>LR738710.1:354312618-354431849 GCA_902687465.1 Secale cereale
CGGGGAGGAGTCCGGCAGCGGGGCGGGGCAACGCGGGGGCCGTGGGGAGGGATCCGGCACAGGGACGAGTCGGCGCAGGCCTCTCCGGTGACGGGGCGCGGCGGGGCGGCGGCCACGAGCTGGCTCCTGTTGGTGGGGGGGAGAGCTGGACGGCGGTGGGGCTGGCCGGCGGTGGGGGCTGGGTTCGGGGGGCGGGCCGGGACGGCGGCGGCCACCACGGCAGCGGCGACAGGAGGAGAGAGGCGGGCGCGCGGGAGGGAGAGAGAAAGAGAGAGAGAGGGAGACGGCGACATCCCGTTAATTGGGCCTTCTTTGTCATCTGCTAGCAGACGGCGAAGAGAGCGACCGTCAGGTCTGGCCCATGTCTCCTCTTTGTCGTCCGCTAGTAGACGACAAAGAAGCTGACCTAGCCACACCGTGCCCTGTGGGGTCCACCTGGCTCTTTGCTGTCTGCCTTTTAAGTCGTTGCCGTCAGCTCGTTGATGGCAAAGAAGCAGCTTGTGGCAAATACACTTTTTGCCATCAGCACTTTCTTTGCCGTCCGCTTCCGCAAAGTGGACGACAAAGAACCTCTTTGCCGTCAGCTGGCAGACAACGAAGAGGAGGCGGACGGCAAAATGCTAGTTTCCAGTAGTGAGTGTTGGTCCAAACCTGTCAACCCCCGGTGACCGACAGGGGCAACTCTGGTATTTGTCCTACCGGAAGTTTGGACAATCCAGGTGTGGCCTGAGACGAGATACGCGCAACTACTATCAGGGTGTCGGCACGCCAAGAGGTCTTGCTGGACTTGTTTTACCATTATCAAAATGTCTTGTGCACCAGGATTCCGAGTCTGATCGGGTCTTCCCTAAGATAAGGGGTTTTTACCTCTGCTGATCGTGGGAGCTTATGATGGGGTAAGTTGGGACACCCCTGCAGGGTTATGATCTTTTGAAAGCCATGCCCGCGGTTATGTGGTAGATTGGAATTTGTTAATATCAGGTGATAGAAAACTTGACAGAGGATCCAATATAAAATACACAACCACGTGCGTAACCATGACCGTCTCTTTTCACTTGAGAAGAGAACACGGTGGGGATATGTTTGACTCATAGGTAGTTCAGGATCTTTTAGCGATCATTACTAGTTTGCGACCGCTTGCGTAGATGCTTATATTATTCTTGTACTCGTAAGTTAGCCACCATACATATGCTTAGCCGCTGCTGCAACCTCAACACTTAACCTCTCCATACCCATTAAGCTTTGCTAGTCATGATACCCATGGCTATGGGATTGCTGAGTCCTCGTGGCTCACAGATACTACAACAACAGTTGCAGGTGCAGGTTTCCGATGACTTGACATGAGAGCGCAGTTTACCTGTGTTGGAGTTCTTTCTTCTTCGTCATCGATCTTGGGATAGGTTCCTGGTCGGCAGCCTGGGATAGCAGGATGGATATCGTTGTGCTTTTCAAGTTTTTCATCCGTAGTTGGATGTCTTGTGAATGATATTGTTGTATTCATGTGGATTTTGTCAGACTTGTATGTATCCCCGTCTATTTATGTAATGGTACGATGTAATGATATCCATCTTGCCAAGCACCCAAAATGCGGTTGTGACCCAATCATGAGTTCATCACGTGATCGGGATAGAATCGCATCTTGGGCGTGACACCCGACCCCGCGCATACCTCAGCCGCCGCTGGCTTGTCCGGATCACCAGGACAATACCAGGGAGTGAGGGGCTACATGGCTAGTTAGGCTCCTGAGACGTGATGTTCAGGAGCCCCCCTTGACGTACGAACCGACCTGAGTTCTCTAAGCCGGCCTCCCCTTCTCCCGTCTTTCTTGGTGCTCTGCGTCCTCGGGTCCCGACCCTCGAGTGAATATCAGCCGCCGCTGGTATGCCAGGTCACGATGCCGTGGTCAAGGCCAGGGGGTGAAGGCTGGAGAGTCAGTAGGAGCCCCTGAGACGCGATGCTCAGAAGCCCCCCTTTAACGCGCAAGCGAATTACAAGAGATGGGGAGACTGGCAGGGTCGCCTGCCGCCATGCTCCTCGGATTCCTGGAGGTTAGTCTGAAGAAGTAGCACAACTTAGAACCGCACCTACCGCTAGGCCACTGATCGTTCCACAGGAAGACGAAGGGACCAAGGACCTGGTTAGGTGACGTATGCGGGGCAGGCCGCGAGTCAGAGCTCGATCTCCCGGATTTTTTAGCGTTGCAGGGACGGACCCGAGCACAAGCGCCGTGCCAATGTGTGTGGGATGAGCTGAAGTCCATTAGGCAGCGAGGCAGGCCAAAAGAGGTGGTGAGTGAGCAGGTGATGTCCATAAGGTAAATCATAAGATGAAATGAGCTAGCCGAGGCGATGTTTTATGCGATACATGCCACAGGGACGGACCCACGTGGCTTGGGGATGATGCAGCCCAAGGGGCGCCATCAACAGAGCAAGCTAAAGATGCAAAAGAGATACACGCCGCAGGGGCAAGCCCGTGCGACTTGGGGATGATGCAGCCCGAGGGGCGCCCCAACTGAAAAAACTGAAACAAAGTCACCTGGCACCGATGCTGGAGTGGTGTTGATGTAGCTGAAGACGCTCGCTGCAGATGCCGCTCCTCACGAGCCGCCTGACTTCGGGGCCTCATGAGGCTCCGGTGGTTCCAATGGCTCATGAAGAACTAAATCCATTTCCGCCAAGATCTCCTGATGTAAGGCCTCGCGGGTCGATAGGACTTCCCGCATGTGGCGCTGGTATAGGACCGCCTGGTTCGGGAAGCTTAAGGTCATGCGAACATAGCTGTGAGGGGGATCCTTGCACCGGCCCACCTGAGATGGCCAGTAGAGCTCCTGAGACGCGGACCTATTGAGTCCTAGGACGTTGACACAGACGCGCAGCCCGTCACCTGAGCCTGGGGCGACAGATGCACTCGAGGGTGCCGGGCGGCGCTCGCCCCGCATTGCCCTTGGCACCTGCAAGTCTTCAATGGTCTTGTTGATGAACTCTTGAGCGCTTGGTGCCTGTCGGCGTCCTGGGAACCAGGGTACCCAGACTTGCCTGTCTGCGGGCCACGACGCGCTCCTACCACGGCCTGGTACGGCCCAGCTGATCGACCAGCTACCCAAGACCCTCGCGAGGGGGCTAGACCTCGCGAGGAGAACAACGTCAAGATCCCCTCAGGAGGGGCCTCGGCAAGGTGCTCCGGAGGGGCGGAGAATCCAAGGCCAAGCCTGCCTCAGGAGGAGGCAGTGACATAAGCAGTGACGCACCACGCCAACGGGTCCCAGCGTCCGCCAGCGGCGCAGTTGCCATTTCGGTGCAAAGGAGGTAGTGCAGGCGCAAGTTCCCAAGGAGCGGGACAAAGGTTTCCCCTTCGGTGCAACAAGACCGAAGACCGCAAGGACGATAGGGAGGATGTCACCGCTGAGCCCACCACCGCATCACCGCCTGATCCTTTTGCAGGCGAAGACTTCTTTTGTCAGGATAGGAACGTCCTTGTGTTCCCGCTCAAAAATGGTCGTTGTGGGATCCCTTCCCGCCTAAACATTTCGCGGGAAGAGGACCCTGGCCACCTATATAAGTAGCTAGGATCCCCACCATGAAGAGAGAAAAAAGAAGAGACGAAGCAGATCCATAAACTCTTCCTTCACGCAACGGAGCAAGGACTCTTGCCTCCCGACCCTCCTGAGCTCTCCTCCTGAGCTCAGGAACCACTGTACTAGTTCATATTCTAGCCCTCATGAGGCCAATCCACCAAAGCAGGAAGTAGGGTTTTACACCACAAGGTGGCCTGAACCTGGGTAAACTCTTGCGTGCTTCACTTGTTGTTTGCTTGAATCTCTTCACTAGACGAGGGCGAGACACTAGGTAGACGTGAGTGGGAGAGATCTTTGTTCATGCCCCTGTGTTCGAACTTCTTGGATTTGCGGAGCCCGCAATCCGACATTTGGTGCACCAGGTAGGGGGCGTGTCAAGATATCGCCTCTTCGACGACCTCGTCCTATTCTCGTCGTCGACTTCGCTCCACAGCCATGGTGGACACACGCCGAGCACGCGCCGCTCGCCGCGCCGCCAACGTCGCTCAGACGGCACCCGCGGGCAACGGTGCGCCGCCCCGCCCCAACTCGCCGGTCGCCAACGCCGCCATCGACACGGCCGACCACAAGCCGTAGGACTCATCGCTGCTGCTGTCCGTGCGGCGCGATAGCCGCACGGCGACGCCCTCACCCTCGCCAGCCGTGGCATTGTCCTTGCTGTTCCACCGCGGGCCGGACTATCAGCAGCCTGCGCTGTTGATGGTGCGGGAGCTCTTGCGCTACCGCCCGACAGATGACCTCTACAACGAGTGGCTCCACCGCATCACCGAGCTCGGCAATGCCATCCCCCGTCACCCCTAGCAGGGTATGAAGGACACGGAGTCCCGGCTCCACCTCCACTCTACCGCGCCAGCCAGGAGGTCCGGCGCGAGGCTTCACAGCGTGAGCCGCCCCGCAAGGCCCATGCGCGCGACGAGGAGAGCTTCCAGGTGATTCTGCATCCCCAGGCAGGGGCTCGCGGGCCCCTGGCCCGCAGTGCCAAGACCGCGCGCCACAGGAGGTGGTGGCGCGAGCGCCCAAAGAACCAGCACCGCAGGCGCAGGGGGCGCCTGCAATCATGAGCTTGGCTGGATGTCGTGCCTTAGCTCCTAAGCTACGGCGCCTCGTCTGGCCGAGCAAGTTCAAGACGAACCTGCCTCCGCGCTACGACGTCACCACCGACCCCACGGAGTTCCTCCAACTCTACGAGCTGAGCATCGAGGCGTCCAACGGCACTGAGCAGGTCATGGCGAAGTGGTTCCCCATGGCTCTCAAAGATGGCGCACGCTCCTGGCTCCTGAACCTCCGTGTGGGATCCATCTCCACCTGGGGGGAGCTTCGTGAGCGTTTCGTCGCCAACTTCCAAGGCACCCGCGACCAAGCCCCGGTGGCCGCGGATCTGCGCCGCGTGAGGCAGCAGCCGGGAGAGACCCTACAAAAGTACATCCAACGCTTCACCACCATGCGCCTCCGGATCCCACGGCGTCCGTGACATCAGGATGAGGGAGGAGCTCGCCATCCACGAGGACCTGTGCACAGCCCTAGAGATGTTCAAGCTCGCGGCAAAGTGCGCCAGGGCAGAGGAAGGACGCCTCTCCCTCCAGGAGCTGCCTGAGGCGGAGGCGGACGATAAGAAGACCAATGCCAAAGAAGCAAAGCGCAAGGGGCCCGCCGTGCTGGCTGCGGAGCCAGAAGTGAAACGTGGCTGCGGCTACGATGACCCCCCCCAGAGACAACCGCCCGTACTGTGTCTTCCACAATGTCCATAGGCACAACACTAACGACTATCAGCAGCTCAGGGCGATGCGTGGCGGGCGCGTCGGGCAGCGCCTTGAGCGCGAAAACCGCGGCTACGGCCGTGGAGGTGACCGAGGTGGAGGACGTTGGGATGGAAGGAACTCGCGCCAAGGGTGACGTGAATAGCCTCGTGAAGACCACTGGCAGGAGCAGCCTCGTGACACCCCATAGCACGACTAGCCTCGTGAGGGTCGCCCTCAGGGCAATGGAGGTCTGCCTCCGCTGCCACCGCCGCCAAGAAGGAACGACGACGACCACCAGGGAGATGGAGTAGGGGGCTTCCAGGAGCCGCGTGCGGTTGCATGCATCTTGGGAGGAGCCCATGCTGCGGCTTCCCATCGCATCTTCAAGCAGTTCGCCCGTGAGGTGAACGCGACACTTCCCAGGCCTAACGCCGTGCGCAACCTCAGGTGGACCAAGTAGGTCATCGCCTTCGACCCCAAGTACCAGCTGAAGTGCACCACAGCCCTAGGCGCTCTCCCGATGCTCTGCACCCCGACCATCAGCAACGTCCTCATGACCAAGACCCTCATCGACGGTGGAGAAGGGCTCAACATCCTCTCCGTCCAGACTTTCGAGACACTCCAGGTCCCCTACGATCAGCTCCACCCGACCAAGCCATTCTACGGAGTCACAGATGGCTCCACACTCCCGATGGGGCAGGTTCGCCTCCCCGTCACTTTTGGTGACCGCGACAACTATCACACCGAGCTCATTGGTTTCGACGTCGACAGCATCCACCTCCTGTACAATGCCATCCTTGGGTATCCAGCCCTCGCCAAGTTCATGGCAGCAACCCATCATGGCTAAAATGTCGTCAAGATGCCCGGGAGTGGCGGAGTCATCACGATCGCCTCCGACGAGAAGGAAGTGGTACGTTCCGTGGAGCGCGCCTACCAGACTGCGAAGGTTGAAAGCTCCGATGAGGATGGAGCCATCCTCGCCTTGCAGACCGCCCCCAAGAAGAAGAAGAACCTGCCCGTCTACGGACCTTAGGACGCGGGGCTCCTGGCAGTTCTGCCTCAGGACTCGCGCCTGCCGGCGAGGCGCCCTCCATCCTCGCATAGGGAGGCGTGCCCGACGCCCCTCTTAGGACGGGCTCATGGGCTCTCCTCTGGAGTGTCTCCGGCCTGACCAGCGTCTCGAGGGAGGTGTTCGGGCACCACCTACAGGCATGTCTCGATGCGTGTTTTTGTGAGCCCAGCGTGAACCGCACAACGCTGGGGGCTCAAGACTTAATCGACCAGGTTACCGAGGAACTTCAGTACGCAAGGCTCATATGTGGTGGGCGTAACCGCACAATGCCGAGCTCACCGACCCGCAGCCCGAGCGACCGCTTCCGCATCTGCATTGCCGTCGTGGGTCTTAACCGAGCTGCCTCTTTGGAGCCCTTCTGGCCGATGGCGGTCGGCCGGAGGAGGGCCCTCCCCTGCAGCTACGTCTGCACACTCTTCGACTTCCGCAACGCAGCTGCCACGTTCCAGCACCTCGCGCGGCAGGCTTTGGCGGCTCGGGAGGTTCAGTGGCAGGCGGTCCGGACGGAGCGAGAACCGGACCCACGCGGCCGCTGAGGGCCTTCGGAGCCCTTGGGCCTCGGGAACCCGACGATCTTCAGGAGCGACCTGCATGGCTCGCGTCTTCAGCTACCCCAACTCTTCTTCGACAAGTATCAGGTGACGCTTCAGGTATTCAATCGAGGGCGCCCCCTGGGCTGCATCATCCTCAGGCTGCTGGGGGCTATCCCCCCGCAGTTGTCTCCTTTTTATGCAGGACTAGGGCTAGTTGCTCCTTCCTATTCGCATTATCTATATGCTTGGCGTTCTCACCGCCACTAAGGTCATGAGCCCTTGCGAACCCACTCGCGACCGCCCCATGATTAAGGAATGGCACGGCGTCTGTGCTCGGCTCCGCCCCTGCAGCATCGCTAAACCCAAGGGTTGAGCTATGTCTCACAAGCCATTCCCATGACGTCACCTCCCGTGGTCCTTGGTGCCTTGTTCTCGCACGGGCTAATCGTGGACGGGTAAGTAGGGGCCCGTGGCAGGTGCCTCGCTCACGCGGGAACTGTGCGCGGTTGTTTTTCTTTTGGATCGTTGCATGAGAAAATTAGGCACGGCATCTGTGCTCGGGTCCATCCCTGCAGCGTCGATAAATCCAGCGGCTCAGCTCTGTCTCGCGAGCCATTCCCGTGACATCACCTCTTGGGGTCGTTGGTGCCGCGGCCTTGTCATGCGATGCCCTCTAGAGATGCACTCGGCGCAGGTCGACACAACACCTCTCTTTTCACATTTTGCAGAAGAAGACTCAGGCGCAACCCGCCTCAGGGTAGGGTCTCATGAGTGATGCGTAAGCTCACGAGAACTTCCTCAGAGTCATTCAGCTCATCCCGAGGAGGGCCCATATACACCTTGGTTGCCCTGTCATGCAAGCCACGTGTCAGGACGGGGCTGTACACGCCCTGGAGTCTTTCCCGATGGGAGGCTTCCTCCCACGGTCCAGTGGAAGTGCCATGCTCCGCGCTGGGAGAACCAACCGAGGAGCGGTTATGCCCATGAACCAGTGGAAGCACCAAGCTCCACGCTGGCCGCTACGACCGAGGCGCGGTTATGCCCACACTCCGCGCAAGTGTGGTAGCTCTATGCTCCGCGCTAGTTATAAACAACTGAGGGTGGCCCCCAGTGGTCGCACCAACCTCAGGGAGCTTTTCATCTCACGACGCTCACATCTTCTCCTTGGATGGGTGTTGCGAGGGGGGCTAGGCACGGGGGCTATGCTCAGGTCACGCCTGGCAAACGCCACCCTACCAGGTGCCCAGACACCTGGCCTTCTCGCGCCCCCATCCCAGGCGAAGGCTCGTGAGCAAGGTATGGTGCTTGTTCTCCCTCATGAGAGCCATTCGTATGTCAAGGGGGACCCTTGGGCATCGCGACCCAGGGGCCTCACTAGTCACGTAGCCCCTCACTCCTTGAGCCCGGCGCTCAACGGCGGTCGAGGTATGCGTGGGGCTAGGCCCTGCCGACGCAGAACGCAAACGGGATCGCTCCAACGTCAAGGGGAACCCCTGGGCATCGCGACCCAGGGGCCTCACTAGCCACGTAGCCCCTCATCCCTTGAGTCTTGTTATTGCGATAACCCCGGTCACCCGGAGGGCTCAATGGCGATCGAGGTATGCGCGGGGTTGGGCCCTGCCGACGCAGAGCACCTAAGCAAACATGAAAGGAACCAAGCACAGAAATCATCAAGTTATTACAATAATACCAAGATTTTGAAATTCAAACAAGTTGTTACGCCTCCCCGAGGCACTCGCACCTCTCTCATCTGGACAGGAGCAGATCAGGCATCACCAAGCGCATCATCACCGGTCTCCGCCTCTTCGGCTACGGTAGCAGTAGCCTGGAGGAACGCCTCCACCAGTTCCGTGACCTTCACCCCCAGGGCCTCGGCAGCCGCGCCCTTTATGTTCGGCGGCCTGGGAGCGACTTTTGCCACCTCCTCGCGAAGACGGCCCGGGCACAGAGCCTCGAGGGCCCAAGAGGCACAGAGCCTCGCCCCGAGGGAAAGGTGACAGAAAATCATGTGCCACCGCCACCTGTCCACAGGGGATCACTAAGATAAGCTTTCAACACCCGCATCTACTCGCGTACCTACACCTCCACCCACTGTAATCACGAATCCGCTGGAGCATGAAAGCCCTTCTTGATGGCCCTGGTGGACGATTGCCTGCACGCCAAGAGGGACCTCCCGAGCATCGCGCCTCGGGGGCTCCTACCGGACCCTGGGTCACTCACCTCCTGGCCTTGACCATGGCGTCGCGAACTGGCATACCAGTGTAGGCTGAAGCTTGTCTAGGGACTGGGTCTCGCAGGCGTAGGGCCCTAAACTACCATGAGGACAGAAGGAAGGAAAAGTCATGCTGTAGCAAAGGGCCTCATGAGGAACATAAGTTTATAACGCCAGATAATAGAAAAAGTATTACAAGGATTTACACACCCTCATGGGGCCGTCCATGGTGTCTCGCAGGGACCAAGCTAAAGAAGGTCGCGCTCGGAGGAATGCGGCTTGAACTCCTTCAACGACGACGGCGCCGGGAGGATGCTGTTCCCTTTCGGCGATAAGAGCGGTGACTTGGCGGCTCGTAGCTCTCGTCGGAGTTCGAGGCCATCTCAGGGGTAGCATAGCTGCTATCGGAGGAATCAGAGGCGCAACCGATGGCGAGCGCCTCGCCCCCGGCCTCGCTGCCCTGGCAGCACGGGGAATGGTCGCCGGTGAGCCCATCCCCCGCGCCCATGACAGCCAACAGCCGTCCGCCCCGAAGACCTTGAAGGTCATCGTGCCCATCCCGTCCAGCGCAAAATGAAGAATGTGCCTCCCAGCGGGGGCGCAGGCGCGACACACCACGCCCCAACCCCAGGTCATGAAGACCTGGCCGGAGGGGACCACCTCCACGTCGGCGTATGAAGGGGCAAGGTGGCACCCTTCATGCCGCAGCTGCATCGTCACTCGGCCGCGAGCCGGGAGCACCTTCTTCTGGAATGGAGGAAGGAGGATCCAAGAATGCGGAGAGGCTCCCGCCCATACGATAAACTCGCATGCGTCGTCCTCAGTATGGGACGGCAGCAGGGCGCGTGAAATCACCCGTCTCTCTGGGCGGCTGACTGCATCGCCCGCGCTTCGTCCGTATCGCCAGAGCACCTAAGGATGCTTGTTGTAACTCGTACTGGTACCTCTACCCAGCAGCCCAAAGCCGGAGCATCCGCCCAAGCAGAGGCCAGCCGGGACCAAACCCACGATCAAGCTCCACCACCACCACCTCCCCAGAACATGGACATGGCTTAACTTCTCCAAGCCTTCCGAGAGGAACGCCAAGCGAACACTACAACCCTCTAGATGATTGCTTAAGCCGTCACCAACAACCGCCAGTCGGCAGGGAATGGCAATGGACGTTCCACGTTGTTGGAGTTCAAGAAGCATGCACCGCCAACCTTCATCGAGACCCCTGGATGCAGACGACTGGGTCCACACCATTGAGGACTTGCTGGAACTAGTCGGCTGCACTGAAGACCGCGAGAAGGTGGCTTATGCCGCCCACTATCTTGGGGGAACTTCTAGACCCTGGTGGGATAGATTCAAGGTCATGCATGCTAGGAAAGACATCACTTGGAATAACTTCAAGGAAGAATTCCGCAAGGCCCATATTCCTTCTGGAATCATGGCTATTAAGAAGCGTGAGTTCCTAGCCCTGAAGCAAGGAAGTGCCACTGTCAAGGAGTACATGCATAAGTTCAGTGTTCTATCAAGGTACGCCCCTGAAGATGTCAGCACTGATGCTGCAAAAAGGGAGCGCTTCATGGAAAGCCTCAATCAAACTCTGCAGTACTCGCTTGTCGTGTGTGACTGCCCAACCTTTCCTAACATGGTGAACAAAGCACTCATGCTTGAAGACAAGCGGCGTGCTCTGAAAGACACTCGCAAGGGCAAGAAGATCAACAAGGGAAGTTACAGTAACCATAAGCCTCGCCCGTGGAAGCCTACCTCGGTCAGGCCAACCTATCAGCAACCAAGAGCTCCCGCACCTCGCACCAATTATCAGCCTTAGCAGTATGCCAACTCCAGGCTAGCTTTCAACAACCCTAATATAGTGGTGGCAACAAGATCAACAACCCAAACCAAGTCACTTGCTTTGGATGTGGTCAGTCGGGACACATCTCAAGGGTGTGCCCCAACAAGAAGCCCGATGCACCGCACCCCAATGCGTAGAACCCAGGACAAGGCCGCGGAATGCCACCAAGGAACCCAACTCCTCGCAACCCGCCCAACAATGGAAGGGGGCGTGTGAATCATGTCACTGCAGAAGAAGCCCAGGAAGACCCGGACGTTGTGCTGGGTACGTTCCTTGTCAACTCAACACCTGCAACAGTCTTGTTTGATTCTGGAGCCACGCATTCATTTGTCACTCAAAAGTTTGCATTAAAAAGTGGCATGACCCCTACACCTCTGAATAACCCCACGGTGGTACAAACCCCTGGAGGAGAGATGAGAGCCACGATAGGCTGTAAGGGAGTTGGTATTGTCATTAATGGGGTAGATTTCCTAGCAGACCTTATCGTCCTGAGATCACAAGGCTTGGATGTGATCCTAGGCATGAATTGGCTCAGCAAGCACCAAGGCTTGTTAGATTGTACCTACCAGACTGTCACTGTGACCAATGACCAAGGATTCGAAGTAAATTTGCCTCCAACTCCTCTACTCAAACCGCTCAAGTCAACTGTCTGTCTGAAGTTGGACTGGAGCAAGTTCGAGTAGTATGTGAGTATCCTGATGTCTTTCCAGATGAGCTACCAGGAATGCCTCCTGACCGTGACATTGAGTTCGTCATCGAGCTCATGCCTGGGGCAGGACCCATCTATAAGAAGCCTTATAGAATGGGGACGAAGAATTAGCAGAGTTGAAGAAGCAACTAGAAGAGCAGTTGAGGAAGGAATTTATCTGCCCTAGTGCCTCCCCTTGGGGATCGCCTGTTCTGTTCGTAGCAAATAGGGACGGTACCATCCGCTTACGCATTGACTATCGTTCCCTCAATGAAGTTACAATCAAGAACTAGTATCCGCTTCCCAAGATTGAAAATTTGTTTGATCAACTCAGTGGAGCCAAGGTGTTCTCCAAGATTGACCTTAGATCTAGGTACTACTAGCTGAAGATCAGACCCCAAGATATTCCGAAGACCGCATTAGTAACCATATATGGTCTGTATGAGTGCACGGTCATGTCTTTTGGATTGACCATTACCCAGCTTACTTCATGTACCTCATGAATAAGGTGTTCATGGAATATTTGGACAAGTTTGTTGTTGTCTTCATTATTGACATTGTTGTCTTCTCGAAGACAGAAGAAGAGCATGATCAACATTTGAGGATGGTCCTAGATAAGCTTCGAGAGCACCAACTATATGCCAAATTCAGCAAGTGTGAGTTTTGGCTACATAAAGTTGGATTCTTGGGTCATGTCTTGACCGAGGAAGGATTCTCGGTAGATCCCGCGAAGATCGAAGCTGTGACCCAATGGCAGTCCCCAACGACCGCCAAGGAAGTTAGAAACTTCCTTGGACTTGCGGGCTATTACCGCAAATTCATGGAAGGATTCTCCAGCATTGCCCGACCAATGACTCCGGTCTTGAAGAAGGACAAAAAGTTCGAATGGATGCCGAAGTGCGAAGAAAGCTTCCAGGAACTCAAGAAGAGATTGACCACCACCCCAGTTCTGGCAACACCTGACATTCACAAGGTGTTTGTGATATATTGTGATGCCTCTCGAACCGAATTGGGAAGCGTTCTAATGCAAGAAGGCCGAGTCATAGCTTACCTTTCAGGGCAGCTACGACCTCATGAAGAGAACTACTCTACTCACGATCTTGAGTTAGCAGTAGTGGTTCATGCCTTGAAGACATGGCAATATTACCTCCTAGGGAAGCGGTGTGAGATATACACAGACCACAAAAGTCTGAAGTATATTTTCACTCAAAAGGAATGGAACATGAGGCAGAGGAGATGGTTGGAACTGATCAAGGACTATGACCCCGGGAAGGCTAATGTAGTAGCAGACGCCTTAAGCAAAAAAGGCTTGCTCCATGAATGCCATAGTTAATGGAAGGCAGCCAACCCTGTTCGAAGAGCTGGAACAGTTTGGCTTGGAATTAGTTACCCATGGATATCTGGACCACCTGGAAGTCAAACCAACCCTGATGGACGAAGTCAAGGAAGCACAAAATGGACACGTAAGCATTGAAGGCATCAAGAAGAAAATGAAGATAGGTAAGGCCCCATGATTCTCCAAAGACGAGCACGACATTGTTTGGTACAAAGGACGTATCTGCGTACCAAACAAGAAGGAGCTGAAGAATTTGATACTACAAGAAGCCCACGATACTCCGTACTCCATCCACCCTGGAGGAACCAAGATGTATCAAGATTTGAAGGGAAGATTTTGGTGGCACGGGATGAAAAGGGAGGTTGCCACCTATGAGGCAAAATGTGATGTATGCCAAAGGGTCAAGGCTGAGTATCAGCGACCTGCTGGATTGCTCGAACCACTTAAGGTTCACGAGCGGAAATGGGATAAAGTCGGAATGGATTTCATCACTAGACTACCTTGGTCGAATAAGGGACATAACTCCATCTGGGTCATAGTCGACCATTTGACCAAAGTAGCCCATTTCATTCCTATCAAGACTACCTATGATGGCAACCAACTGGTGAATCTATACATTGACAGAATCGTAAGCCTTCATGGTGTTCCTAAGGAGATTGTGTCAGATCGAGGAACCCAGTTTACCTCAAGGTTCTGGAAGAAGTTCCAAGAGGCCATGGGAACCAAGTTGTCTTTCAGCACTGCTTTCCACTCGCAGACCGGAGGCTAAACAGAACGAGTGAATCAGATACTCGAAGACATGCTCCAAGCCTGTGTCGTGGCATATGGAGCCAAGTGGGAAGATTGCCTCCCTTTTGCCGAGTTCTCCTACAACAACAGTTATCAATCAAGCCTTCAGATGGAACCATTTGAGGAGCTGTACGGACGCAAGTGTCACACACCCCTCAATTGGTCAAAAACCGGAGAAGGGCTAGTCTTTGGACCAGATGTTCTCCGTGAAGCAGAAGAATAAGTGCAGCTAGTCAGAGAGCGTTTGAAGACTGCCAAGCGAAGACAGAAGAGCTATGACGACACTCGTAGCCGACAAGTGAACTTCCAAGTCGGAGACCATGTGTAACTGCGGGTAACTCCTCTTAAGGGAACCAAGCGTTTCCACGTTAAGGGGAAGCTCGCACCAAGATTTATTGGACCCTTTAAGATCACCGCACGACGAGGAGAAGTGTCTTACCAGTTGGAACTACCACCCGAACTATCCGATGTGCACAACATATTCCACGTGTCACAACCCCGTAAGTGTCTCCAAGTTCCGGACAAGCCTGATCTCTACAAGGATGTTGAGCACCAAGACATTGACCTCCAGCCTGATTTAACCTACCGTGAGAGGCCCGTCTGCATTTCAGCTGAAGCAGAACGACGAACAAGAAGCCATACCATCATGTACTTCAAGGTCTAGTGGAGAAACCACACTGAGGCAGAAGCAACCTGGGACCGTGAAGACTACCTTAGATCTCAGTTTCCCGATCTATTCTAGAGCCTAGTTTAGGAATCTAGGGGACGAGATTCTTGTATCGGGGCGGGTGGTAGGTCTGTCACACCCTGCATTTTGTAACATGGCTATAGCATTATTAAAGAATGAAAAATTTGGACCAACAAAAACTTTTTGCATCATTTGTCATTTTATTTGGAGCTGGTCTTTCTCTTTGTGAATTCAAGTGCTCTTTAACTCAACATAGCCTCACCTTCTATACTTCATCTCTTTGCTCCAAAAATTTCTGCCTAATGATCATACCATATGTATAGAACAGTATAGTATTTTCTTACAAAAATAATTTGGTCAAATCGTATTTTCCAAAATTAGTTTTTCCAAAAACCCCTAAATTTAGATTTGCACTGCAGGTACTTAATTAGGGGTGTGAAAAATCTTTCAAAAGGTTTATTTGAATCCTATTAGGTATAGGACTCCCAAAAACCACGAAAGTATAATTTTAAAAGTGATTTTCCTATTTTATTTAAAGGATTTTTCTTTAGGCCAGAAATGGTCTTTAATAGGTTAAAATTATTTAAATGTTTCTAAAATATTTGAGAAACTTCAGGGAGACTCATTGGACATATATCGACCATATATAAGAGTTTCAACACATGGTCATGT
Source organism: Secale cereale (assembly GCA_902687465.1). NCBI lineage: Eukaryota > Viridiplantae > Streptophyta > Magnoliopsida > Poales > Poaceae > Secale > Secale cereale. The sequence goes on from LR738710.1 coordinate 354,327,762, forward strand.
TCAAAATATTGGACAAATCCCTCAAAAGCCCTTTCTGGATATTTCAAGATTTTGAAATATTTACAAAGGAAATATTCTCTGAAAATTCCAACAAAATTCTAGCAAGTCTACATATGCATAATATGATGACCTTGCAAAGTTTTAGCTCAATTCAAATTGTTTTGGTTCACAAAAGTGCCCCAAAACCATTTTTGTTCAGATTCAAATTTGAACAACTTTACATTACTGACTTATTCCAAATGCCCCCGAACTTTGTGGACATGTTCACAACCTCAAATGATGAGACTACACCAAGTGGTGCATCAAGGGGAATGGATTTACATGACTAGATCTTGATAAATACATTTCTGTTGATTTCTACGGTTTACAAAAGTTGCATTGGCCACTTTTTTCATTTGACCTAAAAATTGGTGGACACTGATATTTTGTCATGCCACCCACTCCTGTTAAACCTCAAATCAAGATAAGCAACTTAGATATCCCAAACCACTATCAAACACCTTTTGACAGAAACTCAACATCCCTGTTTAGGTGTAATGCCCCGGATGTAATACTTTCCCTTTTGGGCATATAATATATCTCCGGCTTCATCTATTCCATTTCGGGTTCTTTGTCTTTCGGGTTTTCGTCGTTCTGTTGTGTGCGTGTGTGGCATTCATTCATATCATGTAGTCATGTGCATGGCATTGCATTTGTGTTGTCGGTTGCATCCGGTTCCACGCGTTCCTTCCCGTTGTCCGTTTCGCGTTCCGGAGCTCCCTCACGCGTCCGTGGTGTCCCGTAGACCTACTTTGGTGTTTGGCCGTGTAACGTATCCGGTTTGGCGCGAGTCTTGTCGTGTGTTTTTGTTTTGTTGTGTGTAACCCGCCTGTCAAATCTCGTCGCGTTTCGAGTCCGTTTGCTACCCCAACAGTTATTCTCGTGGGCTCAAAGTGCCTCCACTTTGTGGCCCAAGACACCCCTCCAGCAGCCCACTTCCCTCCTCTTGGCCCATCCTAACTCCCCTCGTGATCGGATCCGTTGGATCGTGATCGGAGGGCTCTAAAACACCCCAAATCCATCAAACCCTAGCACCTAACCTATATAAACATCCCCCATGCCATTTTTGGCAGCCTAAATCCCCTCCACCTACCTCTAGCCCCTCCTCTCCTCAATTTCCGTGCCTGGCCAGAGAAAAATCGCCACTTGGAAGACCCCTTCCCATCGAAGGAAGCAGAGCCGCCGCTGCGCCTGGGATCGGTCGGGGAGACTTCCCTCGACCCGATCCAGATCGCCAGGGTCAACGCTGCCCTCCAGATCGAGGAGATCCTCGACCCAGGCCGTGATCTCCCGGCCTCCTTCCGCTCGTTGAGGTCAACGCCTCCGAGCCGCCGCATCGTCTCAGCGTCCCTCTTCCGCCACGGGCCGCGCCAGGTGGGCCGGCCCGTCCGTCTCCGCCATCTCCCCGCCTGGCCCGAGGCGCTCGCCTCCGAGCCGCCGGGCTCCCTCACTCCACGGCCCAGCCGCCAGGCACCGGCCCGATCCGCCGCGGGCCGAGGCCCAGTCAGCCGGCCCCGCCACTTTGTGCTCCGCGGGCCTCTCCTCCAGCCGGGCCGGATCCATCTCCACCGCGGGCCCGAGCCCATTCTCCAGATCTGAGGTTGACTCCCCAAATCCTTCTAAGTCCCAGATCTGTTTGTGTGCTGATGCTAGTTTCAAACTGCGATAACTTTGTGTGTGTAGCTCCGTTTTGAGTGAATGACATGTCCAGACGTTCGTGGTGATTAGCACTACGATTCATTCCATTGTGCCATGCATGTTAGAGATCATCTAGATGCTTATTTTTCTGTTGCAAGAGTGCATCCCGATATAAACTGCTGCTATGTGTTGTCTTTATGCCATCTTTGCATAGTGATATCTTTTAGCTTGTTTACCCGAATGATGCAAATGACATGTCCACGTGTTCGTCTTGCCATGCTCTACATGTTGTTTGTGATAGGTTGCATGATAGATTATTATTGCCACGTATATCTTCATTGCAAAGTGCCATGTGGCTGTGATGTTGTTTCACTTGTTATGAAATGCCATCTTGTTGAGCTCATTGCTATCGTTGTGTTTATCTCCATGATGCATGCTTGTATGTTTCGGAATCACCATCATGTGTACTTTGACGTGGTGCTTACCACTTGCCATGTTTAGTTTCGAGGTGACTTAAACTTGCTCTTTTAGATGCCATGATGAAACTGTTGTTTTAACACTTAGTGGATTTTCACTAAGTCTGAAACCTGTAACGTTCCGATGCCATGTTTGCTTCCTGCTCTAGGACAAACCATGATAGTTTTGGGGTGGATCTTGATAGTTCCTTGTACTAGATATTGTTGGCTTTCCATCCATGTTCTCACATGCTTATTTAAGTGGCTGTAGCATGTTTAACTTTTGCTCCAAAGTTTCAATAAATTTCTGCTGTCAGAATTTTGTTGTCAAGTTCAATATGTCCAAGCTTGTTGCTATTGATCCGTGGCTCCTTTGGGGGTGCACCTTTGGACTTATTTGCTGTAGGATATGTCTAGTTTATGTTCATGCTCTTTGCCATGGTGTTTGAGTGCTGTAGCTTATTTTTCTAGTGCTCCGAAGTTGCTATGTTGCTGTAATTTTCAGCTTTTGCATATTTCTTGTTTCGGACATATCTTTTAGCCCGTAGCTCCGTTTTCAGCGAGTCATATATGAAACTTGATTGATTTTCTGTGTAGATTCATAATATCCTATTGTTATCATGTTTTGAAGTGATTTGCTTGAGTGCTATTTTCCGTGCTCCGTGTGCTCTCATAGTGCATCCATCATGCATCCATCATTTTGGTGTGCGCATTGCATCTTGTTGATTTGTACCTTGTGTGATTGTATTGTTTAGAGCCGGAAGCTGAGACCGCTGAGACCGAGTACGAGTACGAGCACGAGGTTACCAACGAGGTTGAGCACGAGGACCCTTCTTACAATCCGAACGACTACACTTCAGGCAAGATGACCGAATCCCGATAACATTACTATCTTTGCCTATTGCTAGTAGTTCCGCTCTATAGTTTTGCCTCAATGCCCATGTTCTTCCTGTCAGCCTCCTACTTGTAACCATGACCATGTCTAACCACCCTACCTATGCAAACCGTTGCTTGGCTAAGTACGCTTCGCTCAGCCCTTCTTATAGCATTGCTAGTTGCAGGTGAAGATTGAAGATGCTTGCTTCATGTTGAAGTTTTGTTGGGTTATATCACACTATATAAATGCTTAAAATGAAATCATCTATATATTGGCAAGGGTGGAAGGCTAAGCCTTTTGCTTGGTGATTTGTTCCACTCATGCCGTTAGGAACCGTTTAAACCGGTGTTATGTTCCTTGATTACGCGTTCCTAACACGGTTGGGGTGTATGGGACCCCCTCGATAAACCGCTAAGTGCTAAGTATTTTCCAGCAAGTCCCAACATTGGTACTATTTGCCTAATAACTAAATAACTTGCATAGGGAGTTATAAACCCTTTTTCTTTAATCAACAACCCCGGGCCAGTGCTCCACATGAGTGTTGGTCCGAACTGGGGGTCCTGCGGGGCCACCTCAAGGAAACTCGAGGTCTGGTAAAAACCCATAGCATCACCCATCCGATCGTGTCCTGAGACTTAGATACGCGCGGCTACTATCAGGGTGTCGACACGCCGGGAGGATTTGCTGGATTAGCCTTACCTTAGTTCGGAGTATCTTGAGCACGGGATTCTGAGAATACTCGGGTCTTCCCACTTTGGAGTTGCGACTCCGCGGATCGTGGGCTTGTAATGGGCCAAGCTGGAACACCCCTGCAGGGTTAAGAACTTTCGAAAGCCGTGCCCGCGGTTGTGTGGCAGATGGGAGCTTGTTAATATGCGGTTGTAGATAACTTGACACATTGTTCTAATACACTACCAGCGTGTGTACCGTGACTGTCAATTTCCGAATAGGGATTCGGGAGTTGAACACGGTGGGGTTATGTTTGAGGTGTTGTAGCTAGGATCACTTCGTGATCACCTCTCGACCGAGGCACTTCTCTTCTCGCACTCTTTCACGTAAGCTAGTGCTAGTTGCTGCTGCAGACACTTATTCTTTTCTTCAGCCTTATCCTCTCCCAAGGCTTAAATAGTCTTGTTACCCGGGAACGGGATTGCTGAGTCCTCTGTGGCTCACAGTTACTTCACCACACCAGATGCAGGTCCGATGGTGAGCTATCCAGGTGATGGCACCGAGCTAGACTGGGAGTACGACGAGGAGCGTAGTCGATACTATGTTCGTTATCCTGATGATCAGTTGTGGAGACTTCTACTAGGATTCGATCCGACCTGTGTATTTATATTATGTTTGGTATCTTGTCATTTGGATTTTACCCTTAGAGGGCTGTGATGTTTTATTGTATGATGATTGAGACATGTATTGTATTTGTGTGACATGGCGAGTGTAAGCCAACTATTTTATGTTTTCCATCCCCATCTTTTACATGAGTTGTGCAAAGATACCAGACTTGCGATCATTCCAGCATGGGGTTATGTCTCTAAGTCGTGCCTCGACACGTAGGAGATATAGTCCCATCCTGGGCATTACAAGTTGGTATTCAGAGCCTTCTCCGACCTAGGAGCCCCCACTGATTGATCGAATCGTTGACGGTCGAGTCTAGGGACACACTGAAAACATTTAGAGTCCTATATATTATATCGGAGAGTAGGATTTCTTTGCTTCTCATCCCCTTTCTCTCTGGTGAGGACTCCTGATGACTACTCTTCCCTCTTCTACTTTCAAAAATTGCACCAATTTTTTTTAGGAATCTCGCGAGTATTCTGGGATTGTTTCGATGTTCTTGTGACGAGAATATTGTTCTCGATGCCTCCTGATATTGGGGGTTGTGGCAGTGTCCCGGGGAGTTGAGCTTCGGGGTATTGTCGTCACAAGCATATCACGGTAGTACTAAATACTTAAGACGGCCGACATCGAAAATCTCTCCTATACGGTTAGTGGCAAGATAACCCCGACATCACCCAGTACTGGGGAGGTAGTTCGGGAGTATTGCCATAGCTTGTTATAGTGGATGCTTTTCGAAGGTCCGAGGTAAACAGTTTCCGAGAAAGACTGGTTATGTGTTGAAGGATGGATACAGCTGGATGTAGGTTTAGAGTTGATTGCGCGGTGCTTCCCTTGTATCCCCAACACCTGATTGCATAACTGGAATCTTTCGGAAATTCATAGGTGGGTTTATCCAGTAGATCGTAGGCATTCTTCCAACGAATGCAGGTTAGCGAGTTCGGGGTTCTACATTGAGTGAAGTGGTATTATGACCGATGTTCCGATCGGGAGTTGCATCTTAAAGGGTCCTTGGCTATGCTGATCCGGGGATTGCAAAACCCTTTCGTAATGCGTTCATATGCTTTCAGCACAAAGATGTTAGAACGAAGCTCCTATCTTGTGTTTGTTCCCGTCTGTACCTTGTTGTTTTCTTATTTTACCTTTTGTCCCCTATGTGGCTTCTCATGAAGATTGATGTTATCATTTAACTGAGAATTTCATTCGTTCCTCTTATTCGAATGATTTCATTCGTTCCTATTGTTCGAATGATTATTGTGAAGACTTGTTGCAATTCATTCCATTGATTCAGCTTATACCTTCTGTCAATCAATTGCTGATTCGTGGTCATCTCTTTCAGGATGGCTCCGAAAAAAGTTCCCAACGCTAACCCAGAGGCGGAAGAGGTTCCAGATCGTCCTCCTTCCCCTCCCCCTCCGCCTGAGGCTTGGAGAGCGATTATGCAGACTACAGCTCAGAACACCCAGATGTTGATGCAGATGATGCAGCAGATGCAAGCTAATCAAGCTAATCAGGGTGTTCCAGGGAATCAAGGCAATTTCTTCAACCAGCAGGACCATGCTACTCTCAACCAGTTCTTGGCCAATAATCCAAAAGCTTTCAGTTACTGTGTCGACCCTCTTGATGCTGAAGATTGGTTAACCAACATAAAGAAGCATTTTGAGTGCAGTAACGTGAAGGAAGAGGACTATGTGAAGTTTGCAGCCTTCCAACTCAAAGATCAAGCAGCTGACTGGTGGCAGCAGTACAAAGACTCTAGGCCAGGTCGTGTGATCTCTTGGGAGGATTTCTGCAAGGACTTTCGCTCTCATCATATTCCTACAAGTGTCATCGAGGGTATGCGTGAGCAATTCCGCAACTTGAAGCAAGGCTCTATGACAGTCTATTAGTATAATGTCAAGTTCCAAAACCTCGCCCGCTATGCTAAGCAAGACATTCCTGATGCTAAGAGCAAAATCTACCAGTTCCGTGGAGGTCTCAAAGATGAACTTCAACTTGCTCTCACCTTGTTCGAGCCCGATGAGTTCGACAAATTCTATAACATGGCTTTGAAAAAAGAGGCAGCTCAGCTTAAGATGGAGGCTTCTAAAAAGAGAATTCGAGATGCCGTTCACTCTTCCTCATCGTCTCAGTTGGCTGCGAAACAACAGAAATTCCGGCTTCCTCCTCCTCCAGTGATTCGAGCTCCTTACAACAACTCCAACAGCAACAAGAACTCCGGTGGACGTGGTTTCTCCCACCCACCCAACCCGAGCAACCAGTCGAAGAAGCAGTTTCAGTCTCAAGGCTCCAAGTCAAGTGGTTCTCATTTCCGTCCTCTCTCAGAAGTGACTTGCAACAAATGCACTCAGAAAGGTCACTATGCCAACAAGTGCCCCAACCCGAAGCGTCTTCCACCTCCTCCGCCTGTCAGTTCAGCTATTGTCAAGCATGATCCAAAGGCAGCAAGGGTCAATCTGATGAGTGCAGCGCAAGCGGAGAATTCTTCTGATGTCATTTTGGGTAACCTTCCAGTGAACTCTTTTCCTGCTAAAGTGTTATTTGATTCGGGTGCTTCATGCTCTTTCATGTCTCAACCATTTGCATCCAAGTATAATGTTGACATCAAAAGTTTGCCAAGGGAGTTATCAGTTGTTTCTCCGGGGAGACGAATGCATTCCAGTATATATGCTCCGAATGTTTCTATTCGCATGGGTGATTATCGCTTTCAGGCTAATCCGGTGGTTCTTGGTAATTCTGACATTGACCTCATCCTCGGAATGTATTGGCTTTCTCAGCATGATGCTCACATTGGTTGTGCACAGAAGGAAGTCAAGATGACTCATCCTGATGAAGATGTGATTATCTTCGCCTCCAGGGATAACACTATCAGGCTTTTCTCTCTCAATGATAAGGGCGAAATTAATGCCATATCTCAAATTCCGGTGGTGAACGAATATCAAGACGTCTTTCCTGAAGAACTTCCAGGCATGCCTCCACACCGTCAGGTGGAATTCGTTATTGAACTCGAGCTGGGTACTGAGCCAGCATGCCGGCGTCTGTACAAGCTCTCTCCCGATGAATTGAAGGAGTTGAAGAAGCAGCTTGATAAACAGGAAAGTATGGGTCTCATCAGGCCTAGTACGTCTCCTTGGGGCTGTGGTGTCTTATTTGTCAAGAAGAAAGATGGCACGGAGCGTCTATGCGTTGATTACCGGCCATTGAACAAGAAGACAATAAAGAACAAGTATCCGCTCCCCAACATCAACGAACTCTTCGAGCAGCTCAAGGGAGCTAAAGTGTTCTCTAAGCTCGACCTCCGAATGGGCTATCACCAAATTCGCATTCGCGAGGAAGACATCCCCAAGACTGCCTTCAGAACGAGCTACGGCTCATACTAGTATACAGTCATGTCCTTTGGTCTCGCTAATGCTCCTCCTACCTTCTCGAGAATGATGCATTACATCTTCAACCCCTATACCGGCGAGTTTGTGCTTGTGTATCTGGATGATATTCTGGTGTTTTCCAAGAATGAAGAAGATCACGAAAAGCACTTACGTCTGGTTCTTGATCGACTCCGTGAGCATAAGTTCTATGCCAAGTTCTCCAAGTGCAAATTTTGGCTCGATAAGGTTTTGTACCTGGGCCATATCATCTCAGCTGACGGTATTGCGGTAAATCCCGAGAAAGTTGAAGCAATTGTCAACTGGTAAGCTTCTCAAAAAGTCAAGCAACTCCGCAGTTTTCTGGGTCTTGCCAGCTATTGCAGAAGGTTCGTTGAGAACTTCTCCAAGATTGCCAAGCCTCTTTCCAACTTGCTTCAGAAGCATGTCAAATACTTTTGGTCTCCAGAGTGTGAAGTGGCATTCAGAACTCTCAAAGAAAAGCTTGTCTCTGCTCCAGTTCTTACTCCTCCAGATGAATCCAAGCCCTATGAAGTATTCTGTGATGCTTCTCTTCAAGGACTTGGTGGTGTGCTTATGCAAGATAAGAGAATTGTGGCATATACTTCTCGTCAGCTGAAGCCAAGTGAGAAGAACTATCCCACACATGATCTCGAACTAGCAGCTGTGGTACATGCTTTGATTACGTGGAGACATCTGTTGTTGGGCAGAAAAGTCGACATCTTCACCGATCACAAGAGCTTGAAGTACATCTTCACACAGCCGAATCTGAACCTCCGCCAGACTCGTTGGGTTGAAATGATCCAAGAGTATGATCCCAGCATTGAGTACACTCCTGGCAAGGCGAATGTGATTGCAGATGCTTTGAGCAGAAAGGCATATTGCAACAGCCTTCTTATCAAGCCGTTCCAGCCTGAGCTTTGTGAAGCATTCAGGAAACTCAACCTCCAAGTTGTTCCGCAGGGTTTTCTTGCAAATCTTCAAATTGCTCCTACCTTGGAAGATCAGGTCCGTGAGGCCCAACTCAGTGATGCCATGGTGCAGAAGGTGAAACATGGTATTGCAAAGGGCACTCCGAAATACAAGTGCTTTCGTGTTGATGAGAGAGATACCTTGTTCTTCGAGGACAGACTCGTTGTTCCCAAAGGTGATGTCACACCCGGCATTTTGTAACATGTTATTTGTAACTTTGAGGCATGAAAATTTGGACCAGCAAATTTTTTTAGCATCATTTGGCTTTTATTGGAATTGAGTTTTCTTCATTTGCTTTTTCATGTGCTCATTAAAGTCAACTATGATCTCTTGCAGATCTCATCTCCATACTCTAAGCTTCTGCCCAATGATCATGCCAAGTGTCATATAACAGTATAGTATTTTCTTACAAAATTATTTTGGCAAAAAAGCATTTTATAAATTTAGTTTTCCAAAAAACCATGAATTGAGATTTACACTGCAAGTACTTGATTAAGGGTGTGAAAATTATTTCAAAAGGTTTATTTGAGACCTAGTAGTCATAGGACTCCCAGAAACCACAAAGGTATAATTTTAAAAGTTATTTTCCTATTTTATTTAAAAGCCTTTTCTTAAGGCCAGAAATGGTCTTTAATAGGGAAAAATTATTTAACTGTTTCAAAAATATTTGCCAAAATTCAGAGAGACTCATAGGACATATATTGTCCATATATAAGAGTTTCAACACTTGGTCATGTTCAAAATAATGGGCTAAGCCCTCTAAAACCCTTTCTGGATATTTCAAGCTTTTGAAATATTTACAAAGGAAAATTTCTCCAAAAATTCCAGGGAAATTCTATCATGTCATATATGACATATTTGATGATCTTGCCAAGTCCCATGCCTTGGAAAGCAAGAAAACCTCCTCAAACCCCTTCATAACCATTCTGTCCATATTTGAAGTTTGAGCAACTTTACATTGCCAAACTTGTCCAAATGCTCTCAAACTTGGTGCACATGCTAGAATGGCCTAATAAGGCACCTAGACCAAAGGGCACAAGAATTTGAATAGAGCAACTTGATCAGATCACCTCAAAACCCTTTCTGTTCAAATGCAAATTTGAACAACTTTACATTACCAACTTTTTATCTGGAGCTTCAAACTTTGTGGGCATGATCAATACCCCAAATGATGATGCTACACCAAGTGGTGCATCAAGGGGAGATGATTAGCTTGACTCAACCAAGATGAAACTGTTTCTGTTGATTTCTAGGGTTCACCAAAGTTACATTGGCTAGTTTCTTCAAATGAGCCCAAATTTGGTGAAGCACCCTATTTTATCATGTCCTTCAACCCTGTCAAGTGCCATGACAAGTGGACTTCATTTACTTGATCAAACACTGATCAAACACCTTCTGCAGAAATGCTAAAACCTCCATTTTGACCACTTTCACTTTTCTCCATGGCCTCAACTTCTTACCACAGGCTCATTGGGTTACCAGCTACCTCCAGTAACTCCCCCAGCACCTCAGCTCCATGATTGAGGATTGAAACCTCTGTTTTACCTTGCTGTACAGTAGGTTTCTACCATTTCACCAACACTCTCTCTCTCTCTCTCTGCATCCCCAGGGCATCCAAGGCCTCAAGGCATTTCTTTACTTCTCCTACAACGTGCTAGACACTGTTGGGCACGCCGGAACGGACCAAACCGGCGAGAGCGCGTCGATGTCAGTCAAACGCATGCTCTAGAGCGCGCGAACAGTGCACCTCGCACGCTGGCTCGGGCCAATCAGCCTCCCCCGACAACCTCGAGCCTCCCCCTCGCGCCAGTCGAGGCGCCTCGACGTCCGCAACCTCCCCGGCACTGTCCCCCTCCTCTTGCACCCTCCAGTGAACGACGTCGCACGCGCACCGGCCGCCCGCTTCGGCCATTCCTCTGCCTCACACGCGCGCCCTCCTCTGACGCTCCCCCGCTCCTCTTCTCACCTCAGCTGGACGTGGAGCTAGTCCACGGACCTCCCCGGCGTGTTCCCAGTCTCCAGAACCCTCCACAGCCTCGCCTGCAACCTCGCCGGCGCACGGGTCCACGGTGAACCACGGGCGCGGCTATATAAGGCCTTCCCGAGCTTCTCCAACACCCTCACCAGCCTCACGCCTCTCCACTGAGACCCCCAACACCCTCAGTTCGACCCCAGGACGCCCCAGTGCTCGGGATCGACCGGAGCTCCGCCACGTCGGGCCGCCGGCGATCTCGAGGTACAGGCCTCCCCTGCCTCTCCTTCCCCTCGTTTCGGAACCGCCGCACCTCACTAATCATTTCCCCCCTGTTTCCCCTCTCTGTGGCAGCCGGAAACAGCCGCAGCCACTACACTCCGACGAGCCTCCGCCGTCCCACCTCGCCGCCAGTGAACCAGGACCCCCCCGCCGTGCCGCACTACCACCACTACAACCGCAACTCGACGCTGAGCTCAACCCTGCCCTCCGTTGCCGTCGCCGTGGCCGGAGTCCTCGCCGGTGAGCTCGCCGCCGCCGTGGTCGTGGGGTTAGAGATGACAGGCGGGCCCCGCCTGTCATCCCCCCACCTCTCTCCCCCTCCTTTGTGCCGCTGACCCACGGGTCCCGCCCGTCAGGTTTGAAAACCTGACGTGCGCGTGCGCTGGCTCCGTGCGGCTGGGCCAGTCCGTCTGGGCCGTGCACTGTGGCCTTCTCTGGCCCAGTGCACAGGACCCCTTTTTCTTTTTCTTTTCTGTAAATGATTTAAACATTTATACAGAAAAGAATATTGATCCAAATTAAATATTTCCAACTCCTAAAATCTTGTAATATTCCAACCTATTTAATGGTACCACTTTCATTCGAATCCATGAAACTTTGTTGTACTGTTCAAATTTAAATTCAAATTTGAGCAGTATAACTCCTGTTCAAAAATCAGTATATCCTATTCTGTAACTCCAAAACTCCAACTAAGATTTTTCCCCATCTTAGAAATCCCTCTAGTATTTTACAAAAATGAGTTGACATTTTTCTAAGCACTTTGATTTTTCTGTTTTATTTGTATCCTTATTTTCCCGTGGTTATTATGCGACGTATAGATCCCGTATTTGACGAAGTTGCTGTGGAAGAAGAAGGAGAAGGACTTGAAGACTTTGAAGACCAAGCCAATCCAGGCAAGCAGCCCTTTGACCATGATACACTTGTTCTCGGAACCCGTTTGTTTCCGATGCATGATGATAGGGTTACGATGGTAACCTAGATGAACCACCACATGATGCATGCTTTATTGTTGATCTTGCTATATGCTAGATAACATGCAATAGATGGTCATGATGCTTATATGATGCATGTGTGATATGAACCCTCATAGTTGAAATCTTTGCATGAACCCATCGGGTGCCCCTAATGCCCGAGGGTGATGAAGTGTTAGGTCATCACTTGAGAAAGAAGTGATGTGCCGGTAATATCATGTGCATGGTGGAATGATGGATTAGATTTATGTGTGACTACCGTCCCAACCAAACATGTGCAACCACACTACCCCTTATGGGACGGGGCTTTATTGATTACTTAGGTCGATACTAGCATGGTGCCCGCATTACTAGTGACGGGGAGACTTGAGGTCTTTCCCGGGACGGGGTCGTGCTTGGATGGATGACCATGACTGTTTTCACAGGGCACCGGACACACCGTTGGTCCCCTCGGGTATGCGTGAACATTGAAATTAGGGCAAGTCCCGTGATCTATTGTTTGTACCCGAGGGCCGTGTGCCAACGAGTGGACTCTATGTTAGTGTCGTCTAAGGAAAGGTAATGACCGGGTGCTTACCCCGGGTACTTGAGGTACCGCAGGTCGTGGATGACACGGAAGTTCCCCGGATCTTGTGGGTAAAGTGTGCAACCTCTGCAGAGTGTAAAACTATTCGAATAGCCGTGTCCACGGTCATGGACAGTTGGGTGGTGCTACTTAAACTATGTCCAGAATTTTACTTCATCGGTGTTGGAATGTGTGTGATAAGTCAAGGATGGTGACTTGACTCGATGAGTTGAATCACTCATATTGATATCGGTAACCTGTCTTCGAGGTTACGCGAGGTTATTGATGCATAAACTTGATGGTAGAGTATTGTTCTAGCCTTGCTAGATTGATCATTATTATTCAATTGCACCGTTACTTTGTACCACATCATGGGTTGCTTGCGAGTACATTCAAAGTACTCATTGGATTGCCACTGGTTATTTAATTGGCCAGGCATGGAAGAGCAGGATTACGAGGAAGAGTTCTTTGGAGACGATCATGCGAACTAGGACGCTATCCCAGTCAGAATGCCTGTAGGGTTAAGGCAAATAGCATGGGTTCTACCCGTTTATCGAAGACTTCCACTACTTGAGTTATTTGCTATTCAGCCCGTGAGGCTCTATCTATGTAAGACTTGGCCATAATGGCCTTAATACGTGTAAGACTATTTGTATGGATGTAAGACTCTTGTTATTTCAGCTTCTGTGTGTTCAGTGAGCATTGATCTCTGGGATCACTGTACACGTGCATTCGGTGATCTCGACTTCTAAGTCGGGGTCCCCATAGAGCTGGTATCAGAGCCATCCTGACTGTAGGAAGCCTTAGTTAGCATGGGCGTTAGTTAGTTGAGACCCCCTTTTTCAAAACCTTCTGAACCTCTCTTCTTTTCTAAACCTGAGATTTTCTCAGCTTATTAACCCCTCCTATTCCACCTTTGTAGATGGCCGCTGTTCCCGAAGAGCACCTGACCACTGGGTTTCCCCTACTTCTCGAGGATAGCCTCCAGGAGTGTCAGTTCCACCGAGCACCCATCCTCACCTACCATGAGCATTGGGTGAGCGATACTGAGGTGGAGTACCATGTGGAAGTGATCGTGAAGGCAAACGATCCTCCCACAAGTTGGTTCTTCGAGGGACCCCAGATGGCGACACTACCACTCGCTGCCGAGGCTGCTGCACTCAAGGCGTTAACACGTCTCCGCGAGCTTCTTCCGGAGATGGCAGCCAAGATGGCAACTCGCTTCTTACCTTACCGGAAGGAAGGTGACGAAGAAAGCAGCGCACTAGCCCCTCCACTGAAGGAAGGACTCTCGCCTCGGTTCCAGACCTACTTCAGTCTATGTGCCGATAGTCTGGCACAAGACTTGGCCTCGGAATCAATGAAGCTTCGAGAAGAACTTTACAAGACCAAGGAACTTCTTCGTCGAGCTCAAGAGAAGGCAAACAGGATCAAGAAAGAAGGGGCACCTTCTGGACAATCCGCTATCGCATATCGAGGCGGAAGGCCCTCCGAGGATGTGTCTTCCGAGGGTGAAGAACCACCTCGGCGACGCCGGATGACAGCAAGGGAATATCGCAAGCTTTTCCCTGCACCATCGTCGAAGCACCGTCGTATCCAACTCCTCCACTCCCCCACTCCCTCCAGCGACAAGGGAGCCCAGACAGAAGAAGACAAGGAGGAAGACCCAGAAGAGCCGGAATACGCGACCGAGCATTCCGCCGCTTAGGCATTGTTCGCTACTCGGATATGCCAGTTGTAACCCGTACGGTAGGATAGGTCGTGTAACCCCTATGCGCAGTCGAGTCCTTGTATGGTTCATATGAAACCATCTAGCATTTGCTTTTGTTTTGTCTGGATGTATGTCGTATTCTTCCTTCGGGAAGGTGTAAACGACTACATCACCCATTTGGATTTTAATGAATGAGTTTTGGCCTTACGGCCCTTGCATGATTTGATTTAGTGTCACACCCACCCCCTTACTAGGCACCCATCTTTCTTACTTTCCCTCTTCCGAGTCATGAGACCTTTTACCGCTCCAACAGGATGCTTGTTGTAACTCGTACTGGTACCTCTACCCAGCAGCCCGAAGCCGGAGCATGCTCTCAGCCAGAGGCAGGCCACGACCAAACCAACGACCAAGCTCCACCACCACCTCCTCCAAGCATGGACATGGCTCAGCTTCTCCAAGCTTTCCGAGAGGAATGCCAAGCCAACACTGCAGCTCTTCAGCTGATTGCTCAAGCTGTCGCCAACAACCGCCAGCCGACGGGAAATGGCAATGGACGTTCCACGTTGGCAGAGTTCAAGAAGCATGCACCGCCAACCTTCATCGAGACTGCAGAACCCCTGGATGCTGACGACTGGGTCCGTTCCATTGAGGAGATCCTGGAACTAGTCGGATGCACCGAAGATCGTGAGAAGGTGGCTTATGCAGCCCACTGCCTCGGGGGAACTGCTAGAGCTTGGTGGGATGGATTCAAGGTCATGCATGCTGAACAAGACATCACTTGGGTGAACTTCAAGGCAGAATTCCGCAAGGCCCACATTCCTTCCGGAATCATGGCTATCAAAAAGCGCGAGTTCCGAGCCCTGAAGCAAGGAAGTGGCAATGTCAAGGAGTACATGCAGAAGTTCAGCATTCTGTCAAGGTATGCCCCTGAAGATGTGAGCACTGATGCTGCCAAACGGGAGCGCTTCATGGAAGGCCTTAATCAGACTCTGCAATACTCGCTTGTCGTGTGCGACTGCCCGTCTTTCCCTGACCTGGTGAACAAGGCACTCATGCTTGAAGACAAGCGGCGTGCTTTGGAAGACACTCGCAAGCGCAAGTTGGTCAGTAAGGGAAGTCCCAGCAACCAGAAGCCTCGTCCGTGGCAGTCAGCCCCGGCCAAGCCAACCTATCAGCAGCCAAGAGCTCCTGCACCTCGTTCCAATCCTCAGCCTCAGCAGTATGCCAACCCCAGGCCAGCTTTCAACCCCAATACCAGTGGTGGCAACAAGATCAACACTCCAAACCAAGTCACTTGCTTTGGATGTGGTCAGCCCGGACACATCTCCAGGGTGTGCCCCAATAAGAAGCCTGATTCCCCGCGCCCCAATGCGCAGAACCAGGGACAAGGCCGTGGAATGCCACCAAGGAACCCAGCTCCTCGCAACCCACCGAACTATGGGAAGGGGCGTGTGAATCACGTCACTGCTGAAGAAGCCCAGGAAGACCCGGACGTCGTGCTGGGTACGTTCCTTGTCAACTCAGCACCTGCAACTGTCTTGTTTGATTCTGGAGCAACGCAATCATTTGTCACTCAAAGATTTGCATTAAAAAGTGGCATGACCCCTACACCCCTGAATAACCCTATGGTGGTACAAACCCCCGGAGCCGAGATGAGAGCCAAGATAGGCTGTAAAGGAGTCAGTATTAGCATTAACGGTGTAGACTTCCTAGCAGACCTTATTATACTGAGATTGCAAGTCTTGGATGTGATCTTAGGGATGGATTGGCTCAGTAAGCACCAAGGCTTGTTAGAGTGTGCCAATCGGACAGTCACTGTGACCAATGACCAGGGAGTCGAAGTCAAGTTTGCCCCCAACTCCTCTTCCGCTCAAGCCGCTAAAGTCAACTGTCTGTCTGAAGTTGGGCTAGATCAAGTACCGGTGGTATGTGAGTATCCTGATGTCTTTCCGGATGAACTACCGGGAATGCCCCCTGACCGTGACATTGAGTTCATCATCGAGCTCGTGCCCGGAGCAGGACCCATCTATAAGAAGCCTTATAGAATGGGGATGGAAGAATTAGCCGAGTTGAAGAAGCAGCTAGAAGAGCAGCTAAGGAAGGGATTTATCCGCCCGAGTGCCTCCCCTTGGGGATCTCCTGTTCTATTTGTGGCAAAGAGAGACGGTACCATCCGCTTATGCATTGACTATCGTTCCCTCAATGAAGTTACAATCAAGAACAAGTACCCACTTCCCAAGATCGAAGATCTGTTTGATCAACTCAGCGGAGCCAAGGTATTCTCCAAGATCGACCTCAGATCTGGATATTACCAGCTGAAGATAAGACCCCAAGATATTCCGAAGACAGCATTCGTAACCAGATATGGCCTGTACGAGTGCACGGTCATGTCTTTTGGGTTAACCAATGCCCCAGCTTACTTCATGTATCTCATGAATAAAGTCTTCATGGAATATTTGGACAAGTTTGTTGTTGTCTTCATTGATGACATTCTTGTGTTCTCGAAGTCGGAGGAAGAGCATGAGCAGCATCTGAGGATGGTCCTAGACAAGCTTCGTGAGCACCAACTGTACGCCAAATTCAGCAAGTGTGAGTTCTGGCTGCATAAAGTTGGATTCTTAGGTCATGTCTTGACCGAGGAAGGGTTATCTGTTGATCCTGCAAAAATCGAAGCTGTGACCCAACGGCAATCTCCAACGACCGTCAAGGAAGTCAGAAGCTTCCTCGGATTAGCGGGCTATTACCGCAAGTTCGTGGAAGGATTCTCTAGCATTGCACGACCAATGACTCAGCTCCTCAAAAAGGACAAGAAGTTCGAGTGGACGCCAAAGTGCGAAGAGAGCTTCCAAGAGCTCAAGAAGAAATTGACCACCGCCCCAGTTCTGGCAACACCTGATATTCACAAGGAGTTCGTGATATATTGTGATGCCTCTCGAACCGGATTGGGAAGCGTTCTGATGCAAGAAGGCCGCGTCATAGCATACCTCTCCAGGCAGCTACGACCCCATGAGGAGAACTACGCTACTCACGGTCTTGAGCTAGCGGCAGTAGTTCATGCCTTGAAGACATGGCGGCATTACCTCCTAGGGAAACGGTGTGAGATTTACACAGACCACAAAAGTCTAAAGTATATTTTCACCCAAAAAGAGTTGAACATGAGGCAGCGGAGATGGTTGGAACTCATCAAAGATTATGACCTCAGTGTTCAGTATCACCCTGGGAAGGCTAACGTGGTGGCCGATGCCTTAAGCAGGAAGGCTTGCTCTTTGAATGCCGTTATTCAAGAAAGACAGCCAGCCTTGTTTAAGGAGATCGAACAATTCAGTTTGGAATTGGTCACCCCCGGAATTCTGGATCATATGGAAGTCAGACCGACCCTGATGGACGACGTCAAGAAGGCTCAAGATGGACACACAAGCATCCAAGGTATCAAGAAGAAGATGAAGCTGGGCAAGGCCCCAGGATTCTCCGAAGACGAGCACGGGATTGTTTGGTACAAAGGTCGCCTCTGCATACCAAACAACACCGGGCTGAAGACGCTGATTCTGCAAGAAGCCCACGACACCCCGTATTCCATCCACCCCGGAGGAACCAAGATGTACCAAGACTTGAAGGCACGATTCTGGTGGCACGGTATGAAAAGAAAGATTGCAACCTATGTTGCAAAGTGTGATGTGTGCCAAAGGGTCAAGGCTGAGTATCAGCGACCTGCTGGATTGCTTCAACCACTCAAGGTTCCTGAGTGGAAGTGGGATAAAGTCAGAATGGACTTCATCACTGGATTACCAAGGTCGAATAGAGGACATGACTCCATCTGGGTCATAGTTGATCATTTGACCAAGGTGGCCCATTTCATTCCTGTCAAGACCACTTATGATGGCAACCGGCTGGCAGCTCTCTACATCGACCGAATCGTAAGTCTTCACGGTGTTCCCAAGGAGATTGTGTCAGATCGAGGAACCCAGTTCACCTCAAGGTTCTGGAAGAAGTTCCAAGAAGCCTTGGGAACCAAGTTGTCTTTCAGCACAGCTTTCCACCCACAGACCGGAGGTCAAACAGAGCGAGTCAATCAGATTCTCGAAGACATGCTCCGAGCCTGTGTCCTGGCATATGGAGCCAAGTGGGAAGACTGTCTCCCTTTTGCCGAGTTCTCCTATAACAACAGTTACCAGTCAAGCCTTCAGATGGCACCATTTGAGGTGTTGTATGGACGTAGATGTCGCACGCCCCTCAACTGGTCAGAGACTGGAGAAGGACTAGTCTTTGGACCGGATAATCTCCGCGCAGCAGAAGAACAAGTCCAACTAGTCAGAGAGCGATTAAAGGCAGCCAAGTCAAGGCAGAAGAGTTATGCTGACACTCGACGCCGAGACATGAGTTTCCATGTTGGGGACCATGTGTACCTGCGGGTAACTCCTCTAAAGGGAACCAAGCGTTTCCATGTCAAGGGGAAGCTCGCACCAAGGTTCATTGGACCCTTTGAGATCACTGCACGACGAGGAGAAGTGGCTTATCAGTTGAAACTACCACCTGAGCTATCTGATTTGCACAATGTGTTCCATGTGTCACAACTCCGGAAATGCCTCCAAGTTCCAGACAAGCCCAGTCTCTACAAGGATGTGGATCACCAAGCCATTGATCTGCAGCCTGATCTGACCTACCGCGAGAAGCCCATTCGTATTCTGGACGAAGCAGAACGACGGACGCGGAGCCGTACCATCAAGTACTTCAAGGTCCAGTGGAGCAACCACACCGAAGCAGAAGCAACCTGGGAACGAGAAGACTATCATAGATCCGAGTTTCCCGATCTCTTTTAAGCCCTAGTTTAGGAATCTCGGGGACGA
Organism: Secale cereale; assembly: GCA_902687465.1. Classification (NCBI taxonomy): domain Eukaryota; kingdom Viridiplantae; phylum Streptophyta; class Magnoliopsida; order Poales; family Poaceae; genus Secale; species Secale cereale. The sequence goes on from LR738710.1 coordinate 354,346,809, forward strand.
GATTCTTGTAAGGGGGGTAGGTCAGTCACACCCTGCATTTTGTAACATGTTATTTGTAACTTTGAGGCATGAAAATTTGGACCAGCAAAATTTTTTAGCATCATTTGGCTTTTATTGGAATTGAGTTTTCTTCATTTGCTTTTTCATGTGCTCATTAAAGTCAACTATGATCTCTTGTAGATCTCATCTCCATACTCTAAGCTTCTGCCCAATGATCATGCCAAGTGTCATATAACAGTATAGTATTTTCTTACAAAATTATTTTGCTAAAAAGCATTTTATAAATTTAGTTTTCCAAAAACCCCTGAATTGAGATTTGCACTGCAAGTACTTGATTAAGGGTGTGAAAATTATTTCAAAAGGTTTATTTGAGACCTAGTAGTCATAGGACTCCCAGAAACCACAAAGGTATAATTTTAAAAGTTATTTTCCTATTTTTATTTAAAAGCCTTTTCTTAAGGCCAGAAATGGTCTTTAATAGGGAAAAATTATTTAACTATTTCAAAAATATTTGCCAAAATTCAGAGAGACTCATAGGACATATATTGTCCATATATAAGAGTTTCAACACTTAGTCATGTTCAAAATAATGGGCTAAACCCTCTAAAACCCTTTCTGGATATTTCAAGCTTTTGAAATATTTACAAAGGAAAATTTCTCCAAAAATTCCAGGGAAATTCTATCATGTCATATATGACATATTTGATGATCTTGCCAAGTCCCATGCCTTGGAAAGCAAGAAAACCTCCTCAAACCCCTTCATAACCATTCTGTCCATATTTGAAGTTTGAGCAACTTTACATTGCCAAACTTGTCCAAATGCTCTCAAACTTGGTGCACATGCTAGAATGGCCTAATAAGGCACCTAGACCAAATGGCACAAGAATTTGAATAGAGCAACTTGATCAGATCACCTCAAAACCCTTTCTGTTCAAATGCAAATTTGAACAACTTTACATTACCAACTTTTTATCTGGAGCTTCAAACTTTGTGGGCATGATCAATACCCCAAATGATGATGCTACACCAAGTGGTGCATCAAGGGGAGATGATTAGCTTGACTCAACCAAGATGAAACTGTTTCTGTTGATTTCTAGGGTTCACCAAAGTTACATTGGCTAGTTTCTTCAAATGAGCCCAAATTTGGTGAAGCACCCTATTTTCTCATGTCCTTCAACCCTGTCAAGTGCCATGACAAGTGGACTTCATTTACTTGATCAAACACTGATCAAACACCTTCTGCAGAAATGCTAAAACCTCCATTTTGACCACTTTCACTTTTCTCCATGGCCTCAACTTCTTACCACAGGCTCATTGGGTTACCAGCTACCTCCAGTAACTCCCCCAGCACCTCAGCTCCATGATTGAGGGGTCAAACCTCTGTTTTACCTTGCTGTACAGTAGGTTTCTACCATTTCACCAACACTCTCTCTCTCTCTCTCTGCATCCCTAGGGCATCCAAGGCCTCAAGGCATTTCTTTACTTCTCCTACAACGTGCTAGACACTGTTGGGCACGCTGGAACGGACCAAACCGGCGAGAGCGCGTCGATGCCAGTCAAACGCATGCTCTGGAGCGCGCGAACAGTGCACCTCGCACGCTGGCTCGGGCCAATCAGCCTCCCCCGACAACCTCGAGCCTCCCCCTCGCGCCAGTCGAGGCGCCTGGACGTCCGCAACCTCCCCGGCGCTGTCCCCCCTCCTCCTGCACCCTCCAGTGAACGACGTCGCACGCGCACCGGCCGCCCGCTTCGGCCATTCCTCTGCCTCACACGCGCGCCCTCCTCTGACGCTCCCCCGCTCCTCTTCTCACCTCAGCTGGACGTGGAGCTAGTCCACGGACCTCCCCGGCGTGTTCCCAGGCTCCAGAACCCTCCACAGCCTCGCCTGCAACCTCGCCGGCGCACGGGGTCCACGGTGAACCACGGGCGCGGCTATATAAGGCCCTCCCGAGCTTCTCCAACACCCTCACCAGCCTCACGCCTCTCCACTGAGACCCCCAACACCCTCAGTTCGACCCCAGGATGCCCCAGTGCTCGGGATCGACCGGAGCTCCGCCGCGTCGGGCCGCCGGCGATCTCGAGGTACAGGCCTCCCCTGCCTCTCCTTCCCCTCGTTTCGGAACCGCCGCACCTCACTGATCATTTCCCCCCTGTTTCCCCTCTCTGTGGCAGCCGGAAACAGCCGCAGCCACTACCCTCCGACGAGCCTCCGCCGTCCCACCTCGCCGCCGGTGAACCAGGACCCCCCGCCGTGCCGCACTACCACCACTACAACCGCAACTCGACGCTGAGCTCAACCCTGCCCTCCGTTGCCGTCGCCGTGGCCGGAGTCCTCGCCGGTGAGCTCGCCGCCGCCGTGGTCGTGGGGTTAGAGATGACAAGCGGGCTCCACCTGTCATCCCCCCACCTCTCTCCCCCTCCTCTGTGCCGCTGACCCACGGGCCCCGCCCGTCAGGTTTGAAAACCTGACGTGCGCGCGCGCTGGCTCCGTGCGGCTGGGCCAGTCCGTCTGGGCCGTGCACTGTGGCCTTCTCTGGCCCAGTGCATAGGACCCCTTTTTCTTTTTCTTTTCTGTAAATGATTTAAACATTTATACAGAAAAGAATATTGATCCAAATTAAATATTTCCAACTCCTATAATCTTGTAATATTCCAACCTATTTAATGGTACCACTTTCATTCGAATCCATGAAACTTTGTTGTACTGTTCAAATTTAAATTCAAATTTGAGCAGTATAACTCCTGTTCAAAAATCAATATATCCTATTCTGTAACTCCAAAACTCCAACTAAGATTTTTTCCCCATCTTAGTAATCCCTCTAGTATTTTACAAAAATGAGTTGACATTTTTCTGAGCACTTTGATTTTTCTGTTTTATTTGTATCCTTATTTTCCCGTGGTTATTATGCGACGTATAGATCCCGTATTTGACGAAGTTGCTGTGGAAGAAGAAGGAGAAGGACTTGAAGACTTTGAAGACCAAGCCAATCCAGGCAAGCAGCCCTTTGACCATGATACACTTGTTCTCGGAACCCGTTTGTTTCCGATGCATGATGATAGGGTTACGATGGTAACCTAGATGAACCACCACATGATGCATGCTTTATTGTTGATCTTGCTATATGCTAGATGACATGCAATAGATGGTCATGATGCTTATATGATGCATGTGTGATATGAACCCTCATAGTTGAAATCTTTGCATGAACCCATCGGGTGCCCCTAATGCCCGAGGGTGATGAAGTGTTAGGTCATCACTTGAGAAAGAAGTGATGTGCCGGTAATATCATGTGCATGGTGGAATGATGGATTAGATTTATGTGTCACTACCATCCCAACCAAACATGTGCAACCACACTACCCCTTATGGGACGGGGCTTTATTGATTACTTAGGTCGATACTAGCATGGTGCCCGCATTACTAGTGATGGGGAGAATTGAGGTCTTTCCCGGGACGGGGTCGTGCTTGGATGGACGACCATGACTGTTTTCACAGGGCACCGGAGACACCGTTGGTCCCCTCGGGTACGCGTGAACATTGAAATTAGGGCAAGTCCCGTGATCTATTGTTTGTACCCGAGGGCCGTGTGCCAACGAGTGGACTCTATGTTAGTGTCGTCTAAGGAAAGGTAATGACCGGGTGCTTACCCCGGGTACTTGAGGTACCGCGGGTCGTGGATGACACGGAAGTTCCCCGGATCTTGTGGGTAAAGTGCGCAACCTCTGCAGAGTGTAAAACTATTCGAATAGCCGTGTCCACGGTCATGGACAGTTGGGTGGTGCTACTTAAACTATGTCCAGAATTTTACTTCATCGGTGTTGGAATGTGTGTGATAAGTCAAGGATGGTGACTTGACTCGATGAGTTGAATCACTCATATTGATATCGGTAACCTGTCTTCGAGGTTACGCGAGGTTATTGATGCATAAACTTGATGGTAGAGTATTGTTCTAGCCTTGCAAGATTGATCATTATTATTCAATTGCACCGTTACTTTGTACCACATCATGGGTTGCTTGCGAGTACATTCAAAGTACTCATTGGCTTGCCACTGGTTATTTAATTGGCCAGGCATGGAAGAGCAGGATTACGAGGAAGAGTTCTTTGGAGACGATCATGCGAACTAGGACGCTATCCCAGTCAGAATGCCTGTAGGGTTAAGGCAGATAGCATGGGTTCTACCCGTTTATCGAAGACTTCCGCTACTTGAGTTATTTGCTATTCAGCCCGTGAGGCTCTATCTATGTAAGACTTGGCCATAATGGCCTTAATTTGTGTAAGACTATTTGTATGGATGTAAGACTCTTGTTATTTCAGCTTCTGTGTGTTCAGTGAGCATTGATCTCTGGGATCACTGTACACGTGCATTCGGTGATCTCGACTTCTAAGTCGGAGTCCCCACAGGTGATCTCAGGAAGCTCATAATGGAAGAAGCACATGATTCTCTCCTTTCCATTCATCCTGGCAGTTCCAAGATGTACCAAGATCTCAAGCATTCTTACTGGTGGACACGCATGAAAAGGGAGATTGCCCAATTCGTGAATGAATGTGATGTTTGCAGAAGAGTGAAAGCAGAACATCAACGTCCAGCCGGTCTTCTCCAACCTCTTCCTATTCCCGAGTGGAAGTTCGACCACATTGAAATGGACTTCGTCACTGGCTTTCCTAAGTCCAAGAGAGGGAATGATTCTATCTTCGTGGTGATTGACAAGCTTACCAAAGTAGCTCACTTCCTTCCAGTCAAAGAATCAATCAATGCAGCTCAGTTGGCAGAGTTGTACACTTCCAGAATTGTGTCCTTACATGGCATTCCTCAAGTTATCTTCTTAGACCGTGGAAGTATGTTCACATCCAAGTTCTGGGACTCCTTTCAGTCTGCCATGAGCACTAAGATCAGGTTCAGCACTGCTTTTCACCCTCAGACTAGTGGTCAAGTCGAGCGAGTGAATCAGATTCTAGAAGAGATGCTCAGAGCCTGTGTCATATCCTTTGGCATGAAATGGGAAGAGTGCCTTCCATTTGCCGAGTTCTCTTACAACAACAGCTTCCAAGCAAGTGCCGGCAAAGCTCCGTTTGAAATCCTCTATGGCAGAAAGTGTCGTACCCCTCTCAACTGGTCTGAAACAGGCGAACGTCAACTTCTTGGCAATGACTTGATCTCAAAAGCCGAAGAAATGTGCAAAGTCATACATGAGAATCTCAAGGCCGCTCAGTCGCGTCAGAAGAGCTACTATGACGGCAAGCATCGTGATTTGGCTTTCAACATTATTGATCATGTTTATCTCCGTGTGTCTCCGATGAAAGGCACCCAAAGATTCGGTATCAAAGGAAAGCTTGCTCCTAGATACGTCGGCCCTTTCAAGATTCTTGGCAAAAGAGGCGATCTAGCCTATCAACTTGAGCTCCCTTCCAACTTCGCCAATGTTCATGATGTGTTCCATGTGTCTCAACTCCGCAAATGCTTCAAGGCACCTGAACGCATGATTCTGTTTGAAGAGATTGATCTTTAACAAGACTTGTCCTACCGAGAGCATCCCGTTGCTATTCTCGAAGAAACCGAACGGAAGACCCGCAACAAGTCCATCAAATTCTTGAAAGTCAAGTGGTCACATCACACCGACCGAGAGGCTACGTGGGAACGAGAAGATCATCTTCGTTCCGAGTACCCTTCCTTTTTCCAGTCCTAGATCTCGGGACGAGATCTTTTTGTAGTAGAGGAGAGTTTGTAATGCCCCGGATGTAATACTTTCCCTTTTGGGCATATAATATATCTCCGGCTTCATCTATTCCATTTCGGGTTCTTTGTCTTTCGGGTTTTCGTCGTTCTGTTGTGTGCGTGTGTGGCATTCATTCATATGATGTAGTCATGTGCATCGCATTGCATTTGTGTTGTCGGTTGCATCCGGTTCCACGCGTTCCTTCCCATTGTCCGTTTCGCGTTCCGGAGCTCCCTCACGCGTCCGTGGCGTCCCGTAGACCTACTTTGGTGTTTGGCCGTGTAACGTATCCGGTTTGGCGCGAGTCTTGTCGTGTGTTGTTGTTTTGTGGTGTGTAACCCGCCTGCCAAATCTCGTCGCGTTTCGAGTCCGTTTGCTACCCCAACAGTTATTCTCGTGGGCTCAAAGTGCCTCCACTTTGTGGCCCAAGACACCCCTCCATCAGCCCACTTCCCTCCTCTTGGCCCATCCTAACTCCCCTCGCGATCGGATCCGTCGGATCGCGATCGGAGGGCTCTAAAACACCCCAAATCCCTCAAACCCTAGCACCTAACCTATATAAACATCGCCCATGCCATTTTTGGTAGCCTAAATCCCCTCCACCTACCTCTAGCCCCTCCTCTCCTCAATTTCCGTGCCTGGCCAGAGAAAAATCGCCACTTGGAAGACCCCTTCCCATCGAAGGAAGCAGAGCCGCCGCTGCGCCTGGGATCGGTCAGGGAGACTTCCCTCGACCCGATCCAGATCGCCAGGGTCAACGCTGCCCTCCAGATCGAGGAGATCCTCGACCCAGGCCGTGATCTCCCGGCCTCCTTCCGCTCGCTGAGGTCAACGCCTCCGAGCCGCCGCATCGTCTCAGCGTCCCGCCTCCGCCACGGGCCGCGCCAGGTGGGCCGGCCCATCCGTCTCCGCCATCTCCCCGCCTGGCCCGAGGCGCTCGCCTCCGAGCCGCCGGGCTCCCTCACTCCGCAGCCCAGCCGCCAGGCACCGGCCCGATCCGCCGTGGGCCGAGGCCCAGTCAGTCGGCCCCGCCACTTCGTGCTCCGCGGGCATCTCCTCCAGCCGGGCCGGATCCATCTCCACCGCGGGCCCGAGCCCATTCTCCAGATCTGAGGTTGACTCCCCAAATCCTTCTAAGTCCCAGATCTGTTTGTGTGCTGATGCTAGTTTCAAACTGCGATAACTTTGTGTGTGTAGCTCCGTTTTGAGTGAATGACATGTCTAGACGTTCGTGGTGATTAGCACTACGATTCATTCCATTGTGCCATGCATGTTAGAGATCATCTAGATGCTTATTTTTCTGTTGCAAGAGTGCATCCCGATATAAACTGCTGCTATCTGTTGTCTTTATGCCATCTTTGCATAGTGATATCTTTTAGCTCGTTTACCCGAATGATGCAAATGACATGTCCACGTGTTCGTCTTGCCATGCTCTACATGTTGTTTGTGATAGGTTGCATGATAGATTATTCTTGCCATGTATATCTTCGTTGCAAAGTGCCATGTGGCTGTGATGTCGTTTCACTTGTTATGAAATGCCATCTTGTTGAGCTCATTGCTATCGTTGTGTTTATCTCCATGATGCATGCTTGTATGTTTCAGAATCACCATCATGTGTACTTTGATGTGGTGCTTACCACTTGCCATGTTTAGTTTCGAGGTGACTTAAACTTGCTCTTTTAGATGCCATGATGAAACTGCTGTTTTAACACTTAGTGGATTTTCACTAAGTCTGAAACCTGTAACGTTCCGATGCCATGTTTGCTTGCTGCTCTAGGACAAACCATGATAGTTTTGGGGTGGATCTTGATAGTTCCCTGTAGTAGATATTGTTGGCTTTCCATCCATGTTCTCATATGCTTATTTAAGTGGCTGTAGAATGTTTAACTTTTGCTCCAAAGTTTCAATAAAATTCTGCTGTCAGAATTTTGTTGTCAAGTTCAATATGTCCAAGCTTGTTGCTATTGATCCGTGGCTCCTTTGGGGGTGCAACTTTGGACTTATTTGCTTTAGGATATGTCTAGTTTATGTTCATGCTCTTTGCCATGGTGTTTGAGTGCTGTAGCTTATTTTTCTAGTGCTCCGAAGTTGCTATGTTGCTGTAATTTTCAGCTTTTGCATATTTCTTGTTTCGGGCATAACTTTTAGCCCGTAGCTCCGTTTTCAGCGAGTCTTATATGAAACTTGACTGATTTTCTGTGTAGATTCATAATATCCTATTGTTATCATGTTTTGAAGTGATTTGCTTGAGTGCTATTTTCCGTGCTCCGTGTGCTCTCATAGTGCATCCATCATGCATCAATCATTTTGGTGTGCGCATTGCATCTTGTTGATTTGTACCTTGTGTGATTGTATTGTTTAGAGCCGGAAGCTGAGACCGAGTACGAGTACGAGCACGAGGTTACCAACGAGGTTGAGCACGAGGACCCTTCTTACGATCCGAACGACTACACTTCAGGCAAGATGACCGAACCCCGATAACATTACTATCTTTGCCTATTGCTAGTAGTTCCGCTATATAGTTTTGCCTCGATGCCCATGTTCTTCCTGTCAGCCTCCTACTTGTAACCATGACCATGTCTAACCACCCTACCTATGCAAACCGTTGCTTGGCTAAGTACGCTTCGCTCAGCCCTTCTTATAGCATTGCTAGTTGCAGGTGAAGATTGAAGATGCTTGCTTCATGTTGAAGTTTTGTTGGGTTATATCACACTATATAAATGCTTAAAAATGAAATCATCTATATATTGGCAAGGGTGGAAGGCTAAGCCTTTTGCTTGGTGATTTGTTCCAATCATGCCGTTAGGAACCGTTTAAACCGGTGTTATGTTCCTTGATTATGCGTTCCTAACACGGTTGGGGTGTATGGGACCCCCTCGATAAACCGCTAAGTGCTAAGTCTTTTCCAGCAAGTCCCAACATTGGTACTATTTGCCTAATAACTAAATAACTTGCATAGGGAGTTATAAACCCTTTTTCTTTAATCAACAACCCCGGGCCAGTGCTCCACATGAGTGTTGGTCCGAACTGGGGGTCCTGCGGGGCCACCTCAAGGAAACTCGAGGTCTGGTAAAAACCCGTAGCATCACCCATCCGGTCGTGTCCTGAGACTTAGATACGCGCGGCTACTATCAGGGTGTCGACACGCCGGGAGGATTTGCTGGATTAGCCTTACCTTAGTTCGGAGTATCTTGAGCACGGGATTCCGAGAATACGCGGGTCTTCCCACTTTGGAGTTGCGACTCCGCGGATCGTGGGCTTGTAATGGGCCAAGCTGGAACACCCCTGTAGGGTTAAGAACTTTCGAAAGCCGTGCCCGCGGTTATGTGGCAGATGGAACTTGTTAATATCCGGTTGTAGATAACTTGACACATTGTTCTAATACACTACCAGCGTGTGTACCGTGACTGTCAATTTCCGAATAGGGATTCGGGAGTTGAACACGGTGGGGTTATGTTTGAGGTGTTGTAGCTAGGATCACTTTGTGATCACCTCTCGACCGAGGCACTTCTCTTCTCGCACTCTTTCACGTAAGCTAGTGCTAGTTGCTGCTCCAGACACTTATTCTTTTCTTCAGCCTTATCCTCTCCCAAGGCTTAAATAGTCTTGTTACCCGGGAATGGGATTGCTTAGTCCTCTGTGGCTCATAGTTACTTCACCACACCAGATGCAGGTCCGATGGTGAGCTATCGAGGTGATGGCACCGAGCTAGACTGGGAGTACGACGAGGAGCGTAGTCGATACTATGTTCGTTATCCCGATGATCAGTAGTGGAGACTTCTACTAGGATTCGATCCGACCTGTGGATTTATATTATGTTTGGTATCTTGTCATTTCGATTTTACCCTTAGAGGGCTGTGATGTTTTATTGTATGATGATTGAGACATGTATTGTATTTGTGTGACGTGGCGAGTGTAAGCCAACTATTTTATGTTTTCCATCCCCATCTTTTACATGAGTTGTGCAAAGATACCAGACTTGCGATCATTCCAGCATGGGGTTATGTCTCTAAGTCATGCCTCGACACGTAGGAGATATAGTCCCATCCTGGGCATTACATTAGGCCCCTTCCACTAATCTCCATGGGTTGAAATTTTTACCACAACCCCTCCTAGTCCCCCTCTAGCACCTGTATGCATTTCGTCCCGAGAAAGCGAAGATGAAGGGGGGTGAACCCCATTTTTCTTCTTTGGATAGTGGATTCCCGCCTCTCTCCCCTCAGCTTTCCAGAGCATCCAAGGCTCTCCCCAGCTTTTGGCCACACCCCCTCCAGCTTCCAGACGCAAGTGGACGCGCGAGGACACGGGAAAATCACGGATGCCGGCCAAAGTCGCGCTCTGGAGCGTCTAGCAGGGCACCCAACAGTTGATGTCGCGTCCCCTGACCACCTCGAGCCTCCCTAGCGCACGAGTCGATGCCCCTCGACGTTCGCTCCACGCCAGCAGGCTGCCCACTTGCTCCCGTGCCCTGCTCTCTCTCTCCTGGAGCTCGCGCTAGAGCGCCGCCCCGCTCGGCCAATGCTCGCACCGCTCCTGTGGCCTGCCTGCAGCTCATCTCGCTCTCCTCTATCTCCCTGGCACCCTAGACCACTCCCACGAACAACCACGAGCCCTCCATTCCCTCTCTAACGGCCACCCGAGCTGTTCCCGCGGGCCCTCGTAGGCCGCGTCTACGGTAGACCTCGGCCAACCCATATAAGACGACCCCGAGCCTCTCTCTCGCTTCCGGTCACTCTCCCGCACTCCCAATCTAACTTCCGCATCACCATTCGACCCCAGAAAAGCCAGAGCTTGAGATCGAGCTCGAGCTCGGCCGCCTCGGGTCGTCGGCGTGCATGCGGTACATGCCTTCTCCGCCCCCATTGTCTCTTGATCTGGAACCACGCGTCATCATTGACCCTTTCCCCTCTCTTCCCCGCTCTTTTTGCAGCCAGGAATGGCCAAAACCACCAACGCCCGAAGCACCTCCGTCGTGTGACCTCGTCGCCGGTGAACTAGGCTGCTCTAGCGAACACCTCCACCACCACCGGAACGGCGACATCCCAGTGAGTCCAACGGTGCCACCGCTCAACCTGCCGTGCCCTTTAGCGTCACCGGTGAGCTCGCCGAGCTCGCTGCCATGAGGTTAGAGATGATAGGTGGAGCCCACTTGTCATCCACACCTCTCCCTCGCCCCCACTCTCCCTCTCTCTGATGCCGGGCCCCGCCTGTCAGGTTCAAAATCTGGCGCGCGCACCTCCCCGGTTCGCCTGGGCCTCTTCCCCTCTGGGCCTACTGCACTGCAGCTATTCTGTCCCAGCAGGCATAGTGCCCTTCTCCTTTTTCTTTTCTATTAAACTTGCAAAAATTCCACAGGATTAAATAATAATCCAAATGCAATAATTCCAACTCCTAAAATCTTGTTATATTCCCACCTATTTATAGGTGTAACTTTCATACATATTCATGAACCTTTTCTGTACAGTTCAAATTTAAATTCAAATTTGAACAATGAAACCTCTATTTAAAAATCCATTCATCCTATTCTGTCACTCCAAATCCAAAACTTAGAATTTTCCCCTTCTTATATTTTCTCCTAGTATTTTACAAAAATGAGTTGACATTTTTCTGAGCACTTTGACTTTTCTGTTTTTATTATTGTCTTATTTTTCTGTTATTTTCTGGCGACGATTAGATACCGTATTTGACGAAGTTGCTAAAGAAGAAGAAGGGGAAGGATTCGAATACTTTGAAGACCAAGCAAATCCAGGCAAGCAACCCTTTGACCATGACACCCCTCTTTTTCATCGGTACCCTTTTCCGATGGCATGATGATGAAATTGGACGGTGGTGAACTTGTTGTGAAATACCACATGATGCATATCCCTACTCTTGACTTTCCCTTCTTCATAAATGCAATGTCAAAAGACTAGTTGATGCATAATGATGCATGTGTACCATGACCTATTCGTGGTTACATTCTTTCAAAACCCCATCGGGTGCCCCTAATGCCCTTGGGTGATGTTGAACTAAGGTCACCACTTGAGGAAGAAGTGGTGTACCGAAGAGAGCTTTTGGTGTGTGTGTCTGTGTGTGTGTGTGTGTGTGCAAAATGATGGATTACATTTATGTGTTATTACCGTCCCAACCAAACATGTGCAACCACTCTACCCCTTTATGGGACGGGGCATTATTGATTACTTAGGCTGATACTAGCATGGTGCCCACATTACTAGTGACGGGTGTGACTTGAGGTCATCTTCGGGACGTGGGCGTGCTTGGATAGGCGGCCATGACTGTTTTTACAGGGCACCGTACACACCATTGGTCCCTTCGTGTATGCGCGATAATTTGAAAAGGGAAAAGTCCCATGATCTTTTACTTATACACGAGGGTCGTGCACCAACGAGTGGACCCTATGTTAGTATCGTCTAGGGAAAGTTAGTGACCGTGTGCTTCCCCCGAGTACTTGAGGTACCGCGGGATCGTGGATGACATGAAAGCTTCCTGGATCTTGTGGGTAAAGTGTGCAACCTCTGCAGAGTGACAAAGTATTCGAATAGCCGTGTCCACAGTCATGGATAGTTGGGAGGTGCTACTTAAACTATGTCCATAAATTTTACAATCTTGGTGCATGTGTCTGTTGAAGAGAACTATTTGAGTCAAGGTGGTGACTTGACGTGTTGAATGAGCTAGTATTGATTCAAACTCTATTTTTGTTGATATCTGTAACCTGAGCTCAAGGTTACCCAGGTTAATTGATGCATATCTCACAAGATGGTAGAACATCTCATCTAGCTTGAAGCTAGGTTGCTTATTTGTTGTGCAACTTGCATTGTTACTTAAAACCAAATCATGGGTTGATTGCGAGTACATTCAAAGTACTCATTGGCTTGCCACTGGTTATTTAATTGGCCAGGCACGGAAGAACATGAATTTGAAGAAGAGTTCTTTGGAGACGAACATGCGAAGTAGGACACTTTCCCAGTCAGAATGCCTGTAGGGTTAAGGCATATGGCATGGGTTCTAATTATCTACGAAGACTTCTGCTACGCGTGTTTATTTGATGTTCAGCCCTTGAGGCTTCACCTATGTAAGACTTGACCATAACGGTCATAATTTGTGTCAGACGGTATGTATGGATGTAAGACTCTTGTTATTCAGCTTCTGTGCGTTCAGTGACCATTGATCTCTGGGATCACTGTACACATGCATTCGATGATCTCAACTTATGAGTCGGGGTCCCCACATGATCAGAATTCATGAATAGCATATCTTCATATGATGCACAATCAAAAATATATACTATTTTCAAAATGCCAAGACAATGTTGAATGAGCGGAAAACTGGGTAAACTAGGGACAAAATTTTTGCAAGTGGTGGAGGTGGTGTGTGTAGATGACATGGCGGGAACCACAAGTCAGTTATAGCCGAGGCAAAAAATTATATAATTTTCAGCTGCACCATTTGGAATTGAATCCGTACAGTACTGCTTTTGGGTGATACGGCTGTAGAGCCCGGGCTACTGCAAGTATGATCGAAATAATTAAGGCGCTCTTTTTCATTTCTCTAAGGCGTCTTCCCCAGCTTCGGTTCGTTCCCGTCCATGTCCACGACGCCCTCCTCCGGCTTTGTGCGCTCGCTGCGGTGCTGCCGTCTTCCGTTATCAACTTTCTCAACAAACGAGAGGAATCTGGACAGGACTGTACATTTAGAGGCTGACAGTCAGGACCCACCAGGTCTACGGTCATATGCAAACAAGTGAATCATTTAAAAAATGCTTCTTCCTAATGGTAAACCGCGCTTTGGGCCCACGGGTTTGTCAACCTAATAGCCAATAAACTAAATAAATTTACAACGAAGACCATCATCGGCGAGCTTTTTTAGGTGTACCGGGGATCTAGAAGGTATATTTTTCAGTGTGGTCATCCACGACATGCGCTACCCTGGACATACCGATACAGTGGTTTCAACTTGTTTTATGAGGCCCATCATGTATGTATCAGCGTATGGGCCTCCTAGCCTTGGTTTTATTTTTTTCTTAAACATCGGTAGCCCAATTTATCTTCTTTTTTTATAAAAAGCAGATCATCGTTCTTTTTTTTCTATATATAAGAATAAGAATGCGGGGCCAATTTATGTTTTCCATTCTAACCACATTATATTATTATTATTATTACTATTATTATTATTATTATTATTATTATTATTATTATTATTATTATTATTATCATTTTTGTATATTTAATACAAACCTATAAATGTTTAACAGAAGTCGGCAAGGGAAATCTAGTTGTTTTTTTCTCTAAGGTAACGAAAATCCTGGTGATTGCGCACAAAAGCTTCCGACGATTTAAGGACCAATGTAATAATAACACGCTCATTTTTATTTTAAGCAATAACTCACTAATTTTCTATTTTTCTATATAATATATTGTCCAGCTCCAGTTTAACTTTTGATACTAATTGCTTCGTCTAACCTAATATTATCTTTACTACAAAGCCCAGCAAATTCATGTATTTTAAGAAAGTGCAAATGGGCTGTGATTTCTTAGAACAAGTGAAATGGGCCAAATTTACGCTACGCTATTTGTTCACCCAGCCCAGCAAATTGACTGTAAATTCTCGAGAACATGGGTTAAATATGAGCCATATATTTGTAGGGTGACATGTAGGCCAATAGGTCGAAGCCTATGACAGCCGTTGTCAACTTAGTCAACAAATCATTCTGACACCCACAACCATTGGATATATATATATATATCCAATGACCAAAATGCCTCTTCAATCTCATCTTCTTCCTCCAACTGACAGGCAGGACACACCAGCAAGGAGCCTGACATATGGGCCATTAGGTCGCCTATGGAATGCTTTGTCAAATTTGTCAACACAATGTTTCTGACATCTGTAGTCATTGGATGTACATCTAACGACCGACATGCATCTTCAATCTCTTGTGTTCTTCCTCCAGCGCTGGTGTGACTTCCTTATCCCGCCTCCGGTGGCCACCAGCGCTGCTTCACATGCCTCGCTGTGAAACACTACTCCACCGCCGGCAAGGCCACCCCTCCACCCTCCTGTTATTCTCTGCTGACTGTAGCCCCAGGCCGCACCGAACCAGTCAACCCTCGTACGTCATACTCCTCTCCGGCTGTGACTCAACTGCCACATCTCCCTCGGCACCGGGTCAATCCCTTCCTATGCCTTGCCGTCATCCAGCGCCTTGGTGCTCTTGGTGTGGCGTGGTCAACATGGTCAAGGAACGACTTCCATCGGAAGAGGATAATACGTGGAGAGGCTGACAGCTGGGTCCACGGCCGCACGCAAGGAAATGCCTCCTTATTATAGAAAAAAATGATTTTCCCCTGATAGCTGGGACCCGCTGGCTATATCTTCGCATGCAAGGAAGTGCCTCCTTATCCTCCCTGAGAGCTGGGACCCACCTAGTGGAATCATACGTAGGGTTGTCTGTCTGGTCGCAAACATGCATGTACATAGCAGTCGATCGGTCTCTCTGCAGCGATGAACCGTGACCAAGCAAGAAGTGGCACGTGTAGTAGTAGAGCCCCCGACATAGCAGTTCAGGCAGTCCAGTCAAAACCATGTACACGTACATACAGCTAGATGCCAAAAAATATGGCCACGTACGTACATACGGGTGGGGTCTCGAGCGCGTACTCGCACGTAAGTACGGCCATGCAGTCCCGTGCATATGGAGACAGGAGCAACGTTGTCGTGTTCATCAACAGCCAACCGGTAGGGTAAGAACAGAGAAACAACATCGTGTTCTTTGGGAGGCAACCGGCTTGGACAGAACAGTCGAAACCTGGTGTGGCGTACCGCAAAACGGAGGGAAACAACCTTCTGCTAGAGCGCGTACGATCGAAATGGGGTCCTATTCATCAGGATGGGTCTGGTGTACCGCAAAACGGAGGAAATCGCCTTCTGCTCGTCCGACTATGGTTGAAACGAGATCCGGTTCATCGGAAGGGGTTTGGCGTATCGTAAAACGGAGAAAACGAACTTGTGTTGGAGCGGTGCACTTGAAATGGAGGTCCTATTCATCGGGAGGGGTGTGGCGTACCATAAAACGGGACTCCACGGGCTATTGTTCACCCACAGTCTACTTCCTCCAGCTTCCACCTGCACTGTTCATCCACCGCGTTTTCCTCTGCCTTCACATGCTACTGTTCATCCAGCCCTCCACGGGGTCTTGTTTTCTTTACTATGAACAGTAGGGTAAAACCCCACTGCATCTTTTATTAAAATAAAAGAGTATGTGGGTACAAATAACAAAAAATAAAAAAAAACTAAACTAAACAAAGAAATAAAACTAACACCTACAGAGAAAAAACAAAAAAGAACGAAAACAATACAACAAAGAGGCTTGAGGTGAGCCCCTAAAAAGAAGAGCTAAGACTAAAGAAAAGAAAGAAGACGAGGGCTCCTCAAGAGGACAACACACTGACCAACTAGGTATTGAATGCAGTTTCATATTTCTTCTTGATCCCGTGGGAAAGCAGTTTCATTTCTTCCAAATATATGTGCTTCCAGCCCCGAAAGGAAGGTTATATGTTCTCAAAAATCTTGTTGTTTCTAGTAATCCAGATAGCCCATGAACCCAGGATGATAATTTCCATGAAGAAAGGAACCCATAATTTATCCCTTATATCTTGGAAAGCCTCAAGAACAGACATGTTTTGAGATCTTTGCGGGCAAATGAAATCCTAGCATCTCATGGAAAATTGGCAACCCCAAAATAAATGATGTAAAGTTACTTCTTGCTGACAGTTCAATACTGCACAATTATACTCCTCCAGAATGAAAGTTTTTCTTCTCAGCAGATTGTTGTGTTTAGCCTATCATATAAAAGCATCCAGAAGAACATTTTGTGTTTAGGTTGACATGAAGATTTCCAAATCCATGTAAAATGAGGTGGAACTTGTTTGACTCCTATGAGCACATTATATGCTTTTGCAGAAGTGAAGACACTGTTATTCCAAATATAACTCCAAGGGTCAATCATGTCTTGATATTCTGATTGCCTTAAAGCGTGACATTTGTCCTCTAGCTGAAGAAATTGCGGATGGGCTTAAATGGATAGGGGTAGGTGGAAAAGATCTTCTAGATATTCCGTGTTAACAACTTGCTGAACAATCATGGAGGTGTTTTGCCAAAATGAGAATAAGTGAGGATATTTCCTGCTGTAAAATCGTATTACTCCACAAATTAGTCCAGAACAGGTCACTTCTTCCATCCCCTAAATTACATCTGGCCATAGCTTTGTATTGATCATTTAATTGAAGAATAGTTTTCCACCAGAATGAACCTACCAATTCCTCCCGTAGAAGTTTATTGTCCTGATAGTATATGTCTCCCAAATGAGGTTTACCCATGGAATATCATGCCTGTTGTAGAATTTATGTAGGGTTTTCATCAATAAAGCTTTATTTTGGGCAAAGATGTCCATAACTCCAAGTCCTCCCTGAACCTTTGGCCCGCAAACTGTCGTCCAAGCTATAGAAGTTGGTTTGTCATCTTCCATGACAGATCCTCTCCACAGACAGTGCATCTAGTATTTGATCACTTGGTGTTTTATGGTCACTGGTACATCCAGACAAGCCATAAAAAATATTGACAGAGATGCTAGAATGTCACAGCCTGATTTTCATGCCACAACACTTAAGCTATTAATCATACTAAAATGTGGTTTGGCAAAAACTTTTGAGTGATTTTGACCTTGCTTGATTGGTTTTCTGTTTGCTGTTTGCAAGTGCTCTAAAAATCAAATAAATCATCCAACTCTTATACTTCATCTCCTTGATCCAAAACCTTTTCCCAATGATCATGCCATGTGTATAGAACAGTATAGTATTTTTTTATAAAAATAATTTAGCCAAATAGTATTTTCTAAAATTAGTTTTCTAAAACCCCCTAAATTGAGGTTTGTACCACAAGTACCATATTTAGGGTGTGAAAAATCTTTAAAAAGGTATATTTGAATCCTATTAGGTATAGGACTCTCATAAAGCACAAAATTATAATTTTAAAAGTTATTTTTATATTTTATTTAAAGGCTTTTTCTTCAGGCCAGAAATGGTCTTTAATAGGTTAAAATAATTTAACTGTTTCAAAAATATTTTTCAAAATTCAAGGAAGCTCATAGGACATATATTGTCCATATATAAGAGTTTCAACACATGGTCATGTTCAAAATATTGGACAAATTCTTCAAGGACCCTTTCTGGATATTTCAAGCTTTTGAAATATTTACAAAGAAATTATTCTCTAACAATTCTAGGGAAATTCTATCATATCAAATATGACATATTTGATGATCTTGCAAAGCCTCATGCCTTGAAGATCAAGAAAACATCATCAAATCCCATCAAAACCATTTCTGTCCACTTTGAAGTTTGAGCAACTTTACATTGCCAAACATGTACAAATGCTCTCAAACTTGGTGCACATGCTAAAATGGTCTTATTAAGCATCTAGATCAAATGGCACAAGTTTTGGAGAAGGATAACTTTATCAAAGTGCCCCAAAACCTTTCTGACCAGATCCATATTTGAACAACTCTACATTACCAACTTTTTACTTGTGGCCTCAAATTTTGTGGACATGCTCACAACCCCAAATGATGACACTACACCGAGTGGTGCATCAAGGAGGGATGATTTGCATGGCTAAATCATGGAAAAGTGATTTTTGTTGATTTCTAGGGTTTACCAAAGTTACATTGGCAACTTTCTTCAAATGAGCTCAAACTTGGTGGAACACCCTATTTCTACATGCCATTTGATCCTGTTAAGTCTCATGTCAATTGGAAATAATTTGCTTGCCCAAAACCACATCAAACACCTTCTGCGATTTTTCCAAAATCACTGTTTTAACCCCTTTCACTATTCCCCTTTACCTCTAATTTTTACCATAGATGAACCTGATCACCTTCTACCTCTAGCAACTCCCCCATGCCCTCAGTTCAATCATTGGAGGGGGTAAAACCCCCATATGCCTCTCTGTTTTCACCATGGCAGAACCTCCCTCTTCTCCCCCTCTTACTATTACACTTGACTTACACCCTAAGCGACCAGAGGGCATCTCCAGACCAGCCAGAAGCCAATGGACAAGGAGGCCACGTCTAGAGTGCGTGGGGACATGGCCATGGCGGCCATACGGGCGCTCTGGACCGCGCTACAGTGTGCTCCCGCACTATAGCCGCGTCCTACCCGAGGCACCCGACCACCTAGGGCGTTGGGATCGTGTCCTCCGAGGCCGCCTCGGCGTCCGGGACACACAAGACGGTCGGCCCCCCTCCTTATTCTCTCTCCGGCGACCTCTGTCACGCGTGTCCGAGCGCCGCCCGCGTTTGCCAGTCCCTGCCCGCTTCCCTGGCACGCCTCGCGCTCGTTCCTCTCTCCCTCTCTCTTTCCCTGGTCATAGACCACACCCTAGAAGACCCCCGACTCGAAGTCAAGGCCCCCCGTGGCCTACAGGGACGGCTACGGCCTCGCCGGCGCACGGCCCCGCGGTGCACCACACCCTCTTCTATATAAGGCCGCCCGGGTCCTCCTCTCTGCCCCATTTGCTTCCCCTAGCTCCCGGGCACCCCCTGGACCAACCCAATCCCCTCCTTGTGCCCTCCTTGCATCTTCATGGCCGGAGCAATGCCGTCGGCCTCCACCTAAATTCTCACCACTGAGAGCTCCTCCTCCCCACCTCTTTGTTCCAGAGCATCACCAGCACCACCGCTAACACTCCCCGAACACCAGTCCTTCCTCCCTCGCGCCTGCCTCGCCGTGTCCATCTTCGACGTCATCGATCGCCGCCGCGCCCGACGTTTCTCCCATTCTCGAGCTCCTCCGCAGCCATGAAGCACATGGGCGGACGCGTCTCGCCACTCTGAACGCTCCGGTGCGCAGAACACCCGCGGATACCGCCTGGGTCGCCGACGCGATCGGCGGCCGAACTCCACTGCCCTCGCTCCTGTCGTGGGCGGGGGGAGGGAGACAACCCTGCGAGTGGACCCCGCGGGTCAGCGACCCAGCGCCGGGCCCCGCTGATTTTAAGTGGAGGCGGGTCAAGGAGACGCCGCTTTCCCCACGCGGAAGCGTACTCAGCCAGGGCACCAGCGACGTCACCACCCTCCTGTGTGCGCAGCCGAGCAGCTGGGCCGGCCCAGTTCCGGCGCTACTATCTCCCGCCCAGTGCGCAGGGTAAGGGTAAAACCCTTTCCCTCTTCTTTTTTCTTTTTCTATAAAATTGTAAAATCCATAAACAATTAATTTGGAATCCAAATTTGGTGATTCAAATTTCTAGTGACTCCATAAATCATGGTCTATCACATGGTGCTATTTGCACATTTTTCCAGAAACTTTTTCCTTACAGATATTTATCAAAATGCTGTTTATCCATATCTGTGATGAACTTTAGAAAATCACAGAGAGCTCAAAATTGATCCAAACGCCATGATTCAAATTCCCAAATACTTATATGTTCATAACTTAGTTTTTGAACATTTTTACCAATACTTTCTATGCCACATGGAATATTATTCTATTTATCCATGAATAGCCAACTTTGCAAAATCATAGGAAATTCTTTTGAACTCCAAATCAAGTGAAACCAACTCCTAGATTCTTCTAAAATCATTCCTTGTTAGATGGGTGCCTTTGCACATTTTTTAAAATAATTCTTCTATACACTTCTTGTAGGTCCATTAAATCCAATGATTCCATCATATTGAAATGTTCCAAACTATCCATTGATCCAATGCCTATGAAACCACCTTGGTCATTTTTCATATGACCAGAGGTATCCTAGAAAGTCCAACTCCTATTTTTAGAGCACTTTTATTTTTGCCTTGTTGTGTTGCTTATTATGATTGTTTCCGTCGTTAGTTGACGAAATAGACGGAGTACTTGGAGATGGACCAGAAGGTTTGAACACTCTGAAGGACAAGGCAAGCAGCCCTTTGACCATGTTGAACCCTTTTATGTCATGAAAGCATTTTCATCGTTTCATCGAGTGCATGATATACCTTGAGTGGCAACCTTACTAGGCTTGCCTCTGTTGCATACCCCGATGATACTTGCATTGTTCATGACTCTATCGTCATTTAGAGTTGTGTTGATGAGTTGTAGAAATGTGCTATAGTAGTTGGCTACGCTAAGTGGATCAGGATTACGCATTGAAAGAAACAAGTGTGGTTTGACATACTTGCAAATAACCCAGTGGGTGCCACTAATGCCCCTGGGAGATGATGAGGAACTAGGGCACTACTTGGTGGAGAAGTAGTGTGCCGAGGATTGATGAAAGTGCTGTTTACAGAGACAGATTAGATTTAAGATTTGTCGATCGTCCCAACCAAACATGTGCAACCACTCTACCCTTATATGGGAAAGGGCATTGTTGATTACCTAGGCCGATACTAGCATGGTGCCCGCATTACTAGTGATGGGGGTGACACGAGGTCACTCTCGGGACGGGGTCGTGCTTGGATAGGCGACCATGACTGTTTTTACAGGGCACCGGACACACCGTTGGTACCCCGTGCTTGTGGTATGTGATGAATATGGGTGCGAGGCTCCACAATTTTAAGACGTGAAATGTTTAGCACGGGGCTGTTACCAATCGAGTGGACTCTGTGTTAGTGTCGTCTAGGGAAAGGTAATGATCGGGTGCTTCCCCAGTGTACTTGAGGTACTCCAGGATCGTGGATGACACGAAAGCTTCTCGGATCTTGTGGGTAAAGTGCACAACCTCGGTAGAGTGTCAAACTATTCGAATAGCCGTGTCCATGGTCAAGGATAGTTGGGCGGTGCTGCTTAGACTATGTCCTTAAGTTTTTGGACGACAACACGGTTTGGGTAAATGTTTTGACGTGCTTCGTGAGGAAGTCACTACGAGCTTGAGCATGAGTTGTTCATAACTCTTTCTCGATATTGATTTGTGTAATCTCATGATACTACCTCCGTCTAGGTGAATAAGTCATTCGCGTAGTTCTAGGTCGACAATTTAACTATCTAAATTTGTATTATATGTGATAAAAAATATATATTTAGAAACTACATCCGTGTAGAAATCTAGTGATATATTTTTCATGACATATAACACATATTTAATTCCTCAAATCGTTGACCTAGAACTACGCGAATGACTTATTCACCTAGACGGAGGTAGTACTTGTTACAGACGCATGCATGTCCTTGATATATGTTGATCATACTTGCATATGAAAAACTAGCTTTACGCAAAAATGCCAATTTAGTAGTAGAGCCCTGCATAATTATTCTGTCATCACACTTGGGTTGCTTGCGAGAACATTCAAAGTACTCATTGGCTTGCCACTGGTTATTTTATTGACCATGCATGAAACAACATGATATGATGAAGATTTCTTGGTGACGAACATGCAAGCTAGGACGCTTCCCAGGCAGAATGCCTGTAGGGTTAAGGCAGATTGCATGGGTCCAAGTTGTTATTGAAGATTTCCGCTGCAATGATATACTCAAGACTTGACCATAATGGTCAAAATTTGTGTAATACGGTATGTATGGATGTAAGACTCTTGTTATTCAGCTTCTGTGTGTTCAGTGAGCATTGATCTCTGGTATCACTGTACACGTGCATTCGGTGATCACGAATTATGAGTCGGGGTCCCCACAAAGAACTGATTTTACCAGCAGTAATCTTCCAGCACTTGTCATGAATGTGGCAAAACCAGCAAGCCTTTTTGCTACTCTCTGGACCATTGTCATACATCGTTCCACAGTGGGCTTATTCAAACCTAATGGAAGCCCTAGATATGCGAATGGAAATTCTCCTCTTCGTCAGTTTAAAGTATTAGCGAAAATCTCCACCCTTACCTCATGGATGTTAATTGGTACCATTATAGATTTCTGATAATTGACCTTAAGCCCCGTGGCAGTTGCAAAGGTATTTAGAAGGGCTTTAAGACAGAAAAGTTCTCTGGCATCTACTTTAATAGTTAACAGAGTATCATCTGCATACTAGACTATTGGAAAGTTTGGGCAGGAGTTTATTTGGAGAGGAGTAGTGATAAGTCCTTGATCCCTTGCTTTGTTCGAAATGGACTAAAGTAAATCAGCAGCTAGCACAAATAGAAGTGGAGAAAGAGGGCCTCCCTGCCTGACTCCCCTTTTCCAGTAAAATTTCTTGCCTCGTACCCCATTTAACAACACAATAGAAGAAGCAGATTTGAGCAGAATTTGAATCCATGAGATCCACCTCTCACCAAAACCTTTTGCTCTCAAAATGTCAATTATTGCTTGATGTTCAATATTGTCAAATGCTTTTTCAAAACCTAATTTTAATACCCGCAGCTGCTTCCTTGATTTGTAACATTGGTGCAAATATTCATAAGACCATCCTAAGCAATCTTGAATCACCCTGTCCTTTAAAACCCCATATTGGTTAATGTGGATCAGTTGCAGAATTAATTTTTGCAGCCTATTTTCCAACAACTTGGTAATAAGCTTGAAAACACCATTTAACAAAGATATAGTTCCGAAATCATTTGGAGTTAGTGGTACCTCTTTCTTTGAAATTAGAGTGATGTAAGAGGTATTAATGCTTTCCAATAAAATGTTGCCAGCATGAAATGCATGAATAAGATTCTTAACATCCTGACCTATAATATCCCAACAAGATTTAATGAATTCATTATTGAAACCATCTGGACTAGGTGATTTATCTTGTGGCAACTCTTTCACAATCTGGTTTATCTCCTCATCAAAGAATGGTTTTTCTAAATCTTGGGAAATCTCTGGATTGTTGTGCTGACCCAATAAACTTTGCAAATCAAAATGCATGGTGTGCCCCTATGATTTTCCAAGTCTCTTTTTAAAAGCTTCCCAAAGAATTCCAGCTTTACCAGCATGATCAGAAATTTCCACATTATTGTCATTTCTCAGCACTGCAATTTTATTATGCTTGAAGTTAATGGAAGCTTTTGTGTGAAATAATTTTGTGTTTTCATCACCAAACTTTACTCCCTTTATCTTTCCTCTCTGTTTCCAATAAATCTTTTGATTATTGAGGATGAGCAGCAAGTGTTCTTTCAACAGTTTTCTGCAATTCCATTCAAATGTACTAAGCAATCTGAATTCTTCAAAGAAATCCAGCAGGTAAATGCAGTCATTAATTTCAGCAATTTGCTTCCTCACACATGGCAGGCCTTTGATCCACAATTTGATGCTTCTTCTGAGATTCTTCAGTTTTGCATTAATGATTTTTGCAGGTTCAGTAAAGCCAATAGGTATATCCCAAGCATTTTTAACTATCTCTTTGAAAGAGATGTGTCCCAACCAATAATTTTAAAACCTGAAAACTTTTGATCTAGGAATGGAAGTCCCCACTTGGATCTTGCAAGGAAGATGGTCTGAAATGGGCCTAGCAGCTGGTAGTGCAGTAGTATCAGGATATGAGGTCATCCAAGCAGTAGAAGTAAAAAAACCAGTCCAGTTTTGCTAGCAGTGGATTTTCTTGCATATTGCTCTAGCTGTACTGCCTACCTTTTAAAGGCAGTTCAAGTAGTCCCAAATTGCTGATGGCTTGATTAAAAAGAAGCATTTTATTAATATCCCCACCAGGATTATTTCTGTGTGATGGAGATCTGATGAAATTAAAATCCCCCATAATAATCCAATCCTCTTCAGGAGGTATCTCAATATTATTATACTAGTTGAGAAATTCCACTTTATCAGCTTGCTCACAAGGTCCATAAATGTTTGTTAAAATCCAGGTCTGAGCAGAACTGTTGCATTTGAACTTAGCAGATAAAGAAAACTTGTTAGAAAACATTACCTCCCCCGTGAATACACATTCATTCCAAGCAGTAAGTAAGCCTCCAGAGGCCCCAATTGAGGGCAGAAATTCAAACTTATTAAATCATCTGGGACAAAAGTTGTTAATGCAGGAAAGATCAAAAGTTGTTCTCTTTGTTTCTTGCAAGAAAATGATGCCAGGAGCACTTTCCTCCACTTTCTTCTTAATAGCCAACCATTTATTTTAAGAATTCGCCCCTCTGATGTTCTAGTTCAAAATATTCCAAGATATGTTATTATTCATTAATATAATTTGATGAAACTGTAACTCCACTCAAGGTCTAGCCCTTGAGACTATAATTTACGTGAATGCAAGTGTACAAAAGAAAGTGCCCCATGTCTTGTTGCTGATATCTTTCTTGCATATTCATGCCAGTGCTCCTAAGACCAAGGGTAATCATGAAATATTCCACAGTTCCAGAGAACATATCCAGCACACAACTCACACACATTGTAAACACATAGAAGATCACATCACATAAAAGTACATAACATGGCATCATAAGCAGGCGTTGGTTGCAACCCAAAATAAGTATGTTACATGCCCAGTAAACCATAGTCTCACATAACAAGTCACCCAACATAACTAACACAAAAGTTTCTTCCCTCCCAGAGCTGCTCCTTGTACTATGTGAACTAATCATAGGGAACTATCTTTGTTGCTGCCACTCTTGGCCTTGGAAACCTTGGCTAAATCCTCATGCTCCTTCTCCTTATTCTTTGGCCTCTTGGCCAACTTCTCTAGGAGTTCCTCCTCAGCAACCTTGCAAAAAGATTTTGTGAGGTTTTAACAATCTTATTCTGAATGATTGGAGGAACAACATTGCATTGTAAACACTCCTTGCCAGCACATGAATTTCTTTTCAAACCTTTATTCTCCTCTCTAATTCTGTCACTCCTTCTTACCTGTGTTTCCACTAGGGGAACTTTTCCTCTCCTCTTCCTAGAGATGGCCTCTCAAGCAGGTAGCAGAATGATGTTACTTGGAGAAATTATCTTGAATGGACTGCCAGCCTCAGAGGAGGACTGAGCTGCTGGAATAACTCCGTCATTTACTTTATCCTGACTAGCAACAATAATTTGTTGACACACTGGAGCCTGGTTGACAGAACAAGCATCATGAATTATGAAAGTCATAGTATCTTCCTCTTTGCAATTTTCAGTCAATATGTTCCATAATGAGGATTTTATTAGTGTTGTTGTCCAACCAAATCTATCAGGTGTAAGTAATAGGTTCAGAATGAAATTGAACGTACTTACAAGAATTTTTGCAGTGTATGAATTAGGCACCTCCTGAAAAGAGGGAGCAAAGTGCTTGACTCACACATCCAAACCTTCTTCAGAAATTAAATGATCAACGTCAATAACTGAAAAACATGTGCTTGTGCTATATTGAAGTAATCATAATATGTATGTGACTTATCATCCTCAGTGTTACCTTTAGAAGTACCAGCTTGCAGAGAAGCAAAATCCTGAGAGGAGTCCAAAGCCACATCAGACTCATTGACTTGTTCCTGAATAATATTGTCACATCCCTAGTCAGTGCTTGCATTAGGACTAGCTAGAGTGTGCATCATGTTTAACTTTTTCCAGAAACTTGAAATGGGGATGACAGAAACCCCAGCACTCCTCTTCTTTTAACTAGGGTTTAATAAAATCTTTTCCAATGTACCCAAAATGCCCTTAAAAATGTTCATCATCTTTGCCTTGGTATTAAACCTATGTCAAAAATGGTGCACAATTTTCTAGGACATCTTAAGGTCACTGGATTAAATCATATTGTATTTGCATTTGGGCATTTAAATGCTATAAAATATTTTAAATGCCCAAATAATCATAAACTAAAATGTTCCATGCTGTTTATATTATATACATTGGACATGGTCAGTTTCATGATTTATAAAAATGTTCTAGCATTTTTAATAATTCAACACATTTGCAAAAGAAAAGAAAATAGAAACTAAATAGAAAAGGAGAGAGAGAGAGAGAGAGAGAGAGAGAGAGAGAGAGAGATAGAGACTTACCTGGCCGGCCCAGCCTAGCGGCCCAGCTGGCCGGCCGTTCCACGCAGCTGCTTCCTCTCGCCAGGCAGGCAGAGAGGAGCACGCCGGCGAGCCTGTGGGCGCCACGCAGCTGTCCACCACCCTGCTTCACTCCCCCTCCTCCACGACGCCCTGGTTCGCTTCCACGTCGTCGCCCGAACCCTCTGGACGTCTCACTTCTCCCCCTGCCTCTCTCCCTCGCCCTCTCCTCTCCATGGCCGACGCGTCCGCGAGCTCCCCGTCATAACCGCAGCCACCGTCGCCTCGCCGTGTGTCGTGGAATTGGCACGGCAGATGTCCGGTTTAGAGGACTTAGGAGTGAGGCCATCGCGCGGGTTAGCTTGAAGAGGTTAAAAGCACACAAAGGACACAAAGGTTTTATACTAGTTCGGCCCCTTCGATGAAGGTAAAAGCCTACGTCTAGTTTGGTTTGGTATTGCTTGGGCGTCGATGAACAGGGACCGGATTGCTTGCCTGTGACTCGACGGCTTGTTGCTTGTCCTTGAACCGTCGCCGGGTCATCCATTTATATAGGAGGCGACGCCCGGTCCGGTTTACAGAGTCCCGAGGTCGGCTCATAATCGTGTCCGCCTCGGTCTCTACTCTTTCTATCTTACACCTCAAGTTACATGATATGACGGTTTATAAACCGTAAGCTTTACACATGGGCCCTAAGCCTCTATGGGCCGTAACCTCTGGTTCATATTCTACTGGGCTTATGATAGTACAACTATGTAAGTGTAATCCAGATCTTCCTAGCCGGTTTATACCTGCTAGTAATATCCCTGACATTAGGCCCAGATTGATTTGAACTTGTTGATGTCAGTCTTCTATGTCTTTGCATGAATTTCTTCTCTGCAACTTCTATGCCTCATAAACCGGCCATGACGTCATCTCTGGAAATCATCTTAATCTGTCGTGACATCACCTCCGCATTTATCGCTCACTTCTGTTTATTACCTTTGTTAAATGCCATCCCGAAGATCGAGGCGACAGCGTAATCTTTATCCAATCTTTGACCTCCTCGATTCCCGCGCTTGCCGTTTCACCTTTTCGGCTTATAAATACCGCTAGGGTCTGTCTCTGTTCTCCCTTCTGCCTTCGTCTTCCTCCGTCGCTCGAAGCTTCGCCGCCGCTCTTCGAGCCCGTCGCCGTCGCCGAGCCAGGCCGCTGCATCACCCCGAGTCGTGTCCAGAGCAACTCACTGCCGTCCGTTTCCTCGTCAGGTACTCCTTCTTCCTAAAGGTAGAGCCCAATCTAGGGTTTCGTTTATAGCTCCACCATGAAAACCTTGAAGCTCTGATGTTCATGCCTGTTGGTTACCCTTACCGTAGATTCAAACCTTAGATTCGTTTTGAGTGCACTCCTGCTCCGCGCTCACCCTTTTAGTTCCTCTAGCTTAACAACTTAGATCTGATCTGTAGAAACCCTCTGTGGTTCTTCCTGTATAAGACTTGCATATATTTCATCTTTTTCTTATGCTTTAGATCCATTTTTACTTCAGCTTTCTGTGAAACCTGTTTTTTCGTCTTGTAGATCTGTAGCTTACTCACCGGTTTAACCAATCATATGCTTCCTTCGCCAGTCTTAGATGTAAACCTGTACCTTGTAATTGATGGTTTAGTTTCTGCCCTTTCTATCGTCATAATCCGGTAGTTACCTTACTCTCATACACTCCCGGGCTAGTAATACCATTAGCCCCTTGTGTAAACCAGCAATTTAGATCCATAATCTTATAGAGTCCTCCGGCTTAATTGTAGCAATTGGTAAAGCGGATTTAGTATTGTATCTTTCAGCATTTCCGTATTCCGAACGATGGCCAAGCAGTTTGTCGCTTGCAACTGGGCTCCTTCCCGCATTACTGAAGAGGATTTAACGAACGACGCTTTAATTGGCCTTCTGGGTCCTAAAAATGTTCTGCACTGGCGGGCCCCAGGAAATGAATGTCCCCCTACCCCTAAAGAAGGAGAGGTCATTGTTTTCTTTGATCACCTAGCCCGAGGCTTCAGCCCTCCCGGTTCAAAATTCTTCCGGGATGTACTAGCCGCTTTTCAGCTCCATCCTCAGGACATAGGTCCAAATTCTATATCAAATGTCTGCAATTTTCAAGTCTTCTCAGAAGCATATCTTCAAGAAGAACCATCAGTGTCACACCCTGCATTTTGTATCATGTTATTTGTAACTTTGAGGCATGAAAATTTGGACCAGCAAAATTTTTAGCATCATTTGGCTTTTATTGGAATTGAGTTTTCTTCATTTACTTTTTCATGTGCTCATTAAAGTCAACTATGATCTCTTGTAGATCTCATCTCCATACTCTAAGCTTCTGCCCAATGATCATGCCAAGTGTCATATAACAGTATAGTATTTTCTTACAAAATTATTTTGGCCAAAAAGCATTTTATAAATTTAGTCTTCCAAAAACCCCTGAATTGAGATTTGCACTGCAAGTACTTGATTAAGGGTGTGAAAATTATTTCAAAAGGTTTATTTGAGACCTATTAGTCATAGGACTCCCAGAAACCACAAAGGTATAATTTTAAAAGTTATTTTCCTATTTTATTTAAAAGCCTTTTCTTAAGGCCAGAAATGGTCTTTAATAGAGAAACATTATTTAACTATTTCAAAAATATTTGCCAAAATTCAAAGAGAGTCATAGGACATATATTGTCCATATATAAGAGTTTCAACACTTGGTCATGTTCAAAATAATGGGCTAAACCCTCTAAAACCCTTTCTGGATATTTCAAGCTTTTGAAATATTTACAAAGGAAACTTTCTCCAAAAATTCCAGGGAAATTCTATCATGTCATTTATGACATATTTGAAGATCTTTCCAAGTCCCATGCCTTGGGAAGCAAGAAAACCTCCTCAAACCCCTTCATAACCATTCTGTCCATATTTGAAGTTTGAGCAACTTTACATTGCCAAACTTGTACAAATGCTCTCAAACTTGGTGCACATGCTAGAATGGCCTAATAAGGCACCTAGACCAAATGGCACAAGAATTTGAATAGAGCAACTAGATCACATCACCTCAAAACCCTTTCTGTTCAAATGCAAATTTGAACAACTTTACATTACCAACTTTTTATCTGGAGCTTCAAACTTTGTGGGCATGATCAATACCCCAAATGATGATGCTACACCAAGTGGTGCATCAAGGGGAGACGATTAGCTTGACTCAATCAAGATGAAACTGTTTCTGTTGATTTCTAGGGTTCACCAAAGTTGCATTAGCTAGTTTCTCCAAATGAGCCCAAATTTGGTGAAGCACCCTATTTTCTCATGTCCTTCAACCCTGTCAAGTGCCATGTCAAGTGGACTTCATTTACTTGATCAAACACTGATCAAACACCTTCTGCAGAAATGCTAAAACCTCCATTTTGACCACTTTCACTTTTCTCCATGGCCTCAACTTCTTACCACAGGCTCATTGGGTTACCAGCTACCTCCAGTAACTCCCCCAGCACCTCAGCTCCATGATTGAGGGGTGAAACCTCTGTTTTACCTTGCTGTACAGTAGGTTTCTACCATTTCACCAACACTCTCTCTCTCTCTCTCTCTGCATCCCCAGGGCATCCAAGGCCTCAAGGCATTTCTTTACTTCTCCTACAACGTGCTAGACACTGTTGGGCACGCTGGAACGGACCAAACCGGCGAGAGCGCGTCGATGCCAGTCAAACGCATGCTCTGGAGCGCATGAACAGTGCACCTCGCACGCTGGCTCGGGCCAATCAGCCTCCCCCGACAACCTCGAGCCTCCCCCTCGCGCCAGTCGAGGCGCCTCGACGTCCGCAACCTCCCCGGCGATGTCCCCCCTCCTCCTGCGCCCTCCAGTGAACGACGTCGCACGCGCACCGGCCGCCCGCTTCGGCCATTCCTCTGCCTCACACGCGCGCCCTCCTCTGATGCTCCCCCGCTCCTCTTCTCACCTCAGCTGGACGTGGAGCTAGTCCACGGACCTCCCCGGCGTGTTCCCAGGCTCCAGAACCCTCCACAGCCTCGCCTGCAACCTCGCCGGCGCACGGGTCCACGGTGAACCACGGGCGCGGCTATATAAGGCCCTCCTGAGCTTCTCCAACACCCTCACCAGCCTCACACCTCTCCACTGAGACCCCCAACACCCTCAGTTCGACCCCAGGACGCCCCAGTGCTCGGGATCGACCGGAGCTCCGCCGCGTCGGGCCGCCGGCGATCTCATGGTACAGGCCTCCCCTGCCTCTCCTTCCCCTCGTTTCGGAACCGCCGCACCTCACTGATCATTTCCCCCCTGTTTCTCCTCTCTGTGGCAGCCGGAAACAGCCGCAGCCACTACCCTCCAACGAGCCTCCGCCGTCCCACCTCGCCGTCGGTGAACCAGGACCCCCCGCCGTGCCGCACTACCACCACTACAACCGCAACTCGACGCTGAGCTCAACCCTGCCCTCCGTTGCCGTCGCCGTGGCCGGAGTCCTCGCCGGTGAGCTCGCCGCCGCCGTGGTCGTGGGGTTAGAGATGACAGGCGGGCCCCGCCTGTCATCCCCCCACCTCTCTCCCCCTCCTCTGTGCCGCTGACCCATGGGCCCCGCCCGTCAGGTTTGAAAACCTGACGTGCGCGCGCGCTGGCTCCATGCGGCTGGGCCAGTCCTTCTGGGCCGTGCACTGTGGCCTTCTCTGGCCCAGTGCACAGGACCCCTTTTTCTTTTTCTTTTCTGTAAATGATTTAAACATTTATACAGAAAAGAATATTGATCCAAATTAAATATTTCCAACTCCTAAAATCTTGTAATATTCCAACCTATTTAATGGTACCACTTTCATTCGAATCCATGAAACTTTGCTGTACTGTTCAAATTTAAATTCAAATTTGAGCAGTATAACTCCTGTTCAAAAATCAATATATCCTATTCTGTAACTCCAAAACTCCAACTAAGATTTTTTCCCATCTTAGAAATCCCTCTAGTATTTTACAAAAATGAGTTGACATTTTTCTGAGCACTTTGATTTTTCTGTTTTATTTGTATCCTTATTTTCCCGTGGTTATTATGCGACGTATAGATCCCGTATTTGACGAAGTTGCTGTGGAAGAAGAAGGAGAAGGACTTGAAGACTTTGAAGACCAAGCCAATCCAGGCAAGCAGCCCTTTGACCATGATACACTTGTTCTCGGAACCCGTTTGTTTCCGATGCATGATGATAGGGTTACGATGGTAACCTAGATGAACCACCACATGATGCATGCTTTATTGTTGATCTTGCTATATGCTAGTTGACATGCAATAGATGGTCATGATGCTTATATGATGCATGTGTGATATGAACCCTCATAGTTGAAATCTTTGCATGAACCCATCGGGTGCCCCTAATGCCCGAGGGTGATGAAGTGTTAGGTCATCACTTGAGAAAGAAGTGATGTGCCGGTAATATCATGTGCATGGTGGAATGATGGATTAGATTTATGTGTGACTACCGTCCCAACCAAACATGTGCAACCACACTACCCCTTATGGGACGGGGCTTTATTGATTACTTAGGTCGATACTAGCATGGTGCCCGCATTACTAGTGACGGGGAGACTTGAGGTCTTTCCCGGGACGGGGTCGTGCTTGGATAGACGACCATGACTGTTTTCACAGGGCAAGTCCCGTGATCTATTGTTTGTACCCGAGGGCCGTGTGCCAATGAGTGGATTCTATGTTAGTGTCGTCTAAGGAAAGGTAATGACCGGGTGCTTACCCCGGGTACTTGAGGTACCGCGGGTCGTGGATGACATGGAAGTTCCCCGGATCTTGTGGGTAAAGTGCGCAACCTCTGCAGAGTGTAAAACTATTCAAATAGCCGTGTCCACGGTCATGGACAGTTGGGTGGTGCTACTTAAACTATGTCCAGAATTTTACTTCATCGGTGTTGGAATGTGTGTGATAAGTCAAGGATGGTGACTTGACTCGATGAGTTGAATCACTCATATTGATATCGGTAACCTGTCTTCGAGGTTACGCGAGGTTATTGATGCATAAACTTGATGGTAGAGTATTGTCCTAGCCTTGCTAGATTGATCATTATTATTCAATTGCACTGTTACCTTGTACCACATCATGGGTTGCTTGCGAGTACATTCAAAGTACTCATTGGCTTGCGAGTGGTTATTTAATTGGCCAGGCATGGAAGAGCAGGATTACGAGGAAGAGTTCTTTGGAGACGATCATGCGAACTAGGACGCTATCCCAGTCAGAATGCCTGTAGGGTTAAGGCAGATGGCATGGGTTCTACCCGTTTATCAAAGACTTCCGCTACTTGAGTTATTTGCTATTCAGCCCGTGAGGCTCTATCTATGTAAGACTTGTCCATAATGGCCTTAATTCGTGTAAGACTATTTGTATGGATGTAAGACTCTTGTTATTTCAGCTTCTGTGTGTTCAGTGAGCATTGATCTCTGGGATCACTGTACACGTGCATTCGGTGATCTCGACTTCTAAGTCGGGGTCCCCACAGAGCTGGTATCAGAGCCATCCTGACTGTAGGAAGCCTTAGTTAGCATGGGCGTTAGTTAGTTGAGACCCCCTTTTTCAAATCCTTCTGAACCTCTCTTCTTTTTCTAAACCTGAGATTTCCTCAGCTTATTAACCCCTCCTATTCCACCTTTGTAGATGGCCGCTGTTCCCGAAGAGCACCTGACCACTGGGTTTCCCCTACTTCTCGAGGATAGCCTCCAGGAGTGTCAGTTCCACCGAGCACCCATCCTCACCTACCTTGAGCATTGGGTGAGCGATACTGAGGTGGAGTACCATGTGGAAGTGATCGTGAAGGCAAACGATCCTCCCACAAGTTGGTTCTTCGAGGGACCCCAGATGGCAACACTACCACTCGCTGCCGAGGCTGCTGCACTCAAGGCGTTAACCCGTCTCCGCGAGCTTCTTCCGGAGATGGCAGCCAAGATGGCGACTCGCTTCTTACCTTACCAGAAGGAAGGTGACGAAGAAAGCAGCGCACTAGCCACTCCACTGAAGGAAGGACTCTCGCTTCGGTTTCAGACCTACTTCAGTCTCTGTGCCGACAGCCTGGCACAAGACTTGGCCTCGGAATCAATGAAGCTTCGAGAAGAACTTTACAAGGCCAAGGCACTTCTTCGTCAAGCTCAAGAGAAGGCAAACAGGATCAAGAAAGAAGGGGCACCTTCTGGACAATCCGCTATCACATATCGAGGCGGAAGGCCCTCCGAGGATGTGTCTTCCAAGGGTGAAGAACCACCTCGGCGACGCCGGATGACAGCAAGGGAATATCGCAAGCTTTTCCCTGCACCACCGTCGAAGCACCGTCGTATACAACTCCTCCACTCCCCCACTCCCTCCAACGACAAGGGAGCCCAGACAGATGAAGACAAGGAGGAAGACCCAGAAGAGCCGGAATACGCGACCGAGCATTCCGCCGCTTAGGCATTATTCGCTACTCGGATATGCCAGTTGTAACCCCGACGGTAGGATAGGTCGTGTAACCCCTATGCGCAGTCGAGTCCTTGTATGGTTCATATGAAACCATCTAGCATTTGCTTTTGTTGTGTCTGGATGTATGCCGTATTCTTCCTTCGGGAAGGTGTAAACGACTACATCACCCATTTGGATTTTAATGAATGAGTTTGGCCTTACGGCCCTTGCATGATTTGATTTAGTGTCACACCCACCCGCTTACTAGGCACCCATCTTTCTTGCTTTCCCTCTTCCGAGTCATGAGACCTTTTACCGCTCCAACAGGATGCCTGTTGTAACTCATACTGGTACCTCTACCCAGCAGCCCGAAGCCGGAGCATCCTCTCAGCCAGAGGCAGGCCACGACCAAACTAACGACCAAGCTCCACCACCACCTCCTCCAAGCATGGACATGGCTCAGCTTCTCCAAGCTTTCCGAGAGGAACGCCAAGCCAACACTGCAGCTCTTCAGCTGATTGCTCAAGCTGTCGCCACCAACCGCCAGCCGGCGGGGAATGGCAATGGACGTTCCACGTTGGCAGAGTTCAAGAAGCATGCACCGCCAACCTTCATCGAGACTGCAGAACCCCTGGATGCTGACGACTGGGTCCGTTCCATTGAGGAGATCCTGGAACTAGTCGGATGCACCGAAGATCGCGAGAAGGTGGCTTATGCAGCCCACTGCCTCGGGGGAACTGCTAGAGCTTGGTGGGATGGATTCAAGGTCATGGATGCTGAACAAGACATCACTTGGGAGAACTTCAAGGCAGAATTCCGCAAGGCCCACATTCCTTCCGGAATCATGGCTATCAAAAAGCGCGAGTTCCGAGCCCTGAAGCAAGGAAGTGGCACTGTCAAGGAGTACATGCAGAAGTTCAGCATTCTGTCAAGGTATGCCCCTGAAGATGTCAGCACTGATGCTGCCAAACGGGAGCGCTTCATGGAAGGCCTTAATCAGACTCTGCAATACTCGCTTGTCGTGTGCGACTGCCCGTCTTTCCCTGACCTGGTGAACAAGGCACTCATGCTTGAAGACAAGCGGCGTGCTTTGGAAGACACTCGCAAGCGCAAGTTGGTCAGTAAGGGAAGTCCCAGCAACCAGAAGCCTCGTCCGTGGCAGTCAGCCCCGGCCAAGCCAACCTATCAGCAGCCAAGAGCTCCTGCACCTCGTGCCAATCCCAGGCCAGCTTTCAACCCCAATACCAGTGGTGGCAACAAGATCAACACTCCAAACCAAGTCACTTGCTTTGGATGTGGTCAGCCCGGACACATCTCCAGGGTGTGCCCCAACAAGAAGCCTGATGCCCCGCGCCCCAATGCGCAGAACCAGGGACAAGGCCGTGGAATGCCACCAAGGAACCCAGATCCTCGCAATCCACCGAACTACGGGAAGGGGCGTGTGAATCACGTCACTACTGAAGAAGCCCAGGAAGACCCGGACGTCGTGCTGGGTACGTTCCTTGTCAACTTAGCACCTGCAACTGTCTTGTTTGATTCTGGAGCAACGCATTCATTTGTCACTCAAAGATTTGCATTAAAAAGTGGCATGACCCCTACACCCCTGAATAACCCTGTGGTGGTACAAACCCCCGAAGCCGAGATGAGAGCCAAGATAGGCTGTAAAGGAGTCAGTATTAACATTAACGATGTAGACTTCCTAGAAGACCTTATCATCCTGAGATCGCAAGGCTTGGATGTGATCTTAGGGATGGATTGGCTCAGTAAGCACCAAGGCTTGTTAGACTGTGCCAATCGGACAGTCACTGTGACCAATGACCAGGGAGTCGAAGTCAAGTTTGCCCCCAACTCCTCTTCCGCTCAAGCCGCTAAAGTCAACTCTCTGTCTGAAGTTGGGCTAGATCAAGTACCGGTGGTATGTGAGTATCCTGATGTCTTTCCGGATGAACTACAGGGAATGCCCCCTGACCGTGACATTGAGTTCATCATCGAGATCGTGCCCGGAGCAGGACCCATCTATAAGAAGCCTTATAGAATGGGGACGGAAGAATTAGCCGAGTTGAAGAAGCAGCTAGAAGAGCAGCTAAGGAAGGGATTTATTCGCCCGAGTGCCTCCCCTTGGGGATCTCCTGTTCTGTTTGTGGCAAAGAGGGACTGTACCATCCGCTTATGCATCGACTATCGTTCCCTCAATGAAGTTACAATCAAGAACAAGTACCCACTTCCCAAGATCGAAGATCTGTTTGATCAACTCAGCGGAGCCAAGGTATTCTCCAAGATCGACCTCAGATCTGGATATTACCAGCTGAAGATCAGACCCCAAGATATTCCGAAGACAGCATTCGTAACCAGATATGGCCTGTACGAGTGCACGGTCATGTCTTTTGGGTTAACCAATGCCCCAGCTTACTTCATGTATCTCATGAATAAAGTCTTCATGGAATATTTGGACAAGTTTGTTGTTGTCTTCATTGATGACATTCTTGTGTTCTCGAAGTCGGAGGAAGAGCATGAGCAGCATCTGAGGATGGTCCTAGATAAGCTTCGTGAGCACCAACTGTACGCCAAATTCAGCAAATGTGAGTTCTGGCTGCATAAAGTTGGATTCTTAGGTCATGTCTTGACCGAGGAAGGGTTATCTGTTGATCCTGCAAAAATCGAAGCTGTGACCCAATGGCAATCTCCAACGACCATCAAGGAAGTCAGAAGCTTCCTCGAATTAGCGGGCTATTACCGCAAGTTCGTGGAAGGATTCTCTAGCATTGCACGACCAATGACTCAGCTCCTCAAAAAGGACAAGAAGTTCGAGTGGACGCCAAAGTGCGAAGAGAGCTTCCAAGATCTCAAGAAGAGATTGACCACCGCCCCAGTTCTGGCAACACCTGATATTCACAAGGAGTTCGTGATATATTGTGATGCCTCTCGAACCGGATTGGGAAGCGTTCTGATGCAAGAAGGCCGCGTCATAGCATACCTCTCCAGGCAGCTACGACCCCATGAGGAGAACTACGCTACTCACGATCTTGAGCTAGCGGCAGTAGTTCATGCCTTGAAGACATGGCGGCATTACCTCCTAGGGAAACGGTGTGAGATTTACACAGACCACAAAAGTCTGAAGTATATTTTCACCAAAAAAGAGTTGAACATGAGGTAGCGGAGATGGTTGGAACTCATCAAGGATTATGACCTCAGTGTTCAATATCACCCTGGGAAGGCTAACGTGGTGGCCGATGCCTTAAGCAGGAAGGCTTGCTCTTTGAATGCCGTTATTCAACAAAGACAGCCAGCCTTGTTTAAGGAGATCGAACAATTCAGTTTGGAATTGGTCACCCCCGGATTTCTGGATCATTTGGAAGTCAGACCGACCCTGATGGACGACGTCAAGAAGGCTCAAGATGGACACGCAAGCATCAAAGGTATCAAGAAGAAGATGAAGCTGGGCAAGGCCCCAGGATTCTCCGAAGATGAGCACGGGATTGTTTGGTACAAAGGTCGCCTCTGCATACCAAACAACACTGAGCTGAAGACGCTGATTCTGCAAGAAGCCCACGACACCCCGTATTCCATCCACCCCGGAGGAACCAAGATGTACCAAGACTTGAAGGCACGATTCTGGTGGCACGGTATGAAAAGAGAGATTGCAACCTATGTTGCAAAGTGTGATGTGTGCCAAAGGGTCAAGGCTGAGTATCAGCGACCTGCTGGATTGCTTCAACCAGTCAAGGTTCCTGAGTGGAAGTGGGATAAAGTCGGAATGGACTTCATCACTGGATTACCAAGGTCGAATAGAGGACATGACTCCATCTGGGTCATAGTCGATCATTTGACCAAGGTGGCCCATTTCATTCCTGTCAAGACCACTTATGATGGCAACCGGCTGGCAGCTCTCTACATCGACCGAATCGTAAGTCTTCACGGTGTTCCCAAGGAGATTGTGTCAGATCGAGGAACCCAGTTCACCTCAAGGTTCTGGAAGAAGTTCCAAGAAGCCTTGGGAACCAAGTTGTCTTTCAGCACAGCTTTCCACCCACAGACCGGATGTCGGGACCCCGATCCTAAGCCACACCGATCTAGCATGTAACACACCATATCACTTTGCGGCCTCATGCACGGTATCCCCACGGGTGCCACCTTACCTGGCCCGGGACCGTTTGCGCATTTTGGCTCACGTATATGATAGTGTCGCTAGCATCCATATGACAGAGAACCCGGGCCGACATGACCAGTTATAAACCAAAAGTGGCACTAAATTACAGAGACAGGCATTCATGACCCAGCAACGAACGTGTCGGTCATCAACGTATGAACCCAAGTCGTAGCAATCTACAAGGACTTAAAGGAACAACGCGTGACATTTCCCCTAAGGGACAGACACAGGAACGAAGAAGGACATATGCCGGTCAGCCTAAGTGATCCGGAGCAGCAGCAAGCTACCAAGGCTCAATGGAAGCACTAGGAGACATTTCCCTGTAAGATAGGCTACCAAGGGTAAACAACTAGGTGTCGGATCCCACACATACCAAGCATTTCAATAACATACACACAATATGCTCAATATGTGCAAATACAACATGGCATCACAACAAGACTCTAATAAACAAAGTATTTATTCATTAGGCTCCGAGGAGCCAAGTATTACAAACATGGGTCTCACGACCCAACATTCACAGCATACAAGCAACAAGCGGAAGCACTACATGTCTGAGTACAGACGTCTACAAATGAAAAAGGCTGAAGAGCCTGACTATCTACAACACTCGTCCAAGATCGTAGCTGAGGTACAAGCTACTTGTCGAAGTCCAAGCGGAACTACTAGTGAGACATCAATCCTATCTGCAAAACATAAATTAAGCAAACATGAGTACAAAGGTACTCAGCAAGACTTACATCAGATCCTATCATACATGCACTTGTATCAAGAAGGCATAGTGGGGTTTAGTTGCAGCAAGCCAGCTTCGACTCAGTGGCTATCCTATTCTACGATTGCTGGTAACACTTTGAGGTGGCGCACATGAGTCCACTAAGCACCACATAATACACCACTATGGATTCATTCCCGTCTCCCTACGAGAAGGCCATCCATAGCACTCACACTTGTCTTGAGTATTTTAGAGTATCCACTTCAAGTTGTCTATGTACCACGTAAGCATCCAAGAAGTCCATATCCGTGGACCCGGCTATTCGAATAGAATATGTTAACCCTGCAGGGGTGTACTTCTTCACACACGCTCTCGCCACTTACCACCAGGTACATCTCGTGTATCTCGGCAACCTTCAAGCGGAAGCCTGGCGAGGGTGTCGGCCACGACCTGACTAACCACACAAGTCTCTCGTCCAGGTTTATCGCCTATTCGGGTTCCATCCGTGGGGAGATTCGGCCGGGGTGTCGCTCACGGCCCCAAATGATGTGCGCAGGGTTCCCAAGCCCACCTCGCCGAGTGGATCTACGTTTGGTACACCGTGCCACGGTGCCTAGTCTGTCCCAAGCCCACTGGCCGAGTGCCACTTGGTAGACTACTAACACTAACTACAAACACCAGAAACTAGTTGCAACTCCTGGACAGAGATCATGTTGATTAATAAGTCGAGAGGGGTCGAGTTACCGGAACCCAATGTGTGGTAGTAACTAGTCATTGGACAACATACACAGAACTCAGTTCTTAGGGACGGTTCCAGTGAGACAACCCACCATGTACTCCTACATGGCCTCTCACCGCTACCTTTACCAAATCGTGTTCACACGTTTAACCCTCAGCATCAGAACATATCATTTCACTCTAATTCATTCCCGATGAATTAGACCTGACACACTCTAAGCAATAGCAAGCAAGGCATGGTAAGATCACATCATGGCTTCAATCAACTCCTACACATGCTAGTGGGTTTCAACTATTTACTGTGGAAAGACAGGTCATGCAGAGGAATGGGTTCAACTACCGCAGCATAAAGTAGCAGTTGAAGTCGTTGTTGTCCTAATGCAATAACAGGGAGCAGGAGCGAGAGAGGGATTGTATCGGAATGAACAAAGGGGTTTGCTTGCCTGATAAACAACGTGCAGAGCACTGCTCCTCTGACAGGTACTCTGGATCGGTCTCCGGAGCTGGACCTATCGAGAAGAACGGTGCCGACAGTCAAACACAAGCATATGCAACAATATGATGCATGATATGGCATGAAGTTATGATGTTGTTTGAGCTAATGCAACTAGCATTTTAATTGGTTGAACTCCATTTGAACCAAGGGTTCAAATGCAACTCTTTAATAAGTATTATAAAATGCCATATATGTGTTTTCATATAAACAGTAGGTTTAACTTCATTTGTCATGCATGAAAATGGTACAGATGGATAGATTGAATTTTTCTGATAATTTTTCATATATAAATTATTTCAGTCTGAGCTACGGTTGAATTTCTGTGATTTTTTAAAGTTTAAACCAATTTCTGAATTAAATAAATCATTTAAGATTTATTTAAAACCAGAACTGATTTACTGCATCAGCATGACACAGGCATGACGTCAGCAGGTCAAAGGGGCTGTTCCAGAGTCAAACCTGACAGTGGGGTCCACTGGTCAGTGACTCAGTTAATTAACTGAGTTAATTAACTCTAAAATAATCCTAACAGAACTAATTAGCAGGGCTGGGCCCACATGTCAGTGGCTAGATTAATTAACAAAACTTAATTAAATTAACTAATTAGTCCACTAACTAAATGGGTGGGGCCCACCTGTCATTGACACAGGGGGTCTAAGCACACCGGTCAGTGGTCAAAACCCACCGGCGGCTCGACGCCGGCGACCACAGACGCGGCGGAGGGCTTCGGGATTCCTGCTCCGGGGGTCAAATGGGCAGCGGAGACCACGGGCGAGCTGCTGGAGCTCGTCCGCGTCCATTCCCGCAAACGGCAGGAGCTGGGACGGCCGGAGCTCGCCGGAAACAAGCTCGCGGCGGCGCCGGAGTTCGGTCGAGCTCGGGCTCGGGGCTGTGGTGGCCTAGGCGGGGCAGCGCTAGCTCCTAGGGCTTCTACGTGACGCGGGGAACGCGTTGGTCGCACGCCCGGGACCAAAAGGTCACCGGAGCACCACCGGCGACGAGCGCGGGCGGCGGCGCGTGCGGGTGATCGTGGAGCGGCAGCTACAGCCTGCGAGGGGGAGAATGGAGAGGGGGAGCATGGCCGGAAGCTTACGGCGATCGTGGCGGTGCAGGCGGAGGGCTCGGAGGAGGACCGGAGCAAGCAGGGCGGCGGAGGGGATCTCCGGCGGCCGGCGATGAAGAAGAGGTCGGGGTCGAGGCCTCGGGGCGTCCGGCGAGGTGTGACTCGTCGAGGAGGTCGGGGAAGATGCGGCGGAGCTCTGGGGCACCTTGGCTGGGCGTGGGGAAGACGGTGGCTACGACTACGGCGATCGGCGGCGACGGCGGCGCTCGGGAGCTGCGAGAGAGAGCGAGGGAGAGGAGTGTGCGAGAGGGTCGGGGGGGAGTGCGTGGCTCATCCAGAGACCACCAGCGGCGAGGGGGAGGACAGGCAGGCAGGAGGCGTGGCGCTCCGGCCGTGCGCGCGCGCCGGCCACACGCTCGGCCTCCTGTCATCGGGGAAGACGACAGGGGAGGGCTCGGTGGGCTGGGCTGCCAGCTGGGCCGGCCCAGTGCTAGGCCAGCAAGTGGCCCAGGTAAGCTCTAACCTTTATTTATTTCTGTTTTCTAATTTTCTGACATTTGTTTTGATTTAATATCT
This sequence comes from Secale cereale, assembly GCA_902687465.1. Lineage (NCBI taxonomy): Eukaryota > Viridiplantae > Streptophyta > Magnoliopsida > Poales > Poaceae > Secale > Secale cereale. The sequence continues at coordinate 354,388,533 of LR738710.1, forward strand.
AAATTAAATCAATTATTTCTTCTGACATATTTATTTTGCAGGGACCTAGAAATTAACCCAAGCCCCTAAAAATAAACAACCAGAATTTTGGACATATATAAAATATATAATATATATATATCCAATGCAAATAACTATTGCATTAATTCCAAATGCCCAAAATAAATACTTATGAGCTCCTAATAATATTGGCTTGATTTTTATCTCTGACCAATATTTTTAGAGGGCCACATGAACATTTTCTTGGACCTTTTTGGAGCAACTTTTATTTGGGTCATTTTCAAAAGGGTTTCTGAGGTTTTCACAAGTCCTCATTTCAATTTCATTTGAAAAATTAAACATGATGCAACAACAAGGCTAACCTAGTGCATACCAGAACTAGGGTTGTGACAACTCGCCTCCACTCGAAAGAATCTCGTCCCGAGATTCAGGAGTAGGCGGAAAGAAAGTGGGGTACTCCAGTCGGAGACGATCTTCTCGCTCCCAGGTAGCTTCTCTCTCGGAATGATTAGACCATTGAACTTTGAGAAACTTGATGCTATGACGTCGAGTGACACGCTCTGCTTGATCCAAAATGCGAACGGGATACTCTCGATATGTGAGGTTATCTTGGAGATCAAGCGTTTCGTGGTCCACTCCGCGGATGGGATCCGAGAAGCAACGCCTGAGTTGAGAGACGTGGAAGACATCATGAACTCGAGAAAGATGTGGGGGTAGTTCCAATTGGTAGGCAACCTCTCCTCGTTTAGCGAGAATGCGAAAAGGACCAATGTAACGAGGAGCCAACTTGCCCTTGATACCGAAACGATGGGTACCCTTCAAAGGAGTAACCCGAAGATAAGCTTTGTCACCAACTTCATAAGCCACTTCCTTATGATGACGATCATATTGGCTCTTCTGACGAGACTGGGCTGTTTTCAAATTCTCACGAATGATGCGAACTTGCTCTTCTGCTTCCTGGATCATATCCGGTCCAAAGAATTGTCTTTCACCGGTTTCTGACCAGTTCAAAGGTGTCCGACATCTTTGTCCATAAAGAATCTCAAAAGGAGCTTGTTTGAGACTGGATTGATAGCTATTGTTATAAGCAAACTCGGCGAAAGGAAGACATTTCTCCCAATCCATACCGAATGAGATAACGCAAGCTCTAAGCATATCTTCGAGAATTTGATTAACCCGTTCCACCTGACCACTTGACTGAGGGTGGAAAGCGGTACTGAAGGATAGATGGGTGCCCATGGCAGTCTGGAAACTCTCCCAGAAATGAGAAGTGAAAAGACTACCACGGTCTGAATTGATCTCTAGTGGGACACCATGAAGTGACACTATTCGAGAAATATACAAGTCAGCAAGCTGACTAGCAGTGATACTTTCTCGAACAGGTAGGAAGTGAGCCACTTTGGAGAGACGATCAATGACTACGAAGATAGCATTATTCCCTCTCTTTGTCCTGGGAAAGGCGGTGATGAAGTCCATACCAACTTTATCCCATTTCCACTCAGGAATAGCTAGAGGCTGAAGGGTGCCAGCAGGTCTTTGATGTTCTGCCTTAACGCGACGACAAACGTCACATTTAGCAATGAACTCAGCAATTTCTCTCTTCATCCTAGTCCACCAGAACCTCTGGCGTAGATCCTGATACATCTTAGTACTACCGGGATGAATCGTGAGAGGAGATTCATGAGCCTCTTTAAGAATCAATTGCCGAAGATGTTGCTTCTTGGGAACCACCAGCCGGTTTTGGAAGAGAACAACACCTCGTTCATCTATGGAGAAACTACCAGCAATACCTTTGGCAATGTTTCTCTTGATCCGGGTAATTCCGGTATCATGCTTCTGGGCTTCTATGATATGATCCACAAGAGTAGGTTTCGCCACTAAAGTTGAAAGGAATCCGTGAGGAGCAATGTGAAGGTTAAGCTTACATAATTCCTCATGGAGAAGTGGTTGGCCCTGCTGCAACATGAGATTGTTGCAATAGGATTTACGACTTAGCGCATCAGCCATGACATTGCCCTTGCCCGGGGTGTAGGTAATCCCTAAGTCGTAATCTGAGATCAACTCCAACCAACGTCTTTGCCTAAGATTCAAATCTGGTTGGGTGAAGATATACTTGAGACTCTGGTGATCGGTGTAGATCTCGCAACGATTACCAAGAAGGTAATGTCGCCAGGTCTTAAGTGCATAGACTACGGCTGCAAGTTCTAGATCATGTGTAGGATAATTCTCCTCATGTGGATGCAACTGTCGAGATGCATAGGCAATCACATGACGATCCTGCATAAGGATGCAACCTAGTCACTGTCGTGAGGCATCACAGTAGATAACAAAGTCCTTAGTGAAATCCGGTGGCACAAGTATGGGAGCAGAAGTCAGGCGTCTTTTCAGTTCCTGAAAACTGTGCTCACACTGTGGGGACCACTCAAACTTTTTATCTTTCTTAAGAAGTTCCGTGAGAGGTTTGGCCACTTTAGAGAAGTTCTCAACAAAGCGGCGACAATAACTGGCTAGACCAAGGAAACTCCTAACTTGTTTAACTGTTTCAGGCGGAGTCTAATCAAGAACGGCCTGAACTCTCTCGGGGTTGACAGCAATGCCCTTACCAGAGATTACATGGCCGAGATAGGTCACTTCTGGCAACCAAAATTCGCACTTGGAGAACTTGGCATAAAGGCGGTGCTCTCTGAGTTTTTCTAGAACAAGTCTAAGATGTTCGGCATGCTCTTCCTCGTTCTTCGAGTAAATAAGAATATCATCGAGATAAACCACGACGAACTTATCTAAGTACTCCATGAAGATCGAGTTCATCAAGCGGGAGAAGGTGGCTGGAGCATTTGTTAGACCGAAGGACATGACGGTGTACTCGTACTGACCATAACGAGTGACGAAAGCCGTCTTGGGAATGTCCCCATTTCTAATCTTGATTTGATGGTATCCTAACCTCAAATCCATCTTGGAGAAGACTGAGGATCCAGCGAGCTGATCATACAGATCGTTGATCCTGGGAAGCGGATACTTGTTCTTTACCGTGACCAAATTAACGGGACGATAATCTACAACCATCCGATCCGTACCATCCTTCTTCTTGACAAAGAGGACGGGGCAAGCCCAGGGAGAAGAACTAGGACGGATGAAACCCTTTTGCAAGGACTCATCAAGTTGTTTCTTAAGCTCGGCTAGTTCTAAGGGTGCCATTTTGTAGGGTCTCCTAGAGATTGGAGCGGTTCCTGGGATAAGCTCTATAACAAACTCTACATCTCGGTCGGGTGGAACACCTGGCAGTTCCTCTGGGAAGACATCCGGAAAGTCACGGACTACCGGAACATCTTCAAGATCTGGGAGAAGGCTGGCATTAAGAGAATAGAGTTGACGCTTTGCAACTCTAGTGTTGACAGTGACTGTCTTGCCAGATGGGTGTGTAAGCTGAACAGACCTAGTGAAGAAATCAATCTTGGCATGATGAGCTATCATCCAGTCCATACCCAAGATGATATTAATATCTGAAGACTTGAGAGCTACAAGTGATGCAAGGAACACAAGTCTGTCAACAAGGATTTCATTACCATGGCTTACACTAGAAGTTTGCCATTTGGATCCAGGAGTTTGAATAAGTAGTGGGGAAGGCATATCACAAAATGACATGTCGTGCAACCGGGCATAACTTTCGGAAATGAAAGAATGAGACGCTCCAGTATCGAATAGAACCGATGCCGGATGACAATTGACAAGAAGTGTACCAAGAACGACATCTGGATCATCATGAGCGTCATTGGCTGAGACGTGATGCACACGTCCATGTTCGATGGGAGCTGACTTAACACTGATCATCTTGCGTGATGATTTATCACGTCTAACAGACTTTACGGACTGAGATGGGGCAACACGGGTCTGAGTGCAAATACGAGCAATGTGGCCCGGCTCTCCGCACTTGTAGCAAATCCTGGGATTAGGACGTGGACCCGTATTGACAAACGGTCCATCAATAGACCTGGGTGAAGCAAACTGCTGAACTGGAAGAGGTACCATACGAGATGGCCTCGGAAGATAAGTGGGTGGAAGAACAGAGTTCGGAACCCAAATCCGGCGCTTTTGGGAACTAGAACCGGAGGAAGATCCCAAATCAAGGGTGTGCTTACGAGACTCATCGTAAGTGAGCTGAGCTGTCTCTGCGTTGATGGCCTTGTTCACAAGAGCCTGGAATGTGTTGCAATGATGCAAGTGAAGATCACGACGCAGTTTGGGGTTAAGACCCTTCCGGAACCTAGTCTGCTTCTTGGCGTCCGTGGACACTTCTTCTGTAGCATAGCGGGCGAGGTTCTCAAACTCTCGACTATAAGCATCAACAGCCATCTTAGCCTGTGTAAGACTACAGAACTCTTCTCTCTTGCGATCGATAAGGGCTTGAGGGATATGATGCTCACGAAAAGCCTCGGTGAAATCTCTCCAGGTAGGGATCTGGTCAGCTGGAATCATGGCCTCATAGTTCTGCCACCAAAGACTAGCAGGACCTTCCAGGTGATAAGTGGCATAGATGACCTTGTCATCTTCAGCTACGTTCGCAGAACGCAGCTTGTGAGTGATACTACGGAGCCAGTCATCTGCATCGAGTGGCTCAATGGAATGATGAAAGGTGGGTGGTTTCAGACGAATGAAGTCATGGATGGTGGTTGATTCCTTGCACTGATGTGCGGTGTTCTCCTCAATACGTGCCAGCAAACGGTTAGACTCACGCTTGTTTCTCTCCATCTCTAACATTAACTCTGCCAACGAAGGCTGGTCGGGAGGATCCTCCTTATCCCTACCATCTCTGTGGTTCTGTCTACGAGCAGCTGAGCTTCGCTTAACTGAAGACATCCTGAGAAGCGAAACCGAAGACGGAAACATCAACAACTATAGGATGCATAAGGTAGAACAAGAAATTAGTATCTCTCGAACTACTAGGATAATTCCGGCAGCATAACGGCAGTAAAATGCTCAGAATGAGACATCCTGTTAACAAAGGATAGTTCAACATCTCAACATCATCACTCAAGGTACTGTGATAGTACTAAAACAACTTCACCGGAAGAACTTGAAAACAGGAGTAGAACTCTGATCAACCAATCTTAAGGGACTACGGAGTAGTAACTCGTGATCCTGATAGACGGAAGAGAAAGCCTAGTTCCTTAACCCCGTAGGAAAGGTAAGATGACTCAGATCAGAAGACATGAGGTATAAGGAGTAAAAAGAGCCTTACGTTCCCTTCCACAATCAATTCCCTTATATAACTAAAGAATTTCTAGACTCAACTTCGACCAGTTTGGCTTGGTAATCCTACAGGCAGTCAGGCTCTGATACCAACGCTGTCGGGACCCCGATCCTAAGCCACACCGATCTAGCATGTAACACACCATATCACTTTGCGGCCTCACGCACGGTATCCCCACGGGTGCCACCTTACCTGGCCCGGGACCGTTTGCGCATTTTGGCTCACGTATATGATAGTGTCGCTAGCATCCATATGACAGAGAACCCGGGCCGACATGACCAGTTATAAACCAAAAGTGGCACTAAATTACAGAGACAAGCATTCATGACCCAGCAACGAACGTGTCGGTCATCAACGTATGAACCCAAGTCGTAGCAAGCTACAAGGACTTAAAGGAACAACGCGTGACATTTCCCCTAAGGGACAGACACAGGAACGAAGAAGGACATATGCCGGTCAGCCTAAGTGATCCGGAGCAGTAGCAAGCTACCAAGGCTCAATGGAAGCACTAGGAGACATTTCCCTGTAAGATAGGCTACCAAGGGTAAACAACTAGGTGTCGGATCCCACACATACCAAGCATTTCAATAACATACACACAATATGCTCAATATGTGCAAATACAACATGGCATCACAACAAGACTCTAATAAACAAAGTATTTATTCATTAGGCTCTGAGGAGCCAAGTATTACAAACATGGGTCTCACGACCCAACATTCAGAGCATACAAGCAACAAGCGGAAGCACTACATGTCTGAGTACAGACGTCTACAAATGAAAAAGGCTGAAGAGCCTGACTATCTACAACACTCGTCCAAGATCGTAGCTGAGGTACAAGCTACTTGTCGAAGTCCAAGCGGAACTACTAGTGAGACATCAATCCTATCTGCAAAACATAAATTAAGCAAACATGAGTACAAAGGTACTCAGCAAGACTTACATCAGATCCTATCATACATGCACTTGTATCAAGAAGGCATAGTGGGGTTTAGTTGCATCAAGCCAGCTTCGACTCAGTGGCTATCCTATTCTACGATTGCTGGTAACACTTTGAGGTGGCGCACACGAGTCCACTAAGCACCACATAATACACCACTATGGATTCATTCCCGTCTCCCTACGAGAAGGCCATCCATAGCACTCACACTTGTCTTGAGTATTTTAGAGTATCCACTTCAAGTTGTCTATGTACCACGTAAGCATCCAAGAAGTCCATATCCGCGGACCCGGCTATTCGAATAGATTATGTTAACCCTGCAGGGGTGTACTTCTTCACACACGCTCTCGCCACTTACCGCCAGGTACATCTCGTGTATCTCGGCAACCTTCAAGCGGAAGCCTGGCGAGGGTGTCGGCCACGACCTGACTAACCACACAAGTCTCTCGTCCAGGTTTATCGCCTATTCGGGTTCCATCCGTGGGGAGATCCGGCCGGGGTGTCACTCACGGCCCCAAATGATGTGCGCAGGGTTCCCAAGCCCACCTCGCCGAGTGGATCTACGCTTGGTACACCGTGCCACGGTGCCTAGTCTGTCCCAAGCCCACTGGCCGAGTGCCACTTGGTAGACTACTAACACTAACTACAAACACCAGAAACTAGTTGCAACTCCTGGACAGAGATCATGTTGATTAATAAGTCGAGAGGGGTCGAGTTACCGGAACCCAATGTGTGGTAGTAACTAGTCATTGGACAACATACACAGAACTCAGTTCTTAGGGACGGTTCCAGTGAGACAACCCACCATGTACTCCTACATGGCCTCTCACCGCTACCTTTACCAAATCGTGTTCACACGTTTAACCCTCAGCATCAGAACATATCATTTCACTCTAATTCATTCCCGAAGAATTAGACCTGACACACTCTAAGCAATAGCAAGCAAGGCATGGTAAGATCATATCATGGCTTCAATCAACTCCTACACATGCTAGTGGGTTTCAACTATTTACTGTGGAAAGACAGGTCATGCAGAGGAATGGGTTCAACTACCGCAGCATAAAGTAGCAGTTGAAGTCGTTGTTGTCCTAATGCAATAACAGGGAGCAGGAGCGAGAGAGGGATTGTATCGGAATAAACAAAGGGGTTTGCTTGCCTGAAAAACAACGTGCAGAGCACTGCTCCTCTGACAGGTACTCTGGATCGGTCTCCGGAGCTGGACCTATCGAGAAGAACGGTGCCGACAGTCAAACACAAGCATATGCAACAATATGATGCATGATATGGCATGAAGTTATGATGTTGTTTGAGCTAATGCAACTAGCATTTTAATTGGTTGAACTCCATTTGAACCAAGGGTTCAAATGCAACTCTTTAATAAGTATTATAAAATGCCATATATGTGTTTTCATATAAACAGTAGGTTTAACTTCATTTGTCATGCATGAAAATGGTACAGATGGATAGATTGAATTTTTCTGATAATTTTTCATATATAAATTATTTCATTCTGAGCTACGGTTGAATTTCTGTGATTTTTTGAAGTTTAAACCAATTTCTGAATTAAATAAATCATTTAAGATTTATTTAAAACCAGAACTGATTTACTGCATCAGCATGACACAGGCATGACGTCAGCAGGTCAAAGGGGCTGTTCCAGAGTCAAACCTGACAGTGGGGTCCACTGGTCAGTGACTCAGTTAATTAACTGAGTTAATTAACTCTAAAATAATCCTAATAGAACTAATTAGCAGGGCTGGGCCCACATGTCAGTGGCTAGATTAATTAACAAAACTTAATTAAATTAACTAATTAGTCCACGATCTAAAAGGGTGGGGCCCACCTGTCATTGACACAGGGGGTCTAAGCACACCGGTCAGCGGTCAAAACCCACCGGCGGCTCGACGCCGGCGACCACAGACGCGGCGGAGGGCTTCGGGATTCCTGCTCCGGGGGTCAAATGGGCAGCGGAGACCACGGGCGAGCTGCTGGAGCTCGTCCGCGTCCATTCCCGCAAACGGCAGGAGCTGGGACGGCCGGAGCTCGCCGGAAACAAGCTCGCGGCGGCGCCGGAGTTCGGTCGAGCTCGGGCTCGGGGCTGTGGTGGCCTAGGCGGGGCAGCGCTAGCTCCTAGGGCTTCTACGTGACGCGGGGAACGCGTTGGTCGCACGCCCGGGACCAAAAGGTCACCGGAGCACCACCGGCGACGAGCGCGGGCGGCGGCGCGTGCGGGTGATCGTGGAGCGGCAGCTACAGCCTGTGAGGGGGAGAATGGAGAGGGGGAGCATGGCCGGAAGCTTACGGCGATCGCGGCGGTGCAGGCGGAGGGCTCGGAGGAGGACCGGAGCAACCAGGGCGGCGGAGGGGATCTTCGGCGGCCGGCGATGAAGAAGAGGTCGGGGTCGAGGCCTCGGGGCGTCCGGTGAGGTGTGACTCGTCGAGGAGGTCGGGGAGAATGCGGCGGAGCTCTAGGGCACCTTGGCTGGGCGTGGGGAAGACGGTGGCTACGACTACGGCGATCGGCGGCGACGGCGGCGCTCGGGAGCTGCGAGAGAGAGCAAGGGAGAGGAGGGAAGAGGGCCAGGAGAGTGCGAGAGGGTCGGGGGGGAGTGCGTGGCTCATCCAGAGACCACCAGCGGCGAGGGGGAGGACAGGCAGGCAGGAGGCGTGGCGCTCCGGCCGTGCGCGCGCGCCGGCCACACGCCCGGCCTCCTGTCGTCGGGGAAGACGACAGGGGAGGGCTCGGTGGGCTGGGCTGCCAGCTGGGCCGGCCCAGTGCCAGGCGAGCAAGTGGCCCAGGTAAGCTCTAACCTTTATTTATTTCTGTTTTCTAATTTTCTGACATTTGTTTTGATTTAATATCTAAATTTAAATCAATTATTTCTTCTGACATATTTATTTTGCAGGGACCTAGAAATTAACCCAAGCCCCTAAAAATAAACAACCAGAATTTTGGACATATATAAAATATATAATATATATATATCCAATGCAAATAACTATTGCATTAATTCCAAATGCCCAAAATAAATACTTATGAGCTCCTAATAATATTGGCTTGATTTTTATCTCTGACCAATATTTTTAGAGGGCCACATGAACATTTTCTTGGACCTTTTTGGAGCAACTTTTATTTGGGTCATTTTCAAAAGGGTTTCTGAGGTTTTCACAAGTCCTCATTTCAATTTCATTTGAAAAATTAAACATGATGCAACAACAAGGCTAACCTAGTGCATACCAGAACTAGGGTTGTGACACCGGAGGTCAAACAGAGCGAGTCAATCAGATTCTCGAAGACATGCTCCGAGCCTGTGTCCCGGCATATGGAGCCAAGTGGGAAGACTGTCTCCCTTTTGCCGAGTTCTCCTATAACAACAGTTACCAGTCAAGCCTTCAGATGGCACCATTTGAGGTGTTGTACGGACGCAGATGTCGCACACCCCTCAACTGGTCAGAGACTGGAGAAGGACTAGTTTTTGGACCGGATAATCTCCGCGCAGCAGAAGAGCAAGTCCAGCTAGTCAGAGAGCGATTAAAGGCAGCCAAGTCAAGGCAGAAGAGTTATGCTGACACTCGACGCCGAGACATGAGTTTCCATGTTGGGGACCATGTGTACCTACGGGTAACTCCTCTAAAGGGAACCAAGCGTTTCCATGTCAAGGGGAAGCTCGCAACAAGGTTCATTGGACCCTTTGAGATCACTGCACGACGAGGAGAAGTGGCTTATCAGTTGGAACTACCACCTGAGCTATCCGATGTGCACAATGTGTTCCATGTGTCACAACTCCGGAAATGTCTCCAAGTTCCAGACAAGCCCAGTCTCTACAAGGATGTGGATCACCAAGCCATTGATCTGCAGCCTGATTTGACCTACCGCGAGAAGCCCATTCGTATTCTGGACGAAGCAGAACGACGTACGCGGAGCCGTACCATCAAGTACTTCAAGGTCCAGTGGAGCAACCACACCGAAGCAGAAGCAACCTGGGAACGAGAAGACTATCTTAGATCCGAGTTTCCCGATCTCTTTTAAGCCCTAGTTTAGGAATCTCGGGGACGAGATTCTTGTAAGGGGGGTAGGTCTGTCACACCCTGCATTTTGTATCATGTTATTTGTAACTTTGAGGCATGAAAATTTGGACCAGCAAAATTTTTAGCATCATTTGGCTTTTATTGGAATTGAGTTTTCTTCATTTGCTTTTTCATGTGCTCATTAAAGTCAACTATGATCTCTTGTAGATCTCATCTCCATACTCTAAGCTTCTGCCCAATGATCATGCCAAGTGTCATATAACAGTATAGTATTTTCTTACAAAATTATTTTGGCCAAAAAGCATTTTATAAATTTAGTCTTCCAAAAACCCCTGAATTGAGATTTGCACTGCAAGTACTTGATTAAGGGTGTGAAAATTATTTCAAAAGGTTTATTTGAGACCTAGTAGTCATAGGACTCCCAGAAACCACAAAGGTATAATTTTAAAAGTTATTTTCCTATTTTATTTAAAAGCCTTTTCTTAAGGCCAGAAATGGTCTTTAATAGGGAAAAATTATTTAACTGTTTCAAAAATATTTGCCAAAATTCAGAGAGACTCATAGGACATATATTGTCTATATATAAGAGTTTCAACACTTGGTCATGTTCAAAATAATGGGCTAAACCCTCTAAAACCCTTTCTGGATATTTCAAGCTTTTGAAATATTTACAAAGGAAACTTTCTCCAAAAATTCCAGGGAAATTCTATCATGTCATTTATGACATATTTGAAGATCTTTCCAAGTCCCATGCCTTGGGAAGCAAGAAAACCTCCTCAAACCCCTTCATAACCATTCTGTCCATATTTGAAGTTTGAGCAACTTTACATTGCCAAACTTGTCCAAATGCTCTCAAACTTGGTGCACGTGCTAGAATGGTCTAATAAGGCACCTAGACCAAATGGCACAAAAATTTGAATAGAGCAACTTGATCAGATCACCTCAAAACCCTTTTTGTTCAAATGCAAATTTGAACAACTTTACATTACCAACTTTTTATCTAGAGCTTCAAACTTTGTGGGCATGATCAATACCCCAAATGATGATGCTACACCAAGTGGTGCATCAAGGGGAGACGATTAGCTTGACTCAATCAAGATGAAACTGTTTCTGTTGATTTCTAGGGTTCACCAAAGTTGCATTAGCTAGTTTCTCCAAATGAGCCCAAATTTGGTGAAGCACCCTATTTTATCATGTCCTTCAACCCTGTCAAGTGCCATGTCAAGTGGACTTCATTTACTTGATCAAACACTGATCAAACACCTTCTGCAGAAATGCTAAAACCTCCATTTTGACCACTTTCACTTTTCTCCATGGCCTCAACTTCTTACCACAGGCTCATTGGGTTACCAGCTACCTCCAGTAACTCCCCCATCACCTCTTCTCCATGATTAAGGGGTGAAGCCTCTGTTTTACCTTGCTGTACAGTAGGTTTCTACCATTTCACCAACACTCTCTCTCTCTCTGCATCCCCAGGGCATCCAAGGCCTCAAGGCATTTCTTTACTTCTCCTACAACGTGCTAGACACTGTTGGGCATGCTGGAACGGACCAAACCGGCGAGAGCGCGTCGATGCCAGTCAAACGCATGCTCTGGAGCGCGCGAACAGTGCACCTCACACGCTGGCTCGGGCCAATCAGCCTCCCCCGACAACCTCGAGCCTCCCCCTCGCGCCAGTCGAGGCGCCTCGACGTCCGCAACCTCCCCGGCGCTGTCCCCCTCCTCCTGCGCCCTCCAGTGAACGACGTCGCACGCGCACCGGCCGCCCGCTTCGGCCATTCCTCTGCCTCACACGCGCGCCCTCCTCTGACGCTCCCCCGCTCCTCTTCTCAACTCAGCTGGACGTGGAGCTAGTCCACGGACCACCCCGGCGTGTGCCCAGGCTCCAGAACCCTCCACAGCCTCGCGTGCAACCTCGCCGACGCATGGGTCCACGGTGAACCATGGGCGCGGCTATATAAGGCCCTCCCGAGCTTCTCCAACACCCTCACCAGCCTCACACCTCTCCACTGAGACCCCCAACACCCTCAGTTCGACCCCAGGACGCCCCAGTGCTCGGGATCGACCGGAGCTCCGCCGCGTCGGGCCGCTGGCGATCTCGAGGTACATGCCTCCCCTGCCTCTCCTTCCCCTCGTTTCGGAACCGCCACACCTCACTGATCATTTCCCCCCTGTTTCTCCTCTCTGTGGCAGCCGGAAACAGCCGCAGCCACTACCCTCCGACGAGCCTCCGCCGTCCCACCTCGCCGCCGGTGAACCAGGACCCCCCGCCGTGCCGCACTACGACCACTACAACCGCAACTCGACGCTGAGCTCAACCCTGCCCTCCGTTGCCGTCGCCGTGGCCGGAGTCCTCGCCGGTGAGCTCGCCGCCGCCGTGGTCGTGGGGTTAGAGATGACAGGCAGGCCCCGCCTGTCATCCCCCCACCTCTCTCCCCCTCCTCTGTGCCGCTGACCCACGGGCCCCGCCCGTCAGGTTTGAAAACCTGACGTGCGCGCGCGCTGGCTCCGTGCGGCTGGGCCAGTCCGTCTGGGCCGTGCACTGTGGCCTTCTCTGGCCCAGTGCACAGGACCCCTTTTTCTTTTTCTTTTCTGTAAATGATTTAAACATTTATACAGAAAAGAATATTGATCCAAATTAAATATTTCCAACTCCTAAAATCCTGTAATATTCCAACCTATTTAATGGTACCACTTTCATTCGAATCCATGAAACTTTGCTGTACTGTTCAAATTTAAATTCAAATTTGAGCAGTATAACTCCTGTTCAAAAATCAATATATCCTATTCTATAACTCCAAAACTCCAACTAAGATTTTTTTCCCATCTTAAAAATCCCTCTAGTATTTTACAAAAATGAGTTGACATTTTTCTGAGCACTTTGATTTTTCTGTTTTATTTGTATCCTTATTTTCCCGTGGTTATTATGCGACGTATAGATCCCGTATTTGACGAAGTTGTTGTGGAAGAAGAAGGAGAAGGACTTGAAGACTTTGAAGACCAAGCCAATCCAGGCAAGCAGCCCTTTGATCATGATACACTTGTTCTCGGAACCCGTTTGTTTCCAATGCATGATGATAGGGTTACGATGGTAACCTAGATGAACCACCACATGATGCATGCTTTATTGTTGATCTTGATATATGCTAGTTGACATGCAATAGATGGTCATGATGCTTATATGATGCATGTGTGATATGAACCCTCATAGTTGAAATCTTTGCATGAACCCATCGGGTGCCCCTAATGCCCGAGGGTGATGAAGTGTTAGGTCATCACTTGAGAAAGAAGTGATGTGCCGGTAATATCATGTGCATGGTGGAATGATGGATTAGATTTATGTGTGACTACCGTCCCAACCAAACATGTGCAACCACACTACCCCTTATGGGACGGGGCTTTATTGATTACTTAGGTCGATACTAGCATGGTGCCCGCATTACTAGTGACGGGGAGACTTGAGGTCTTTCTCGGGACGGGGTAGTGCTTGGATAGACGACCATGACTGTTTTCACAGGGCACCGGACACACCGTTGGTCCCCTCGGGTACGCGTGAACATTGAAATTAGGGCAAGTCCCGTGATCTATTGTTTGTACCCGAGGGCCGTGTGCCAACGAGTGGACTCTATGTTAGTGTCATCTAAGGAAAGGTAATGACCGGGTGCTTACCCCGGGTACTTGAGCTACCGCGGGTCGTGGATGACACGGAAGTTCCCCGGATCTTGTGGGTAAAGTGCGCAACCTCTGCAGAGTGTAAAACTATTCGAATAGCCGTGTCCACGGTCATGGACAGTTGGGTGGTGCTACTTAAACTATGTCCAGAATTTTACTTCATCGGTGTTGGAATGTGTGTGATAAGTCAAGGATGGTGACTTGACTCGATGAGTTGAATCACTCATATTGATATCGGTAACCTGTCTTCGAGGTTACGCGAGGTTATTGATGCATAAACTTGATGGTAGAGTATTGTCCTAGCCTTGCTAGATTGATCATTATTATTCAATTGCACTGTTACCTTGTACCACATCATGGGTTGCTTGCGAGTACATTCAAAGTACTCATTGGCTTGCCACTGGTTATTTAATTGGCCAGGCATGGAAGAGCAGGATTACGAGGAAGAGTTCTTTGGAGACGATCATGCGAACTAGGACGCTATCCCAGTCAGAATGCCTGTAGGGTTAAGGCAGATGGCATGGGTTCTACCAGTTTATCGAAGACTTCCGCTACTTGAGTTATTTGCTATTCAGCCCGTGAGGCTCTATCTATGTAAGACTTGGCCATAATGGCCTTAATTCGTGTAAGACTATTTGTATGGATGTAAGACTCTTGTTATTTCAGCTTCTGTGTGTTCAGTGAGCATTGATCTCTGGGATCATTGTACACGTGCATTCGGTGATCTCGACTTCTAAGTCGGGGTCCCCACAATCAGTGGATCTGTTAAGAGATTTTTTCCATTTAAACCGACGGACAGAGTTTTCTGACGGGCCGCATCAAGAACTGGCGGGCGTCAGCATTCAAAAGAGAAAGGATGTGAGCTTTCCTCACGCTGCCCTTCACACGCACCCCGAGGAATGGAATCAATCATGGTTCTATTGCATAGATACTTCTCCCGAAGGGGAAAACCCTTTGCCGGGTTACCGTGCATATCGCCTACCAGAAGATCATCCCCTGCCACAGCGACTCAGTTCCCCGGATCGAGCCCGGTTTGCCCCTCAGCTTTCTAAGCTTAGGGCCTTTATGGCCAACGGCTTAACCGGAGTAGACTTTGTACGCTGTTGGCTCGCCTGGAGTATCCTTCCACTGAGCCGGCGTTTAGGCCTGATATGCGAGTATACTGGAAAACCAGATGACCCTCAGCGCCATATTGATGTAATACTTCCTGAGGATGAAGTCGCTGAGTCCGCAAAGAAAATGCTCAACATCTCTCTAGAAGAGTGCAGCCGGACTGGTTTATCTCCATTCTGTGAGAACAATAAACTGCCAGCAGTAAGTTTTTTTTGATCTTTTCTGCTTGTTCTAATCCGTCCATATCAATTGTCTTCTATTTACTTTCTTTCTTCTGCACAGGCTAACGACCCCTTCTGGAAGAGGAAACATCAAGATAAATCGGCCAAACAGCCACGCCGAAAGACATATGTTGTCAAGAAGAAGAAGGCGGTTGCTCCCTCCGGTTCACGTCCTGAGGAAGATGATCCGGATTCCGAGGTATGAGTTGATCCTGATATATTGTAATCTCCCTTTATCCAAATTTATGTTAACAATGCCTTTCCGCAGGATCTGGTGGAAGGAAGTAAAGAGGCGGAAGTTGAGGTAATCTCTCTCTCTCTTCAGATTCTGAACCGCCGGCACCCAAAATCCGCCGGGCGTCTCGGAAATACCCTTTTTCTCATCCTTATGCTCAATTGGACCCCAAATTTCTTTTGAAGAAGCAGCAGCATGAAGCACGCCGAACCACGTGCCATAGTGGCCGTGTAGTGGAGTCCTCCGGAATACCTCTCACTCCAGCTCGCAGGCGCCGCTCTGAGGTTTTACTTTTTCCAACTCTTCTTCATCCAAAGGCCGGGCTTATACGTAAACCGCTTAAACTGTCTGATCCTAACTATCAGGAGGCTCCCTTGTCCTCTTCTGGCGAATCAACTGCTACACATGTCCCTGTATTGAAGACCGTGCCTGGGTAAGTCTTTTTCAACATCCGGTTTATATTTGTATGTTGATGATTCTCATTGTTCCTTTGATTTTCTCCAGCAAGCCAAAGGCTAGCAAGAAAGCGAAAGCCACCAAAGCGGCTGCTGAGACTGCCACCGCTCAACCGGCAGCTGATCCGGACGAAGTTATCCCTCCAGAAGACAATCCTGCAGCTCAGTTTGATGACCCTATTCCCATGGATCGTGACGACATTGCTGCTCCGGAGAATATTAATGCGGAGAATGTAGTTGAACCGGCTAGTCCTGTCCGGGTTAGCCCTCCTCGGGCTAGCCCGTCTCCTGTTAGCCCGGTGCCTACTGCTGCCCCTTCTCAACCAACTGCCGCTTCTTCCCCGGACGTTCAGATAACCGGGTCAGGCTTTACCGCTCCTGCTGAGCCTGTCGTCTTGGCCAAACACACTACCAAAGAGGAAAAACTTCAACAGGAGAAAGGCAAGTGGAGCACGGATTTATCCAGCTATGCCCAATTGAGTGCCCATGAACTTCACTCCGGGTACTTGAACCGGCTTTATACCAGCCGCGATTATGAATCCGGGTTGGTTAACATGATGAAGGATAAGTACGAGGTAACTTCCTTTCCTTTGCCTCTCTTTTTTGCAATCCTGTCTTTAGGCCATAGTAGCCCCCAAGTGCCGGTTTAGCTTCGTTGTAGGTGAACCAGCACTTGCAATGTATCTGCAAATGAACTTACATTAGCCCCCAAGTGCCAGGGGCATAACTTGTTTTATGTGCCTGGGACTTGTCTGAATTTCTCTTTTGATACTTCAACTGTACATTAGCCCCCAAGTGTCAAGTGGATAACTTGTTTATATGCTTGAGACTTGTCTGAATTGTCTTGTAATTCATTTGATTTCCTTGTAGGCTGACTTAACCCGGAGGGCTGCAGAGGTAACTGAGCTCCGGAATAGGCTGGCTGCTACTGAAACTGCTTCTGCGAAGGCCAAGGAAGAACTTGGGCTAAACTTAACCAACACAGAAAAATTGAAAAAAGACTTTGAAGCGGAGCGGTCCTCCTAGGAGGTGCAAAGAGAAGCTCTCGAAAAAAGAGCAAAGGACGCTGAAGCTGCCCTTAATCCGGTTACCCAGGAGTTGACCGGCTTAAGGCAGCAGATAGAACTTATGACCTCTGCTATCTTTGGTGAGCACTCAATTGCATATGTTTTCATCTCTGCAATCTTTGTTCCGCTTCGGTTTAACTTTAACAATCATATTTAGGGCGACGCATAACTCATCTTGGAGATGACGTCCGAAAGAAGCTCAAGGCCTCTTATACCTTGGTGGAGCAGCTGTATTCCGGCGCTCAAAGGATTATAAGTGCAATGTCCCATCAGAAAGCGGCCCCAACTACTATCCAAGGTACTTTAGAGAAGTTATCCATCCTGCCTGTTCGTTTGGTATAGGTGAAGAAATCTGCTGCATGGGCCGGTTCTCTTGTAGCACTGACCCGGGCCAAGGCATGGGTTCCGGACTTTGATCCGGACAAAGCTATTAACGGATATCCCAGTAATAAGGAAGATGGATCCACCTTCTCTGGCGAAGATCTCCATGCCTTAACCAAGGAGATGCGCCCTCTTGCCAGCAAATTTCTCGATGAAGCGGATCTGACCAGGTATCATCCGGCATATGACTTAGAAAATGAACGGGTGGACCGGCCGGTTTATACCGAGAATCTGATCCCGCCAGTGCGTGCCCATACTTTCGCTCCAGATATTGATCCGTCCAATCTTATTACTGAGGAAATGTACTTCCGTGCACTCTCCAAGATTGACTGGCGCGTTCCTGACTTCCAGCCACTTCCTGAAGATGAAGAACATCCGGAACAAGCCGATCCTCAGCCTTCGCAGCAGGAAGAAGAATCATAAACAGCCCGGTTTATCTCATAGTTGCTGAGAATTTTTTGCCAAAAACATTAATCCGTTCCAGGCCTGGAAGTGCCTTGTAATAGGATAGTTCGAAACATTGTCTTTGTCTCAATTCGGATGTCACAGCTTGACTTGGTGTCTGCCAATTTTAATCTCTTGTCTGCTATGGTTGATCCGTTTATTTTATCTGTATCTGCATAAACAAGGCTAAAAAGATGTCCTGGCGGTTTACCACCGGACCTATTACATTGCTCCCATAGGCATATATTGAAAGAGTATCTATCTTATACCCAAAAATACTTCATAACTTTGATTAAGTGTGCCTGACATCCTTAATCCGGTAGACATAATTGAACGTGTAGATTCTGATGAGGCTCATGGCCCTCCTCGCGTTTGCCTGATGATTGTTCTGGGTTTTGATAAACACCGGTTTGAATCATGCTGGTGTTTTATGACCCAGACTTTTATAGATATGTGGTCAACTTTGAAGTTGCCCAGTTTCAGATCAAAACTTGGTTAACCATAGAAAACTTTTGAAAAAAATCGCAAAAAACAAAGTATGTTGGCAAATAAGACCATGTAGTCGAGGCTTTTTGTGAGATGCCAGGCTCCAAATCGAGGCTTCTGATTCGAATGCGATCAATAAACCAGACCAAAGGGGTTAAGCTAGGATTCCAATGCGGTCATGTAGCCCCCAGTGGCCTTTAAATTTTGCCAATCAATGGATTCGAATGCGACCCAAGGAGCTATGATTCGCATACGATCATATAAACCGGACCAAAAAGGGGTTAAGCTAGGATTCGAATGCGATCCATATCCCCCTAGTGACCGTGGAGATTTTGCCAATCAATGGATTCGAATGCGATCCAAGGAGCTATGATTTGAATACGATCATATATATTGGACCAAAAGGGGTTAAGCTAGGATTCGAATGCGATCCGTAGCCCCCTAGTGACCGTGGAGATTTTGCCAATCAATGGATTCGAATGCGATCCAAGGAGCTATGATTCAAATACGATCATATATATTGGACCAAAAGGGGTTAAGCTAGGATTTGAATGCGATCTGTAGCCCCCTAGTGACCGTGAAGGCAGGGTACCTATAAAAGAGTTGCGCTTGTATGGCAAGTCCTGTTTGGTCCCTTATAGAATTGTCCTGCATAGCAAAACAGACTGATCAAAGCATCGTGTTTTTCTTGATGAAAATGATATATATCAAGAGAAGTAAACTTTAGATGGATATCACCAGAGTGAACTCCCATACGACACTTATTTAGAAGAAAAAGGCTGATCCCCCGGTTTACCAGGGGTGTCGGTTTATTTATTAATCACAATATATACAGTATACATGAAGCGGAGCTCATGGCTCAAGTGTAGTAAGGCCGCAGAAGGGCTATGTTCCACGGCCTCTTCGTCTCTTCCTCTGCTGTCCGTGAGTCCTTATGTTCTCGAACGTCCACCAGGTAATATGAACCGTTGTGTAGGTTCTTGCTGACCACAAAGGGTCCTTCCCAAGGTGGGGATAACTTGTGCATATATGTCTGGTCCTGGATGAGCCGGAGTACCAGGTCCCCCTCCTAGAACGTCCTGGTCTTAACCTGGCGGTTGTGATATCTGCGCAGGTCCTGCTGATAGATTGCAGATCGCGCTGCTGCTATGTCACACTCTTCATCCAGCCGGTCTAAGTTGTCCTGTCTTGCTTTCTCGTTAGCCGCTTCAACATAAGCTGCCACCCGTGGGGAGTCGTGCCGGATATCACTTGGAAGAACCGCTTCAGCATCGTACACCATGAAGAAGGGCGTATAGCCTGTAGACCTGTTAGGCGTAGTGTTGATGCTCTAGAGGACAGAAGGTAACTCCTCAACCCATCACCCTGGTGTTCTTTGCAAGGGAGTCATAAGCCGAGGCTTGATGCCTCGCAAGATCTCTTGGTTGGCCCTTTCAGCTTGACCATTGGATTGAGGGTGAGCTACTGAAGACACATCCAGACGAATATGTTCCCTTTGGCAAAACTCTTCCATCTCTCCTTTGGATAGATTGGTGCCATTATCAGTAATAATGCTGAGTGGAAAGCCAAACCGGAAAATTACCTTTTTGATGAATTTAACCGTTGTTGCCGCATCACACTTACTGACAGGCTCTGCCTCAATCCACTTTGTAAACTTGTCCACTGTTTCCAGACGAATCGACTTAACGCTGTAATCCGGCCTGCTATGCGCTGGACATCATTGATACAAGCCGGTTTAGTCAAGGATGTGATCGCCTTGATCTTCTTCGGATTGGCCTATATTCCTCTATTTGATACTAAGAACCCAAGGAGCTTGCCTGCCGGAACACCAAAAACGCACTTCTCCGAATTAAGCATCATCTTATAAACCCGGAGGTTGTCAAAGGTTTCCCTTAGGTCTTCTATCAGCATCTCCTCCTTCCTTGACTTTACGACGATGTCATCCACATAAGCATGGACATTTTTACCGATCTGCCCCTGAAGACAGTTCTGTACGCAACGCTGGTAAGTTGCTTGGGCACTCTTGAGCCCAAAGGGCATGGATACATAGCAGAAGGCTCCAAAGGGAGTTATGAAAGCTGTCTTCTCCTGGTCCTTAACTGCCATCTTGATCTGATGATACCCTGAATATGCATCCAAGAAACTTAGCCACTCACATCCTGTCGTAGCATCAATGATCTGATCAATACGGGGGAGAGCAAAAGGGTCAGTTGGACAAGCCTTGTTTAGGTCTGTGTAATCCACACACATCCTCCACGTTCCATGTTTCTTTAACACCAGAACTGGATTAGCCAACCACTCCGGATGGAACACCTCGACTATAAACCCTGCGGCCAAAAGCCTGGCCACTTCCTCACCTATAGCCTTGCGCCTTTCTTCATTGAAGCGGCGCAGGTACTGCTTGACCGGTTTGAACTTCGGATCAATATTAAGACTGTGCTCAGCGAGTTCCCTCGGTATACCTGGCATGTCGGAAGGTTTCCATGCAAAGATATCCCGATTCTCACGGATGAACTTGATGAGCGCGCTTTCCTATTTGGGGTCTGGGTTAGCGCTGATGGTGAACTGCTTCGATGAATCGCCTGGCACAAAGTCAACTTGCTTGGTTTCCTCTGCCAATTTAAACTTCAACGCCGGATCATGCTCTGTAGTTGGCTTTTTTAATGGGGACATATCTGCCGGATCAACGTTGTCTTTATAGAATTTCAACTCCTCCGTAGCACATACTGCCTCTGCATAGGCTGCGTCTCCTTCCTCGCACTCCAATGCAATCTTGCGACTTCCGTGAACCGTGATGGTTCCCTTGTGACCCGGCATCTTGAGTTGTAGATAAACATAGCACGGTCTAGCCATGAACTTGGCGTAAACCGGCCTCCCTAACAGAGCATGATATGGGCTCCAGATCTTTACGACCTCAAAGGTTACTGTCTCAGACCTAGAGACAGGCTCATCCCCAAAGGTAACTTCCAGGTCAATTTACCCAATTGGGTAAGCCGATTTACCTGGCACCACTCCATGGAACACCGTGTTGGATTGTCTCAACTTCTTGTCTGTCAACCCCATACGACGGAAAGTCTCATAATATAAGATGTTGATACTACTGCCGCCATCCATGAGTACCTTTGTGAATTTATAACCACCCACCTGTGGTGCCACCACTAGGGCCAACTGGCCCGGATTGTCAACCCGTGGCGGGTGATCCTCTCTGCTCCACACAATAGGTTGTTCGACCAACATAGAAAATGTGGCATTGCCGGTTCAACTGCGTGTACTGCCCGCTTCAGAATCTTTTGATCTCGTTTGCACAAACTCGTAGTAAAGACATGGTACTATCCACTACTCAGCACCTTCGGATTACTCTGATATCCGGATTGCTGCTGCTGTTGACGCTGCTGATTGCCTTGGTTATTGTAACCACCCTGACCATGCTGCTGGTTGCCTTGGCTATTGTAACCACCCTGACCATGCTGCTGGTTGCCTTGGTTGTAGTTATTGTTGCCACCATGATATCCTGATCCGGAACCATTACCCTGGTGACCCGGACCTTGAAAACCGGAACTCGAGCCGCCGCCCGGCGGTCCGTTGTTGTATTTGGCTTGTCTCGTGGCCTCTATCATGATCCGGCATTCCCTCCATGTATGTTTAGACGGGTGTTCCGGCGTGCTATGTTTCGGGCAAGGCTCATTCAACTGTTGATCTAGATTGACGGATCCTCCTTCGCTCCGTGGAGGTGGCCTACCCTTGCGGCGCTGAAAGTTTCCTTGAACATTGGTATTGGCAACAAAATCAGAGCCGCCCTCTGCCTTTCGGTTTCCATTGAAACTTGTTCCTGCTAAATTAGTTTGCGCCGGTTTACCAGCCTTGTTTGCCTTCCCGCACTTGTCTCCATCTGCCTCTGGGTACTTAGTGTTATCAGAATCCCCATATTTCACCAGAGCGCTCATGAGTGTCCCCATGTCATTACAATCCCGCTTGAGCCGTCCCAACTTCAGCTTCAGAGATTCAAACCGGCAATTGTTTTCTAGTGTCACTATTGCCGTACTAGGATTGATGCTATTGGAAGAGTGCAGGATTTCTGATACTCGCCGCACCCAGGTGCTCATAGGCTCCTGCTCTCCTTGAACACATGCCGCTAAATCTACTACTGACATTGGCTGCTTGCACGTGTCTTTGAAATTTTTGATAAACTGGTGACGCAGCTCACCCCATGATCGATGGAGTTGGGTGGTAAGCCCTTTAACCATGTCCGGGCCGTTCCCTCAAGCATCATGGTAAAATACTTGGCGCATGCCGCTTCATCCACATCTAGCATCTCCATAGCCATCTCATAGCTCTCAACCCACGCCTCCGGAGCTAGGTCGGCCGTGTAGTTGGGCACCTTACGCGGACCTTTGAAGTCTTTGGGTAACTTTACGCTTCATAAAGCGGGGACGAGACACTGTACTCCAAAGGAACTCGCCGTGACTCCTGTTTCTGCTGTGGTTGGGTGAACCGGCGTCATTTGACGGTTATCCTGGCGGGCAGTAGGTCTGGCATGGTTTACCGCCTCCTGGGCGGGCACTTCTGCTCCTGCCGGATTATCTTGCCTGTGACGGTGACGTCTCCGCTCGCTGCTAGACACTGCCGGTTCATCCCAATGCCTAGTGTAGCTCCGGCTGTGGCGGGGGGTTGAGTGAATCCTCTCCCTGCTATAAGAGTACGCCTGTTGCTGTGTCAGCGCCATGTCCAGCAATTCCTTAGCCCGGCGTGCTTCCAATGCCACGGGGGACGTTCCCTCAATGGGTATAGCGGCCTGCCGTGAAGCGGCGGCGACAATGTTGTCCAACGGGTTTGAATAATGGCCAGGAGGGGTGGGGATGTGCGGCCTGGGCACAACTTGACGGTTTCGCTCTGTAGCCGGCGGTTGAACCAGCGCGCCTGTTCCCGGGGCTCCTCCCCGGTTTACTTCTAGGTTATTGCTGGCTCCCGCTCCTGGTGTGCCAAAGAGATTCATCGCCTCATAGACTGCCGGTAGATGAGTTTGCTGCCTTCTGTTCCTTACCTCCTGCGCGGAAGTCTGATCCACCCTGAGCCGTAAAGCTTGGGAGTCTAGCTCTGCTTGCCTCGTAGCTATCATGGCCTTCTCTGCGTCCAGATCCCTTTTAGCTTGCTCAATCCGGCCCTTCAGCTGAAGGATCTCCGCATCATGCTGCGCCTTGTTGGCAGGAGCTACTTCTGCTATTGCGCGTGCTGTCAACTCCTCGACCAAGGTGGATAGAACATCAGAGGGCGAGGGGGCTTGACTGCTTGCCCCTGCCCCAGCTATCTCTGCTGTGAACGACCCGTTCACCGTGGGCTGCTGCATAGACTGTGATCTGGCCATGAAGACAGCCACCCGGTTTGGCGGATCAAAGGGGTCCGGAATACTGCCACCATCGGATATACCCTCGGATCGGCCGTCCTGCAACAGATACAGAGATTTGGTCTCTCTGGATGAAGATTCATCATCAGAATAGACAACTGTCTCGCCACCAGAATCCGATCCGTCCTCGGCTTGGACTCCATGTACTGCTCCAACGAAGACACACTTCACGGCGGGCTGAATCCGGGCCGATCTCGCACGCTGAGCCGGCTCGGTGATGTTGGGGAAGATGTCCGGCTCAGGTCCCGGTTCACCAACCTTGCCAATGAAGACGTGGATGCCGCCGAAGGGGACCCGATACCCGTATTCAATTGAATTGGCCTCGGGGCCCCAGCCTGCGTCGTCGATGTAGATCCGGCCATGGCGACTCTTGGTCATCCGGCCAACCGCGTAACCCTTGAGTCCTTCAAGGCTGCCCTTCAAGAACTCGAAACCATCGTGCGATAGCCCCACGTTGGGCGCCAACTGTCGTGGAATTGGCACGGCAGATGTCCGGTTCAGCGGACTTAGGAGTGAGGCCATCGCGCGGGTTAGCTTGAAGAGGTTAAAAGCACACAAAGGACACAGAGGGTTTATACTAGTTCGGCCCCTTCGATGAAGGTAAAAGCCTACGCCTAGTTTGGTTTGGTATTGCTTGGGCGTCGATGAACAGGGAGCGGATTGCTTGCCTGTGACTCGACGACTTGTTGCTTGTCCTTGAACCGTCGCCGGGTCGTCCCTTTATATAGGAGGCAACGCCCGATCCGGTTTACAGAGTCCCGAGGCCGGCTCATAATCGTGTCCGCCTCGGTCTCTACTCTTTCTATCTTACACCTCAAGTTACATGATATGACGGTTTATAAACCGTAAGCTTTACACATGGGCCCTAAGCCTCTATGGTCCGTAACCTCTGGTTCATATTCTACTGGGCTTATGATAGTAAAACTATGTAAGTGTAATCCGGATCTTCCTAGCCGGTTTATACCTGCTAGTCATATCCCTGACACCGTGTCAAGGAGCACCGTGGTCATCCTCTACGTCGAGCAGGCCGAGCCCCGAGCGCTCGCACGCTCTTCTCAGCCAAAGTCAACATCATCTTCAACCTTCTACCGCTGGAGATCCCCTTCACTGCACCAGCCACTCCAGGCCGTCCCTTAGCTCACCGACCGGCTCGTCATCTCCGCTGTGAGGTCCTGACCGTCCCCGTCCTCCCCGCTAGCCCTGCCGTGCACCACAGCCACCGCACCTCGCTCACCCACACACGTCGCTGCAGACGCTCGCCGCCGACCTGTCTCCGGCCGCCTAACGGCCCGGCCGTCATGCCCACTAGCTTCACCACACCACGTAGGCCACGTAGGAGCAGGCCCTGAGCCTCCACGAGCACCGCAGCCACTAGTTCGGCCTCACCCGAACTCCGGAATCCGCTGGACTTGTCGCCGCATCGTTTCCGGTGACCTCGAGCTCCAAGTCGAGCACCACTCGACGTGGCTCACTCCCAGCTGCCCGTCGATGTGCTCCGCTTTGGTCATCGGAGGACAAAAGCCGAGGCGCTCCGCCACGTCTGGCCTCGCCGTCAACTAGCCGCCGGCGGGTTTGACCCGCTGACCGGGGGGTTTGACCTCCCCCTGTGCCACTGACATGTGGGCCCAGTCGTTGACTGTGTTAGTTTAGGATTAGCTAGTGTTAAGTTAATTCGACTAATTAGCTGACCCACTGACATGTGGGCCCGACCCTGCTAACTAGTAGTTAGTTTAAATTAACCCTGTTAGTTAACTCTATTAGACTGATGTGTTGACCCCACACGTCAGGTTTGACTGGACCAGCTCTGTTGACCTGCTGACGTCATCATGAGGTCATGCTGACGTAGTAAGTGTTTCTGTGATTTAAATAAATCAGATATGATTTATTTATTTTCAGAAAATGCCCTAACTTCTAAAATTCATATAAATTCAACAGTAGCTTAGATGAAAAAGATTTATATATGAAAAATTATCAGAAAAATCCAATCTTTCCATTGGTACTGGTTTCATGCATGTTTGAGCAAGTAAACCTTGCTGCTCACATCAAAACATGATAATGCACTTTAAATAGTAATAGCTTGGGCATGAATTTGAATCTTTGATTCAAATAAGCTCAAACCTTTCTGTTTATAGTTGCATTAGCCCAAAACACATCCATCTTGCCATGTCATGAGCATGCATCATATTGTTGCATTTGGTTGTGTATTTATTGTATTACCGGTGTTCTCCGTGGTAGGTTCTGCTTCCGAGCATACATCTGTGTATCCAACTGAAGAGCAGTACCCGACAACTAATCTGTCAGGCAAGCAACCCATTGATCATTCCGATACAAACCCATCTTCTTGCTTCTGCTCTCTTTTACTGCATTAAGACAACAACGTGTGAACTGCTATTTGCTACGGTAGTTGAACCCCATTCCTTTGCATGACCTGTCATTGCCACAGTAAATAGTTGAAACCCACTAGCATGTGTAGGAGTTGTTTGAGCCATGTTGATGTGTTTCCTACCATGTTATTCAATTATGCTGCCTGCTATGCTTAGAGTTGTGTCAGGTCCGGTTCATCTAGGTGATGGATCAGAGTGAAATGATCATGTCTGGTAATGAGAGTGAAGTGTGGAATATATTTTGGTAAAGGTATCGATGAAAGGCCATGTAGGAGTACATGGTGGGTTGTTTCATTGGAACCGTCCATAGGATCTGAGATCTGTATGTGTGATTCAAGATCAGCTACTACCACACATTGGGCCCTGAAATATGACCCCGCAAGACTTATTGACTGCCCTTGTTCTCTGTCCAGGAGTTGCAACTAGTTTCTGGTGTTTGTAGTTTACTGGAGGTCGTGCGCAGCGCTGACCCTCGGGGTGGGCTGTGACACGGCAGGTACGTGGCACGGTGTACCGGTCGCCCGTTTGGTGACTCGGGAACCTTGTATACACCGTTTGGGGCCGTGAGCGACACCCCGGCCGAATCTCCCCATAGATGGAACCCAAATAGGCGATAAACCTGGACTAGAGACTTGAGTGGTTGGTTAGGTCGTGGCCTACACCCATGTCGGCTTTCGCTTGAAGTCTGCCGAGCACATGTCGTGTGCATACGCTAAGTGGTGGAAATATGTGTGAAGAAGTACACCCCTTCAGGGCTACCAATATATTCGAATAGCCGTTGTTCGCGGTTGACCACTTGGTTGCTTATACATTTCATAGACAAGTTAATGGTTACTCCTAAAAGTCTCAAGACAAGTGTGAGTGCCATGGATGGCCCTTCCGTAGGATGACGGAAGAGGATCCACGGTGGTGTATTGTTGTGGTGAGTAGTGGACTCGTGTGCGTAGTCTCATCTTGCAATCTGCTGAGAGTTGTAGTATAGGTTAGCCAAGAGTCAAAGCTGGCTTGCTGCTATAAACTCCACTACCCTTGTTGATAATGATGCATGTATGATAGGTTCTGATGTAAGTCTTGCTGAGTACCTTTGTACTCATGTTTGCTTAATAACTGTTGCAGAGGAGAACACCGCCCCCTCTGATGGGTTCTACATAGACGTTGACGTCGATGAGTAGCTTGCTACCCAGACGGTGATCATGAGCTTGTGAAGGGCCTTGTACATAGTTAGGCTACACCAAGCCTGTTTTCTTTCCAAGTTGTCTGTACTCAGACAAGTTAGCTTCTGCTTGTGCTTGTATGCTTGTATGACTTGAGTGTTGGGTCATGTGACCCCTATATGTATGGATATGTTATGAATGGCTCTTCGGAGCCTCTTAAATAAAGTACTTTGAGTCATAGAGTTCTATTGTGATGCAAATATTGTATTTGCACATATTGAGCATATTGTGTGTAGGTTATTGAAATGCTTGATATGTGTGGGATCCGACACCTAGTTGTTTACCCTTGGTAGCCTATCTTACATGGTAATGCCTCCTAGTGCTTCCACTGAGCCTTGGTAGCTTGCTACTGCTCCGGAACACGTAGGCTGGCCGGCATGTGTCCTTCTTCGTTCATGTGTCTGTCCCTTAGGGGAAATGTCATGCGTTGTTCCTTTAAGTCCATGTAGCTTGCTACGACTTGGGTTCATATGTTGATGACCGACACATTTGTTGCTGGGTCATGGATGCATGTCTTTGTAATTAAGTGCCACTTTTGGTTTATAACCAGCCATGTCGGCCCAGGTTCTCTGTCATATGGATGCTAGTGGCACTATCATATACGTGTGCCAAAATGCGCAAATGGTCCCAGGCCAGGTAAGGTGGCACCCGTGGGAATACCGTGCGTGAGGCCGCAAAGTGATATGGTGTGTTACATGCTAGATCGGCATGACTTAGGATCGGGGTCCTGACAGCGTTGGCATCAGAGCCGGACTGCCTGTAGGTTCTTCAAGCCAAACTGGTCAATGTTGAGTCTAGAAAACTCTTAGTTATATGTAGGGGAATTGTGGAAGGGAACGTAAGGCTCTTTTTTACTTCTTTACCTTATGCCCTTCTGATCTGAGTCAGCCTATTCATTCTACGGGGGTCTAGGACTAGGCCTCTAATCCTTACTCGGTTCACGTGTTACTAATCCGTAGACTCTTAGGATTGTTGGTTTCAAGCCTCAGTTCAGTTTCTACCTTCCAGTTTGTTCATTAGTTGGACCCGGAACCTTGATATGATGTTGTTGAGTGGCTATGCTATCATTTGTATGATGTCTCAAAATCTTTTTTGAGCATTTACAGTTGTTATGCTGCCCGATTTCTTCTAAAAATTCTAATGCCTTTGCATTATTTCGTGTTTCAGATGTCTGACCGCACCCCTCATCAGGTGGTCCGTCTGTCCCGATGCATTCATGTGCCAGGTCACACGGCCATGTTGGTCCGTGTATTGACCGAGACTGGCTACCGTTGGTATCCTGAGTATACTGTGGAGGAGCAGTACCAGGATTTCAACCACAGTCAGTACTTCTGCACAGTCCGGATATACCCTTCATTCCCGGAGCTACCGACCCCATCCATTGGACTTATGGACTCGGGGTTACCATCGAGATGGCAGTGCAGGATGCCGCTTACTCGATGATGACTATCATCCGGGCTAGGCATGCCTTGCTGCTGAACACTGAGTTCTGCTACATGCCAGCAGTACTTCCTCGAGAGGAAGGCTACTACACTGGTCTGTACACTGATGCCGCTCATGAGGAGCCGCTACTTCAGACTACCACTCAGATGCTGGAGGATAAGGACCGTGAGGTCCGTGCCCTCTGGATGGAGCTCTATAACACTTGAGCCGCCCACTGGGCCACTCTGACATGGCTTGCACCTGCCCGTGCAGGCCGGATATCTGGATATGCGGGATTTGTACCCCGTGCGGACTCGTCTGCCCGACCGTATGGATTGGCGTGACGTTGGGGTCATTACACCTCCACGTGGACGTCGTTTACCACCAGCAATGGGACCAAGGCCGCATCCATGTCCCTATGGTCCACAGTCACCAAGTGCCGGAGAGTTTCCAGATCCACATGTTCCACTTCCAGGCTACGGGGGTAATCTTTACGAAGATTACTATGGAAATGTCTGAGCTAGACTGTGGCAGTAGAAGTATTGTAGTAGTTGTATTTCCATAGTCTTGCGTGTCTTGTGGAATATGACTGAGTGTGTTCTGAGTTCCGGAGGAGTAAATAAATAATGTATAGGTGCTTGGAATGCCTCTGATGAGATGTATCGTCTTTCACCGCAGTTGTACTTTAGCCTTGGCTTGTACTAAACTATGTATGGTGTGTATGACCAATGGTGTATATATGGTAGTTTCTATATTACCATGTCGTACAGATGAACATCTCTGCATTCCGTGTCATCCATTATATTATGCATTCCTATGCCAAAGTTTTTCCATCTTTGTCTAAACCGTTGTTTTGTTTTCCTAGGATGGTCAACACTTGCAACACCCCTGCTGATCAGGAGCAGGGTGAGGCCAGTGGGGCTAGAGATGAGAATCGGCCTCAACCACCCTCCTTGGCTGAAGTCATGCTGGAGGCAGAAAGGAACAAAAGAGAGACCAACCGTCTGCTGGAACGCATAGAGCAGAACACTTCCCTTCGCCAGAGGAATGCCGTGGTGTCTATTAATGACTTTATCAAGATGTGCCCACCAAAGTTCCATCATTCCGCTGAACCTCTTGATGCGGATGACTGGCTTCGCAGTATCACCCACAAGCTACATTCTGCCCGCGTGGCCGAAGCTGATAAAGTTACCTATGCTGCCTACCATCTTGAGGGACCTGCTACCCTTTGGTGGGAAAACTATGAGGCTATGCGTCCTGCTGGCCAGATTACCACTTGGGCAGAGTTCAGCGAGGCTTTCTGTGAACATCACATTCTGGAAGGTCTTATGGATCGCAAGCGGGAGGAATTTTGCAATTTCACCAAGGGCAGGCTAACCGTGGATGTCTATAGTCGTGAGTTTGGTAACTTGGCACGCGATCCTCCCGAAGAGGTGTCCACCGACGCCAAGAAGCAGGCGAGGTTCCGCAAGGGACTCAGCCCTGAACTTCGCCGAGATCTCCATCTGCACGAGTGCAACTCCTTCTAGAAGCTAGTGAACAAAGCCATCAGTGCTGAGACATGTCACACTGATTTCGATGCCGCACGCAAGCATCCCCGTGACTTTGGTTCCTCATCCGGCTCTGCCTCTCACAAGCGTCGTGTGTGGGTTCCAAACACAAATCTGCCACCCAGGTTCACTCCGAGGCCATCCTATGAGGCACCTCGCCCAACCCAGCAGTATGCACCACCCAAGACTTATGGAGGACCTTCTGCCAATACCGCCCCACGCACTGGCACAGTGACATGCTTCAAGTGCGGAGAACCAGGACACTACATGTGAGAGTGTCCTCAGAACCAACCAGGAAGGTCCGTTGGTCGTGGTAAGCCAACATGCAAGGTGAACTATGTCAAGCCAGTCCCCACTGCTCGTGGTCATGTCAACTATGTCTCTGCTGAGGAAGCTTATGAGGATCCTAACGTCGTCCTTGGTACGCTTCTTGTTAACTGCCATCCGACATCTGTTCTTTTTGATATTGGAGCATCTCATTCGTTCATATCTGAGAGCTATGCTCGAATGCACAACATGACTTTTTGTGACATGCCCACTTCCATGGTTATTCAAACTCCTAGCTCGAAATGGCAAACTTCTAGAGTAAGCCATGGGAATGAAATTCTTGTCGATAGACTTCTTTTTCTGGCATCCCTAATAGCTCCCAAGTCCTCGGACATAAACATCATCTTGGGTATGGACTGGATGACAGCTCATTACGCTAAGATTGATTGCTACACTAGGACTGTTCAACTTACACACCCATCCGGCAAGACAGTCAATGTTCTGGCCCGAATGGCTGAGCGTCAGCTCTACTGTCTTAATGCCAGCCCTCTACCAGAATTCGAATATATCCCAGTAGTCTGTGAATTCCCGGATGTCTTTCCAGAAGAACTGCCAGGTGTTCCACCTGACAGAGATGTTGAGTTCATGATAGATCTTATTCCAAGAACTGTCCCAATCTCTAGAAGACCCTATAAGATGGCACCCTTAGGACTAGCTAAGCTTAAGAAACAACTTGATGAGTCCTTGAAAAAGGGTTTCATCTGTCCTAGTTCTTCTCCTTGGGCTTGCCCCGTCCTCTTCGTCAAGAAGAAGGATAGAACGGATCGGATGGCTGTAGATTATCGACCTGTCAATTTGGTCACCATAAAGAACAAGTATCCGCTCCCCAGGATCAACGACCTGTATGACCAGCTCGCTGGATCCTCAGTGTTTTCCAAAATGGATTTGAGGTTGGGCTACCATCAAATCAAAATCAAGAACGGGGACATTCCCAAGATGGCTTTTGTTACTCGTTATGGCCAATACGAGTACACCGTCATGTCCTTCGGGTTAACCAATGCCCCAGCCACTTTCTCCCGGCTAATGAATTCTATATTCATGGAGTACCTGGATAAATTCGTCGTGGTATACATCGATGGTATACTCATTTACTCCAAGAACAAGGAAGATCATGCCGAGCATCTAAGGTTGGTATTGACGAAACTTCGACAGCACCGCCTTTATGCCAAATTCTCCAAGTGTGAATTCTAGTTGCCAGAAGTGACCTATCTAGGCCATGTAATCTCTGGTAAGGGTATTGCTGTCAATCCCGAGCGAGTTCAGGTCGTCCTTGATTGGACTCCACCTGAATCGGTCAACCAAGTTAGGAGTTTCCTTGGGATAGCGAGCTATTGCCAACGCTTTGTCGAGAATTTCTCTAAGGTTGCTAAACCTCTAACTGAACTCCTCAAGAAGGATAAAAAGTTGGAGTGGACCCCACAGTGCGAGTTCAGCTTTCAGGAACTGAAAAGACGCTTGACCTCTGCTCCCGTATTGGTACCACCAGACTTTTCCAAGGCCTTTATTATCTACTGCGACGCCTCGCGACAAGGACTAGGTTGCATAGTCATGCAAGATCGTCAAGTGATTGCCTACGCATATCGACAGTTGCGTCCACATGAGGATAACTATCCTACACATGATCTAGAGCTTGCAGCTGTAGTCCACCCCCTCAAAACATGGTGACATTACCTTCTTGGTAATCGCTGTGAAATTTTCACTAAACCCAAAGTCTGAAATACATCTTCACCCAACTGGATTTGAATCTCAGGCAAAGACGTTGGGTTGAGTTGCTCATTGATTACGACTTAGGAATCACTTACACCCCTGGGAAGGCAATGTCATGGCTGACGCACTAAGTCATAAGTCTTATTGTAACAATCTGATGTTACAACAACGGCAACCACTTCTCCACAAGGAATTTCGTAAGCTTAACCTTCACATTGTTCCTCGAGGATTCCTTTCCACCTTAGTGGCGAAACGTACCCGGATCAAATCATAGCTGCCCAGAAGCGTGATAAGGGTATATCCCGACTCCAAGAGAGCATTGCTAGCGGAGCTACTAAAAGCTTCTCTATGGATGATCGAGGTGTTGTCTACTTCGAGAATCGCTTGGTGGTTCCCAAGAAGCAACAACTACGGCAATTGATCCTTAAGGAGGCTCATGAATCTCCTCTCATGATTCATCCCGGTAGTACCAAAATGTATCAGGACCTACGCCAGAGGTTCTGGTGGACTAGGATGAAGAGAGAAATCGCTCAGTTCATTGTTAACTGTGACGTTTGCCATCGAGTTAAAGCAGAGCATCAACGGCCTGCTGGTACCCTTCAACCTTTAGCTATTCCTGAATGGAAATGGGATAAGATCGGTTATGGACTTCATTACCAGATTTCCCAGGACCAGGAAAGGGAATAATGCTATCTTCGTCGTTATCGACCGCCTCTCCAAAGTAGCCCATTTCTTGCCTGTTCGAGAGAGTATAACCGCTAGTCAGCTAGCACACTTGTATATCTCTTGGATAGTATCTCTTCATGGTGTTCCATTGGAGATTAACTCAAACCGTGGAAGTCTATTCACCTCTCAATTTTGGGAAAGTTTCCAAAATGCTATGGGGACTCGTCTCTCTTTTAGCACCGCCTTTCATCCTCAGTCAAGTGGTCAAGTAGAAAGAGTCAATCAAATTCTGGAAGATATGCTTCGAGCCTCTGTCATCTCATTCGGTATGGACTGGGAGAAATGTCTTCCATTCGATGAATTCCCTTATAACAATAGCTATCAAGCTAGCTTGGGCAAGGCTCCCTTCGAAGTTCTGTATGGACGAAGGTGTTGAACGCCTCTTAATTGGTTAGAAACCGGAGAAAGACAATTCTTTGGTCCCGATATGATCCAGGAAGCAGAAGAGCAAGTTCGCATCGTTTGTGAGGAATTGAAAACAGCCCAATCTCGCCAGAAGAGCCAATATGATCGCCATCATAAGGTTGTGACTTTCGAAGTCGGCGATAAGGCTTACCTTCGGGTTACTCCTCTTAAGGGAACCCATCGCTTCGGTATCAAAGGCAAATTGGCTCCTCGTTACATCGGTCCTTTTCGCATGCTTGCCAAACAAGGAGAAGTTGCCTACCAACTGGAACTACCTCCGCATCTTTCTAGAGTTCATGATGTCTTCCACGTCTCTCAACTCAGGCGTTGCTTCTAGGATCCTATCCGTGGAGTGGACCGTGAAACGCTTGATCTCTAGGATAATCTCACATATCGAGAATACCCCGTTCGTATTCTTGATCAAACCGAGCGTACCACTCGACATCATAATATCAAGTTTCTCAAGGTTCAATGGTCACACCATTCCGAGAACGAAGCTACTTGGGAAAGGGAGGATCGTCTTCGACTTGAGTACCCCACCTTTTTTCCGGAGGAACGTGAATCTCGGGACGAGATTCTTTTGAGTGGGGGTGAGTTGTCACATCCCTAGTCAGTGCTTGCATTAGGACTAGCTAGAGTGTGCATCATGTTTAACTTTTCCAGAAACTTGAATTGGGGATGACAGAAACCCCAACACCCTCTTCTTTCAACTAGGGTTTAATAAAATCTTTTCCAATGTACCCAAAATGCCCTTCAAAAATGTTCATCAGCCTTGCCTTCGTCTTAAACCTCTGACAAAAATGGTGCACAATTTTCTAGGACATCCGAAGGTCACTGGATTAAATCATATTGTATTTGCATTTGGGCATTTAAATGCTATAAAATATTTTAAATGCCCAAATAATCATAAACTAAAATGTTCCATGCTGTTTATATTATATACAGTGGACATGGTCAGTTTCATGATTTATAAAAATGTTCTAGCATTTTTAATAATTAAACACAGTTGCAAAAGAAAACAAAACAGAAACTAAATAGAAAAGAAGAGAGAGAGAGAGAGAGAGAGAGACTTACCTGGCCGACCCACCTGGCCGGCCCAACCCAGCAGCCGCTGCACGCAGCTGCTTCCTCTCGCCAGGCAGGCAGAGAGGAGCATGCCGGCGAGCCTGTGGGCGCCACCCAGCTGCCCGCCACCCTGCTTCACTCCCCGCCTCCACGACGCCCTGGTTCGCCTCCACGTCGTCGCCCGAACCCTCTGGATGTCTCACTTCTCCCCCTGCCTCTCTCCCTCGCCCTCTCCTCGCCATGGCTGATGCGTCCGCGAGCTCCCCGCCATCGTAACCGCAGCCACCGTCGCCTCGTCGTGTCAAGGAGCACCTCCGTCGTCCGCTACGTCGAGCAGGCCGAGCCCCGAGCGCTCGCACGCTCTGCTCAGCCAACGTCGACGTCGTCTTCAACCTTCGGCCGCCGGAGATCCCCTTCGCCGCACCAGCAACTCCAGGCCGTCCTCGAGCTCGCCGACCGGCTCGTCCTCTCCGCTGTGAGCTCCTGACCGCTCCCGTCCTCCCCACTCGCCCTACCGTGCACCACAGCCACCGCACCTCGCTCACCCGCACGCGCCGCGGCACACGCTCGCCGCCGACGTGTCTCCGGTCGCCTAACGGCCCGGCCGTCGTGCCCACTAGCATCACCGTACCACGTAGGCCACGTAGGAGCTGGCCCTGAGCCTCCACGAGCACCACAACCACGAGTTCGGCCTCACCCGAACTCTGGCAGCTGCTGGACTCGTCGTCGGCGTCATTTCCGGCGACCTCGAGCTCCAAGTCGAGCACCACTCGATGCGGCTCACTCCTAGCTGCCCGTAGATGTGCTCCACCGTTGTTTTGGTCGTCGGAAGACAAAAATCGAGGCGATCCGCCGCGTCTGGCCTCGCCGGCAAGTTTGACCCGCTGACCGGGGGGTTTGACCCCCCCCTGTGCCACTGACATGTGGGCCCAGTCCTTGACTGTGTTAGTTTAGTATTAGTTAGTGTTAAGTTAATTCTGCTAATTAGTTGACCCACTAACATATGGGCCCGACCCTGCTAATTAGTAGTTAGTTTAAATTAACTCTGTTAGTTAACTCTATTAGATTGACGTGTGGACCGCACACGTCAGGTTTGACTGGACCAGCTCAGTTGACCTACTCACATCAGCATGAGGTCACGCTGACGTAGTAAGTGTTTCTGTGATTTAAATAAATCAGAAATGATTTATGTATTTTAAGAAAATGCCCTAACTTCTAAAATTCATATAAATTCAACAGTAGCTCAGAAGAAAAAGATTTATATATGAAAAATTATCAGAAAAATCCAATCTTTCCATTGGTACTTGTTTCATGCATGTTTGAGCACGTTAACCTTGCTGTTCACATCAAAACATGATAATGCACATTAAAAATAATAGCTTGGGCATGAATTTGAATCATTGATTCAAATAAGCTCAAACCTTTCTGTTTATAGTTGCATTAGCCCAAAACACATCCATCTTGCCATGTCATGAGCATGCATCATATTGTTGCATTTGGTTGTGTATTGATTGTATTACTTGTGTTCTTCGTGGTAGGTTTTGCTTCCGAGGATACATCTGCGTATCCAACTGACGAGCAGTACCCGACAACCAATCTTTCAGGCAAGCAACCCATTGATCATTCTGATACAAAACCATCTTCTCGCTTCTGCTCTCTTTTGCTGCATTAAGGCAACAACGTGTGAACTGCTATTTGCTGCGGTAGTTGAACCCCATTCCTTTGCATGACCTGTCATTGCCATAATAAATAGTTGAAACCCACTAGCATGTGTAGGAGTTGTTTGAGCCATGTTTATGTGTTTCCTACCATGTTATTTAATTATGCTACCTGCTATGCTTAGAGCTGTGTCAGGTCTAGTTCATCTAGGTGATGGATCAGAGTGAAATGATCATGTCTGGTAATGAGAGTGAAGTGTGGAATATGTTTTGGTAAAGGTATCGATGAAAGGCCATGTAGGAGTACATGGTTGGTTGTTTCATTGGAACCATCCATAGGATCTGAGATCTGTATGTGTGATTCAAGATCAACTACTACCACACATTGGGCCCTGAAATATGACCCCGCAAGACTTATTGACTGCCCTTGTTCTCTGTCCAGGAGTTGCAACTAGTTTCTGGTGTTTGTAGTTTACTGGAGGTCGTGCGCAGTGCTGACCCTCGGGCTGGGCTGTGACACGGTAGGTACGTGGCACGGTGTACCGGTCGCCCGTTTGGTGACTCGGGAACGCTGTACACATCGTTTGGGGCCGTGAGCGACACCCCAGACGGATCTCCCCACGAATGGAACCCAAATAGGCGATAAACCTGGACTAGAGACTTTAGTGGTTGTTTAGGTCATGGTCTACACCCACCTTGGCTTTCGCTTGAAGTCTGCCGAGCACATGTCGTGTGCAGACGCTAAGTGGTGGAAATATGTGTGAAGAAGTACACCCCTGCAGGGTTACCAATCTATTCGAATAGCCGTCGTTCGCGGTTAAGGACCACATGGTTGCTTATACAGTTCATATACGAGTTAATGGTTACTCCTAAAAGTCTCAAGACAAGTGTGAGTGCCGTGGATGGCCCTTCTGTAGGATGACGGAAGAGGATCCACGGTGGTGTATTGTTGTGGTTAGTAGTGGACTCGTGCGCTTAGTATCATCTTGCAATCTGCTGAGAGTTGTAGTATAAGTTAGCCAAGAGCCAAAGCTGGCTTGCTGCTATAAACTCCACTACCCTTGTTGATAATGATGCATGTATGATAGGTTATGATGTAAGTCTTGCTGAGTACCTTTGTACTCATGTTTGCTTAATAACTGTTGTAGAGGAGAACCCCGCCCCCTCTGATGGGTTCTACATAGACGTTGACGTCGATGAGTAGCTTGCTACCCAGACGGTGATCCTCAGCTTTGATGTCTACACACGCTTCTATTCTTGTAGACTATGTTGGGCCTCCAAGCGCAGAGGTTTGTAGGACAGCATCAATTTCCCTCAAGTGGATGACCTAAGGTTTAATGAACTCAGGGAAGTAGAGGTTGAAGATGATCTCTCTCAAGCAACCCTGCAACTAAGATACAAGAAGTCTCTTGTGTCCCCAACACACCTAATACAACTAGGAGTTGTATAGGTGCACTAGTTGGGCGAAGAGATGGTAAATTATGGATGATAGGAGTGGCAAAGCAAAGTAATATAAATCTGTAATAAAAAGTGCAGCAAGCAAACAAGTGGTAAACGTGAGCACAAATGGTATTGCAATGGTGGAAACAAGGCCTAGGCTTCATACTTTCACTAGTGGCAACTCCCAACAACATTGACATAGTCTAATCACATGATATTTTCCATAAAACATGCAATGGAGACGCACTCGGAGGTCATTCCTTTGTGGTCAAGAGAGGACGAGAATTATGTAGGGCTACAAAAGCACACCTCAAAGTTCGTAGTTTTCAATCTATGGATTTCCCAATGTCACCGCGGCCATCCAAAGAGAGTACCACAATCACCACAACATATCTCCAGGATAGTCAAAGACAAGCACCAAGAGACTCTCAATCTTCAATCAACACACAAAAGAGGAAATCACTCATGAAAATATTCTTCTAATCCATGTCCAATAGACCGCTGTCACCTTGGTCTCGGGGATTATACTAGATAAAGACAAGTGAGTACATCAATTCAATACATAGAGGAAGGGGAAATATCATGGGATCACCCTAGATTAACATAGCCTATGATCACAACGAAGATCACATCATGGGAGAGAGAATTGACCACATAGCTACTGGTAGAAACCTCAGCCCCGAGGAGGAACTACTCCCGCATCATGGAGGGAGGAAGCAACGTCGATGGAGATGAATCCGGGGGCACTTCCCCGTCCCGGCAGGATGCCGGCAAAGGAATTCTGGTCCCCCGAAACTTGGTGGCGATGGCGGCGGAGATCGGAATCGCTTCTGCAGAAAAGGGTTCCGTCCTCGAGGGTTTCGGGACGAGAGGAATATATATGCGAAGGGGGGTCACCAGAGGCGGAGCCGGGGCCCCAGGCGCCCCCTGGCGCGGCCAGGGGTGGGGCCGCGACAGGTGGCCTCCTGGGCCCTCCCTGGCTCCCCTCTGGCCCCGCTTTGGTTATTAACGAAGCTTCCTGTACGCTGATTTTTCCTGTATTTTTCCCGGAATTTTTAGAGAACTTTTAATATGGGGGAAACCTCAAATAGAAAAACAGGAACTGGCACTGTGGTGCACTAAGTTAATAGGTGGAGGAGACTTCTCTACCACGGGTGTGGTAAAGCGGCCTTCCCCAAGCAGCGAACTAAGAGTGCGGTTTTCCATAAACATAATGTGGGGACCCCGACTCATAAGTCGTGATCACCGAATGCACGTGTACAGTGATCCCAGAGATCAATGCTCACTGAACACGCAGAAGCTGAATAACAAGAGTCTTACATCCTTACATACCGTGTTACACAAATAGGACCATAATGGTCAAGTCTTGAATATATCATCGCAGCGGAAATCTTCAATGACAACATGGACCCATGCCATCTGCCTTAACCCTACAGGCATTCTGACTGGAAGCGTCCTAGCTCGCATGCTCGTCACCAAGAAATCTTCATCATAACCTGTTCTCTCATGCCTGGCCAATAAAATAACCAGTGGCAAGCCAATGAGTACATTGAATGTACTCGCAAGCAACCCAAGTGTGATAACAGAATAATTATGCAAGGCTCTACTGCTAAATTGGTAGTTTTGCGGAAAGCTAGTTTTTTTTTCATATGCAGGTATGATCAACATATAACATGGATATGCATGTGTCTGTAACAAGTATCAGGAGGTCACAGTCATCAATATCGAGAAAAAATTGTAATCAACTCATGTTCAAGCTCATTGAGAATTTCTCACAATCACATCAACAATATCTCTGAATCGTGTTGTTTCCCAGAAACTTATGGACATAGTCTAAGTAGCACCACCCAACTGTCCTTGACCGCGGACACGGCTATTCGAATAGTTTGACACTCTACAGATGTTGCACACTTTACCCACAAGATCCGGGGAACTTGCGTGTCATCCACGACCCGCGATACCTCAAGTACCCGGGGTAAGCACCCGATCACTATCTTTCCCTAGACGACACTAACATAGAGTCCACTCGATTGGTAGTAATCCCCGTGCCCACATTTCACATCTTAATAATTGTGGAGACTCGCTCCATATTCATCACATACCACTGACACGGGGTACCAACGGTGTGTTCGGTGCCCTGTGAAAACAGTCATGGCCGCCTATCCAAGCACGACCCCATCCCGAGAGTGACCTCATGTCACCCCCGTCACTAGTAATGCGGGCACCATGCTAGTATCGACCTAGGTAATCAATAATGCCCTTTCCCATATAAGGGTAGAGTGGTTGCGCATGTTTGGTTGGGACGGTAGTCACACATAAATCTAATCCATCTCTGTAAACAACACTTTCGTCAAGCCTCGGCACACCACTTCTTCACCAAGTAGTGCCCTAGCTCCTCATCAACTCCTAGGGGCATTAGTGGCACCCACTGGGTCATTTGCAAGTATGTCAGACCACACTTGTTTCACTCAATGCATAACCCCGCCCCATTTGCGTAGCCAACTACTATTGCATACATCTATCAATTCCCACCCACATAACCCTCATAGGAAGGTAGGGACATGTTTGATGCAAGTTTCAACAGTAAAGTAACAGGGGTAGCAACCAAAGTGGTTTCCACCTCAACATGATTCCGATGCATTGAATAATAAGGTGCTATGAGACATGCATAAAAAGGTTTCTTGAACATGGTCAAAGGGTTGCTTGCCTTATTCTTCTGAGTCTTCAAACCTTCTGGTCCATCTCTGAGTATCCCGTTTATTTCGTCAACTAACGATGGGAACAATTATAATAAGAAACACAATCAAAGCAAAAATAAAAGTGCTCTAAAA
Source organism: Secale cereale (assembly GCA_902687465.1). NCBI lineage: Eukaryota > Viridiplantae > Streptophyta > Magnoliopsida > Poales > Poaceae > Secale > Secale cereale. The sequence goes on from LR738710.1 coordinate 354,428,954, forward strand.
ATAGGAGTTGGACTTTTCTAGGATACCTCTGGTCATATGAAAAATAACCAAGGTGGTTTCATAGGTATTGGATCAATGGGTGATTTGGAACATTCCAATATGATGGAATCAAGGGGTTTATGGATTTGGAAGAAGTATACAGAAATATTTCCTTGAATGATGAGCAAAGGTACCCATCATCAAGTCATGATTTTAGAAGCATTTAGGAGTTGGTTTCACTGGATTTGGATTCCAGATGAATTTCCTAGGATTTTGCAAAGCTGATAAATATGAATAAATGGCTCAATATTTGGTGGGGTACAGAAACTATTATTAAAAATGTTCCAAAACTAAGTTTGGACATGGCAAGTATCTAGGAATTTGAATCACTGCATTTGGATCAAGATTGAGCTCTCTGTGATTTTCTAAAGTTCATCACAGAAATGAAATAAAGGCATTTGATAAATATTTGTGAAAGAAATGTTTCTGGAATAATGTGCATGTTGCACCATGTGATATATCATGATTTATGGAGCCATAGGAAATTTGAATCATGCAATTTGGAGATCTGATCAAGTTGCTCTATTCCAAATCTTGTGCCATTTGGTCTAGATGCCTTATTAGGCCATTCTAGCATGTGCACCAAATTTGAGAGCAGTTGGACAAGTTTGGCAATGTAAAGTTGCTCAAACTTCAAATATGGACAGAATGGTTATGAAGGGGTTTGAGGATGTTTTCTTGCTTCCCAAGGCATGGGACTTGGCAAGATCATCAAATATGTCATATATGACATGATAGAATGTCCCTGGAATGTTTGGAGAATATTTCCTTTGTAAATATTCCAAAAGCTTGAAAATCCAGAAAGGGTTTTGGAAGGATTTGTCCAATATTTTGAACATGACCATGTGTTGAAGCTCTTATATATGGACAATATATGTCCTATGAGTCTCCCTGAATTTTGGCAAATATTTTTGAAATGATTAAATAATTTTTCCCAATTAAAGTCCATTTCTGGCCTTAAGAAAAAGCTTTTAAATAAAATATAAAAATAACATTTAAAATTTTACTTTTGTGGTTTCTGGGAGTCATATACCTAATAGGATTCAAATATACTTTTTGAAAGATTTTTCACACCCTAAATGAGGTACTTGCAGTGCAAATCTCAATTCAGGGGTTTTTGGAAAACTAATTTTAGAAAATACCATTTGGCCAAAATATTTTTATAAGAAAATTCTATATTGGTCTATACACATGGCATGATCATTGGGAAAAGGTTTTGGGTCAAGGAGATGAAGTATAAGAGTTGGAGGATTTATTTGATTTTTAGAGCACTAGCAAACAGCAGACAAAAGTCAAATCAAGCAAAGTCAAAAACACTCAAAAGTTTTTGCAAATCCACATTTTTAACATGAGAATTAGCTTAAGCAAAGTGGTATGAAAATCAGGGTGTGACAGACCTACCCCCTTACAAGAATCTCGTCCCCGAGATTCCCAGACTAGGCGTGGAAAGAAAGGCGGAGTCTTGGATACGGGGTAGTCTTCACTTCTTCTTGTTGGTTCTGCTTCCGAGTGGTGCTCCTTGGGATCTTGAAGTGCTTGATGGTATGGCTTCTTGCTTGATGCCTTCCTTGATGGGGGTTGCTGAGGGGTCTCTTGCATAGGTTAGGTTGGGTTAGCTGTCAAAGGCTCTGTGATCGATGTCTTTGCGGGCATCGGGCTAGCTAGGAGGTAAGAAGTACTTCCAGAGTGGGGGCTCGTGGAAGATTTGGTGCACGGAGAGTATCTCAAAGGGTCCAATGAACCTTGGTGCGAGCTTCCCGTTGACGTGGAAACGCTTGGTTCCCTTCAGAGGAGTTACCCGCAGGTACACACGGTCCCCGACATGGAAACTCATGCCCCGTCGGTGAGTGTCAGCATATCACTTTTGCCTTGACTTGGCTGCCTTCAAACGTTCTCTGACTAGTTGGACTTGCTCTTCTGCTGCGCGGAGAATATCCGGTCCAAAGACTAGCCCTTCTCCAGTCTCTGACCAGTTGAGGGGTGTGTGACATCTGCGTTTGTACAACACCTCAAATGGTGCCATCAGAAGGCTCGGCTGGTAACTGTTGTTTAGGAGAACTCGGCAAAAAGGGAGACAATCCTCCCACTTGGCTCTATATGCCAAGACACAGGCTCGGAGTCATGACTTCGAGAATCTGATTGACTCGCTCAGTCTGACCTCCGGTCTGTGGGTGGAAAGCTGTGCTGAAAGATACTTGGTTCCCAAGGTTTCTCGGAACTTCTTCCAGAACCTTGAGGTGAACTGGGTTCCTCGATCTGACACAATCTCCTTGGGAAATGCCGTGAAGACTTACGATTCGGTCGATGTAGAGAGCTGCCAGCCGGTTGCCATCATAAGGGGTCTTGACAGGTATGAAATGGACCACCTTGGTCAAATGATCGACTATGACCCAGATAGAGCCATGTCCTCTTATCGGACCTTGGTAACCCAGTGACGAAGTCCATTCCGACTTTATCCCACTTCCACTCAGGAACCTTGAGTGGTTGAAGCAATCCGGTGGGTCGCTGATATTCAGCCTTGACCCTTTGGCACACATCACACTTTGCAACATAGGTTGCAATCTCTCTTTCATCCTGTGCCACCAGAATCGTGCCTTCAAGTCTTGTTACAACTTGGTGTGAGCGTTCCTTTGACACAGAATTGCTCGGTTCCTCCGGGAGGAGTGGTTTGCAGATACGCCCGGTCTTCGACGCGGAAGGTACTTCTTGATGACGGTGGTCGGTGTAGATCTTCCTTCTTGACAGGGCGGTCTTCAAATGTCTTCTATCCAGCTGTCCGTCTCTTCTTTGTCTTCGGACAGACAAGTAGGCCATCAAATAATGATGTTACCCAACTTGTCCACTTACTCCATGAGGT
>LR738710.1:354432005-354446351 GCA_902687465.1 Secale cereale
GGGGGGGGGGGTACGCAAGGTAGGCTGGGTATTTGCAGAGGCCTTCCTGACTTAGAGCGAAGGCCCGTGGTCAGAATCTGACCAAGTTGTGGCTCGGTGTGGCTTAAGGTTTTCAAGGATTCTAGTGAGTGAGTGAACGTTTATCATCTTATCCTTAAGCACAGTTTCTGAGCTGCCAATAACTCTATCTAGTACTCCGATCGAAAAGCAGCCTCTCGCATAGACCAACTTCAATCACCACTCATGCCATACATAACCTCATGATTCTCAAGAGACGGTCTAACAAAATTATACTTGTCTAAGATCCCCAAATCCATGTGTATGTCTACCCCTAAAATCCAAGGGTAGATCATACATGCTGCTGAGCTTAAATTAAGCTCCACAATCCAAGCGCTCAACCTAGTCTTGCAAGGCTCAAAGTAATGCATCTATATTCTAAGGAAACACGTCATATGCCACTCCAAGATTTGTTTCCTTCCTATAGATCACCTCCAATAGCCCGGTAATTCCATCAATCATCACATAATCCATCAATTCTACAAATCCGATATCTATGGTGTTCCACAAGATCTCAAGTCCCTATGATATCCAAATACTTGGAAGGACTATGCATAACGATGGTAAGCCCACCAAATTCTCATCACCCGGGTCAGGTAAACTCCAAGATCACGACTATATAGATCTCTAAATCAACTCCGACAAATAATCCAATCTCCTAGGCTATTGTCCACCGAGAAGCATGATATCATAATCAGGATCATCGGTCTAAATCCAATTCACTCCGAACCATGCAGACATATCCAGCATTATACCGACCAGAATCACCTACATAAATCCAAATCTCATGTCTAACGGGTACTCCTACATGCTTCCCCAAAGTCATGATCTCACCAATATGAAAACCTCATAATCCACCAGGGTCTCAGATAATTCCTCGAAGTCACTGATATAAACCACCAAGTCACCTGTCCAATATCCTCGAACTGGTCTATCTATGGCATCGTCAGACCTCATGCTATATTAGGATGAAAATATGCTCACTCATCGTGTCCACTAGCTCCTTTACGAACCCAGTGTTGTGCAAGATTATAAAGGCTCAACTGGTTCTCTCGCTTTACCATGGGTTAGGCACATGGTTAAGGATTTGTGCTGGAGTGTCTCGGGAAGTCTTAAAGGGTCTAGGAATGGGGTTACTGGTCTGGAGGGTTAAACATAACACTACGGGGTTGCAATTGATCGTGGAGGTTGTAGCAGAAGTCTTCAGTGCCAGTTGGCTGCCGAGGTAGAATCCTTGGTGCATCTTGTCTTGCGGGTCTTCAATTGGGGAGAGAGAGAATAGAGGGAAGAAGCAGCGTAGAGGAGGGAAATGCCTAAAAAGGGGGGAGGGGTGCTGTAGTGCAGGTGCAACAAACAGGTGCAAAAAGGCCGAAACGAAAGAAACAAGGCAAAGAAGGTGATATAGCCGTGCACTTGTTGCCTGGGGCAAAAGCGTGACTTATATCAAAACACAAGCAAATAAAAGCAAACAACACACAATCATGGTTCTATTCGAACCATCATACGGACTCGACTGCGCATAGGGGGTACACGACTCATCCTACCCTAGGGGTTCTCGGACTCAGTGTCGTGACTTGTGCCTCGTGCAGTCTTCTGGGCTTCCTCAGGTGTTGCTATGTCCCTTGTAGTTGCTTGATGAACGATACGGGTTGAGCCTGAAGAATCTTCAACAACTTCTCGCCTGATGAGGTGAGGTGGTGAAGGTGCCTCCTTGTAATTGGTGTTGTCTTGTCTTCTCTTGTCTCTTTAATCATGATGATCCCTTGTGCCTTCTGGGGCGTCGAGGGTACCAGGTAGGCAATCCATGTGCAATGACAATGACAAGGCATAATAGAGGTCCAACATGTCGGTTTCGTTGATGAAAACATCGACACCAAGAGCGGGGGACGAAGAGAACCGTTTTCCTGCTCACTATAGTGAGGCGGACCAAATGGCGAGGTTCTCATCCACCGGTGGTTACCGATACAACAAATGTAGTGACATGATCACTCTATTAGCGATGCATATCATGATTTTGCATAACCTATACCTTGGTCATTTGTAGGCCAAAGTTGCACCATCCTGGGGGCTCTTGTCAAGGGTGTCGCCCATCTTCTGGGTCTTCATGTCCTTATCCATCGAGGATGTAACTTCCGTTGGTATCGTCTTGTCGTGGTGTCACCAATCTTGCGTGCAAAAGTGGTGGGTGAGTGTTCGGCAAGGTGCACTCCACGAGGATTACAGAAAATCCAGTGGTCAGGGCATAAGGGTTTTAGCGACCAAGGTTTTGAAGGGGAAGAGATCGAGTATAGCCTAGTTTTCGAAAAACTGAGAAGGGAAGAGGAGTATAGATAGTTTTGAAAACTACTAATAGTTTTGGAAATAGTTTTACCCTAACTAACGACCATGCTAACTAAGGCTTCCTACAGTCAGGATGGCTCTGATACCAGCTCTGTGGGGACCCCGACTCATAAGTCATGATCACCGAATGCACGTGTACAGTGATCCCAGAGATCAATGCTCACTGAACACACAGAAGCTGAATAAAAAGAGTCTTACATCCTTACATACCGTGTTACACAAATAGGACCATAATGGTCAAGTCTTGAATATATCATCGCAGCGGAAATCTTCAATGACAACATGGACCCATGCCATCTGCCTTAACCCTACAGGCATTCTGACTGGGAAGCGTCCTAGCTCGCATGCTCGTCACCAAGAAATCTTCATCATAACCTGTTCTCTCATGCCTGGCCAATAAAATAACCAGTGGCAAGCCAATGAGTACATTGAATGTACTCGCAAGCAACCCAAGTGTGATAACAGAATAATTATGCAAGGCTCTACTGCTAAATTGGTAGTTTTGCGGAAAGCTAGTTTTTTTTTCATATGCAGGTATGATCAACATATAACATGGATATGCATGTGTCTGTAACAAGTATCAGGAGGTCACAGTCATCAATATCGAGAAAGAGTTGTAATCAACTCATGTTCAAGCTCATTGAGACTTTCTCACAATCACATCTACAATATCTCTGAATCGTGTTGTTTCCCAGAAACTTATGGACATAGTCTAAGTAGCACCACCCAACTGTCCTTGACCGCGGACACGGCTATTCGAATAGTTTGACACTCTGCAGAGGTTGCACACTTTACCCACAAGATTCGGGGAACTTCCGTGTCATCCACGACCCGCGATACCTCAAGTACCCGGGGTAAGCACCCGATCACTATCTTTCCCTAGACGACACTAACATAGAGTCCACTCGATTGGTAGTAATCCCCGTGCCCACATTTCACATCTTAATAATTGTGGAGACTCGCTCCATATTCATCACATCCCACTGACACGGGGTACCAACGATGTGTTCGGTGCCCTGTGAAAACAGTCATGGCCGCCTATCCAAGCACGACCCCGTCCCGGGAGTGACCTCATGTCACCCCCGTCACTAGTAATGCGGGCACCATGCTAGTATCGACCTAGGTAATCAATAATGCCCTTTCCCATATAAGGGTAGAGTGGTTGCGCATGTTTGGTTGGGACGGTAGTCACACATAAATCTAATCCATCTCTGTAAACAACACTTTCATCAAGCCTCGGCACACCACTTCTTCACCAAGTAGTGCCCTAGCTCCTCATCAACTCCCAGGGGCATTAGTGGCACCCACTGGGTCATTTGCAAGTATGTCAGACCACACTTGTTTCACTCAATGCATAACCCCGCCCCATTTGCGTAGCCAACTACTATAGCATACATCTATCAATTCCCACCCACATAACCCTCATAGGAAGGTAGGGACATGTTTGATGCAAGTTTCAACGGTAAAGTAACAGGGGTAGCAACCAAAGTGGTTTCCACCTCAAGATGATTCCGATGCATTGAATAATAAGGTGCTATGAGACATGCATAAAAAGGTTTCTTGAACATGGTCAAAGGGCTGCTTGCCTTATTCTTCCGAGTCTTCAAACCTTCTGGTCCATCTCCGAGTATCCCGTTTATTTCGTCAACTAACGATGGGAACAATAATAATAAGCAACACAATCAAAGCAAAAATAAAAGTGCTCAAAAAATAGGAGTTGGACTTTTTTAGGATACCTCTGGTCATATGAAAAATAACCAAGGTGGTTTCATAGGTATTGGATCAATGGGTGATTTGGAACATTCCAATATGATGGAATCAAGGGGTTTATGGATTTGGAAGAAGTATACAGAAATATTTCCTTGAATGATGAGCAAAGGTACCCATCATCAAGTCATGATTTTAGAAGCATTTAGGAGTTGGTTTCACTGGATTTGGATTCCAGATGAATTTCCTAGGATTTTGCAAAGCTGATAAATATGAATAAATGGCTCAATATTTGGTGGGGTACAGAAACTATTATTAAAAATGTTCCAAAACTAAGTTTGGACATGGCAAGTATCTAGGAATTTGAATCACTGCATTTGGATCAAGATTGAGCTCTCTGTGATTTTCTAAAGTTCATCACAGAAATGAAATAAAGGCATTTGATAAATATTTGTGAAAGAAATGTTTCTGGAATAATGTGCATGTTGCACCATGTGATAGATCATGATTTATGGAGCCATAGGAAATTTTAATCATGCAATTTGGAGTTCATTTGAATTATCTAGGCATTTTTGAAGTTGACAGAATAAAGAAAAAGGAATAAGGGTTTATACCCTTGCGCGCAGGGCGAAGAACAGCTGCACAGCAACTGGGCCGGCCCATCAGCTCGGTCGCGTGCACAGGAGCCTGGCCACGTCGAAGACGCCCGCCAGGAAAGGCGCTTCCGTGCGGGGGAGACGGCCGAGGCCAGACCCGCCTCCACTTAAACGGAGGGCCCCAGCCTCCAGGTCGCTGACGCGCGGGCCCCCATGGCAGGTTCATCCCCTTCCTCCCGCGCAACGCGGCGGGGAGGAACAGAGGCGACGCCCGCCGGCGGCTTGCCGGCGCTGCAGGGCATCTCCGGCGACGCTCGGGCTATGAACGGATTCAGCGAAGAATGCCGCTCCCATTCATGTATGCCTCGGCTGCGAGGGGTGATCGAATCGACGGCAGCTTGGACACCGGCGGACGGTGGCGTCGGCAAGAGTTGGGCATGGAGCTGTGGTGCGCCGTTTGACGAGAGGAAGGTCGCGGGAGGTCCGCCTAGCTCAGGGGAGTCCGCTGGTGGGGGTAGGAGAGGGAGGAAAGCTCGGGCTGGCTCGAATCCGAGCGGAGGCCGGCGGCGGAACTCCGGCCAGATAGGTGGCTGCGAGGCCCGGGGAGAGCGACGAGTCGGCCTGTGAGGCGTGTGGGAGAAGGGGAATGCTAAAGGAGGTGCAAGGGGGCTCGAGGTGCCCTATAAGTAGGGGGGGCGCCGGTCCACCGAGGCGCCGTGCGCCGGCGAGCCGGTTGCTGTTGCTACGAGCCACGCGAGCCTGCCGCAGTGTGTCCGGGGCGCTCCTGGAGCTGGTCCACGCCTAGAGGAAGAGAGAGGAGGAGCGGGGAGGCGCCAGAGAGGCCGCGCGTGCGAGGTCGCTCACTGGTGCTCAGGGTCGGCCGGTGCGCGTGCGAGCAGGGGTGAGGGAGGAGGAGAGAGGAGGGGGTCGACCGCCCGGCGTGTTGCGGACGTCGAGGCCGCCTCGGGGGACATGTGGGGGAAGCCCAAGGCTGTCGGGCGCCCCTGATTGGAGGTGGCTACAGTGCGCCAGGGCACTGTAGCGTGCTCCAGAGCGCGAACTTTGCATGCCATGGCATGCACACGGTGTCATTGGCGTGTCCTCTTGTGTGCAGCCGTGTCCAGAGGGTAGAGGGAGTAGTAAACATTTGCCCAGATGGCCTTGGATGCCCTGGAGGCCACTGGAGTGAGGAGAGAGGTGAAAGAGGAGAAGAGTGTGCCTGTCCACAAGAGTAAAAAAATGGGGTTTTTACCCCCCAATCATTTAGCTGAGGACATGGGGAATTTACTAGGGGTAGGAGATGATCAGGGGAGGCTGTGGTAAGAAATTGAGGTGAACGGAAATAGTAAAAGAGGCCCAACCACTTGTTTTGGTAATTGGACAGAAGGTGTTTGATCAAGTTTTGGGAGAGCAAATGACCTCCACTTGGCATGAGACTTAACAGGATCAAATGTCACATATAATTAGGCCCCTACACCAAATTTGAGCTCATTTGGGCAAAGTGGCCAATGTAACTTTGGTGAACCCTAGAAATCAACAGAAATGGTTTCACCATGTTTGAGTTAAGCAAATCATCTCCCCTTGATGCACCACTTGGTGTAGCATCATCATTTGGGGTTATGATCATGCCCACAAAGTTTGAGGCTCCAGATAAAAAGTTGACAATGTAAAGTTGTTCAAATTTGAATTTGAACAGAAGTGTTTTTGAGGTGATCTGATCAAGTTGCTCTATTCCAAATCTTGTGCCATTTGGTCTAGATGCCTTATTAGGCCATTCTAGCATGTGCACCAAATTTGAGAGCAGTTGGACAAGTTTGGCAATGTAAAGTTGCTCAAACTTCAAATATGGACAGAATGGTTATGAAGGGGTTTGAGGATGTTTTCTTGCTTCCCAAGGCATGGGACTTGGCAAGATCATCAAATATGTCATATATGACATGATAGAATTTCCCTGGAATTTTTGGAGAATATTTCCTTTGTAAATATTCCAAAATCTTGAAATATCCAGCAAGGGTTTTCGAAGGATTTGTCCAATATTTTGAACATGACCATGTGTTGAAGCTCTTATATATGGACAATATATGTCCTATGAGTCTCCTTGAATTTTGGCAAATATTTTTGAAATGATTAAATAATTTTTCCCTATTAAAGACCATTTCTGGCCTTAAGAAAAAGCTTTTAAATAAAATATAAAAATAACTTTAAAAATTATACTTTTGTGGTTTCTGGGAGTCCTATACCTAATAGGATTCAAATATACTTTTTGAAAGATTTTTCACACCCTAAATGAGGTACTTGCAGTGCAAATCTCAATTCAGGGGTTTTTGGAAAACTAATTTTAGAAAATACCATTTGGCCAAAATATTTTTATAAGAAAATTCTATATTGGTCTATACACATGGCATGATCATTGGGAAAAGGTTTTGGGTCAAGGAGATGAAGTATAAGAGTTGGAGGATTTATTTGATTTTTAGAGCACTAGCAAACAGCAGACAAAAGTCAAATCAAGCAAAGTCAAAAACACTCAAAAGTTTTTGCAAATCCACATTTTTAACATGAGAATTAGCTTAAGCAAAGTGGTATGAAAATCAGGGTGTGACACATAACTAGTGAAACTAAAAACAAGAAACGAAAAGATTTAATTGCAAGATCTAAAGATATACCTTCAAACACTTACTTCCCCGGCAACGGCGCTAGAAATAGCTTGATGTCTACACACGATTCTATTCTTGTAGACTATGTTGGGCCTCCAAGCGCAGAGGTTTGTAGGACAACAACAATTTCCGTCAAGTGGATGACCTAAGGTTTATCGAACTCAGGGAAGTAGAGGTTGAAGTTGATCTCTCTCAAGCAACCCTGCAACTAAGATACAAGAAGTCTCTTGTGTCCCCAACACACCTAATACAACTAGGAGTTGTATAGGTGCACTAGTTAGGCGAAGCGATGGTAAAATATGGATGATAGGAGTGGCAAAGCAAAGTAATATAAATCTGTAATAAAAAGTGCAGCAAGCAAACAAGTGGTAAACGTGAGCACAAATGGTATTGCAATGGTGGAAACAAGGCCTAGGCTTCATACTTTCACTAGTGGCAACTCCCAACAACATTCACATAGTCTAATCACATGATATTTCCCATAAAACATGCAATGGAGACGCACTCCAAGGTCATTCCTTTGTTGTCAAGAGAGGACGAGAATTATGTAGGGCTACAAAAGCACACCTCAAAGTTCGTAGTTCTCAATCTATGGATTTCCCAATGTCACCGCGGCCATCCAAAGAGAGTACCACAATCACCACAACATATCTCCAGGATAGTCAAAGACAAGCACCAAGAGACTCACAATCTTCAATCAACACACAGAAGAGGAAATCACTCATGAAAATATTCTTCTAATCCATGTCCAATAGACCGCTGTCACCTTGGTCTCGGGGATTATACTAGATAAAGACAAGTGAGTACATCAAATCAATACATAGAGGCAGGGGAAATATCATGGGATCACCCTAGATTAACATAGCCTATGATCATAACGAAGATCACATCATGGGAGAGAGAATTGACCACATAGCTACTGGTAGAAACCTCAGCCCCGAGGAGGAACTACTCCCGCATCATGGAGGAAGGAAGCAACGTCGATGGAGATGAATCCGGGGGCACTTCCCCGTCCCGGTAGGATGTCGTCACAGGAATTCTGGTCCCCCGAAATTTGGTGGCGATGGCGGCGGAGATCGGAATCGCTTCTGGAGAAAAGGGTTCCGTCCTCGAGGGTTTCGGGACGAGAGGAATATATATGCGAATGGGGGTCACCAGAGGAGGAGCCGGGGCCACAGGCGCCCCCCTGGCGCGGCCAGGGGTGGGTCCGCGCCAGGTGGCCGCCTGGGCCCCCCTGGCTCCCCTCTTGCCCCGCTTTGGTTATTCGCGAAGCTTCCTGTACGCTGATTTTTCCAGTATTTTTCCCGGAATTTTTAGAGCACTTTTAATATGGGGAAACCTGAAATAGAAAAACAGCAGAAAACAGGAACTGGCACTGTGGTGCACTGAGTTAATAGGTTAGTCCAAATATGATCAAAAGTGTATGGATGTTCATAAATATCATAGCAATATCACACAAAAGAAGCATGGAGCAAGCAGAAATTATAGATACGGTTTGGATGTATCAAGCTTGTGAAGGGCCTTGTAGATAGTCAGGGTACACCAAGCCTATTTTCTTTCCAAGTTGTGTGTACTCAGATAAGTTAGCTTCCGATTGTGCTTGTATGCTTGTATGACTTGAGTGTTGGGTCATGTGACCCCTATCTGTATGGATATGTTATGAATGGCTCTTTAAGTACTTTGAGTCGTAGAGTTCTGTTGTGATGCAATGTTGTATATGCACATATTGAGCATATTGTGTGTATGTTATTGAAATGCTTGATATGTGTGGGATCTGACACCTAGTTGTTTACCCTTGGTAGCATATCTTACAGGGAAATTCCTCCTAGTGCTTCCACTGAGCCTTGGTAGCTTGCTACTACTCTGGAACACGTAGGCTGGCCGGCATGTGTCCTTCTTCATTCCTGTGTCTTTCCCTTATAGGAAATGTCACACGTTGTTCCTTTAAGTCCATGTAGGTTGCTACGACTTGGGTTCACACGTTGATGACCGACACGTTCGTTGCTGGGTCGTGAATGCATGTCTCTGTAATTTAGTGCCACTTTTGGTTGATAACTAGCCATGTCGGCCCGGGTTCTCTGTCATATGGATGCTAGCGACACTATCATATATGTGTGCCAAAATGCGCAAACGGTCCCGGGCCAGGTAAGGTGGCACCCGTGGGAATACCGTGCGTGAGGCCGTAGGGTGATATGGTGTGTTACATGCTAGAACGATGTGACTTAGGATCGGGGTCCTGACAAATATTCATGTTTTTATCCTTTTCTGCAATGTCCGACAGTGTGTTGACATTAGTCTCTTTTGACATCTCTGCAGCTGTTGGGCAAACTACTGGAAGTTGGACCTCAAGCTATGCTGCAACAGGTGGAGCTATGTGTGGCTCGACAACCTCATGCTATGCTGCAACAGGTGGAGCAATGAGTTGCTCTGCTTCAGGCAATTCCAATTGAGCCAAAGCTTGAACTGGCTCCACATTTTGCTCTACATCATGTAGAACTAAATCAGCCTAGGCCTGAAGAGCAACCTCTGGATCCTTATCCTTTTCAGGTGGGTAAGCTTGTAGGAGGTTCTGAAGACCAACACCCATAGGAGGGCGAGGCTCTCCAACAGCAGCGTGATTAACCTCTTCATTTTGATTAACTCCTCCCACCACATTGTGTGAAAAAATCCCATCTGACAGAGAAGCAGTAGTGGTTATGCTGCTGTTAGGGACAACCTCATTCTCATCCATAAAAACTTCTTCCCGCTGCACATTTTGAGGCATCTGTGCAGGTTGAGGAAACGCCCAGTGCCCCTGCTCCTCCTAGTCACCCCATGCTTCCTCATTATCTTGTATGTTGTTGATCCAAGCATGATGAAATCCAGGGAAATCATTAGCATTAAGGGGTATAGGATGCGGGTCCACTACAGGAGGTGGAAGAGGGTCCTCATCAGGTAGTCCCCCTCCCAACATTTCCTCAAGCAACACTTCAATAGAACTTGTCAGAGATTCCCCCTCAAACATCTCTCCTTCAGTCCATCTCAGACGCTTAGGTGTTTCCAGAAGATCTGTAACTCTAGCCTTGATCAGAACCTTTCCCTCTAGAGCATCCTCTTTTTCCCAACTAATTATCTTAGCAAATCTGGCAAGTGCTGCAGCTATGTCTTCAATGTTGCAGTCGTCAAATGGAATACCCACAATCAACAACCAAAACACTCTGTTGAAATTGACCCTCCTCCAGTTACGGCCCTCATTGTGCCTAGTGAATGAGATGAACACATCTCCAAACGCATGTGGGCTATCCCACACCAGCCTATCGATGTCCCTCACATGTCTGAACTTCACATAAGGTTCTCCGAATGGACATGGCCGAATCTCTCTAACCCCCGCATGAGTTGAAGAAAATCCTCAAGAACTTCTCAAGCGTTAGGAAAGTGTACCTCATATGGCAGAGGCTGGATGGTTGCTATGGCCCATTCCTCGTGACGACGAGCCCAACGCGGTAGCACCACCCGAGAAACCCCAGTCCGGCCTTCGATGTGTTGAATCTGGAAGCCATGGGGAACAAACGGCTGCAGGTCAATGGGGATGTTCGCCATTGGTAGCTCGGAGCACAAGCGGAGCTCACTATGTGGCGGAGGAGAAACAGAGGTAGGTGGCGACGAAGTCGACAAGATGGCACAAAAGGAGAGAGCAGAGGAATGCGAGGAGTCTAGCACTGGTCTCGGTTGAAAGTTTGGAAAAATCCCATGACCAGCTCTTTGAATGATGTCGCCCGCCTCATTTGGATAACAGGCCCGTTTCGGGTAAACCAGGACTCCACTTCCATTTGGGCCCAAGCACCAGCTGGTGGGATAGGGAAAGAATCGAACCGTATGAAAGGCCAAAGCCCAGACAACTTTGATCGAGAGCAAAACCTGGCAATATGACCGACTTTACCTCATGCAAAGCACGTATGTGGTTCATAAATGCATGCATGAATATTGCTGACCGGGCCATCCAACATGGTTTCAGGCTCATTAACGTGCACACTAATACCATCAGTAATACGGGTAATGCTTGGATCACGCTCTCCTTGAATGGGACCTCAGAGACGTTGGCAGACTGATTGGACACCTCGTCCTGGAGACCTACTCCAGCGATCGCCGGAAATATTAGTCACCGCTCTGCCGTTACGCCCTACCAGAGTCCATTCAGCTTGCTCTTCTTTGTACAACAATTGTTCTTCTCTAAGCCAATGCAGACCACCATCCGCCCAAAGGCTAAAAATCATCTCAAAATCCTTCTCAATCACTCTACCAACATTGTAAATTTGAAAACCAATAGACTTAGAGGCAACCGAGAACTTAAAAGATCTATCTTTGAGATGACAAACCCTAAAAACTTGGGTGTAACCTCCAAAGGTAGCATGCAAAGCCACACTGACCGTATGAATATCCAATTTGAAGGTGGCCCAACTAAATGAAACCACCATAATGAATTCTGTTTGCCTAAATCCCGGAGAGAACACCACGGGATGACCAAATTTGGATCGAATGCTTGCCTGAAAATCCTTGCCATGGTTGAAGTTGAGGTTGATCGGCGACTCGATCTCCAAAGGTACGCCCACCCGAGAGGACGATGGATCCACCGGAGCTACAAAGAGAGGGGATTGAGGGGTGGCCGCCGGGGCCGGGGTGGCCACCGGCGTGAGGGGGGGGGGCTGTTGTGGGGACCCCGACTCATAAGTCGTGATCACCGAATGCACGTGTACAGTGATCCCAGAGATCAATGCTCACTGAACACACAGAAGCTGAATAACAAGAGTCTTACATCCTTACATACCGTGTTACACAAATAGGACCATAATGGTCAAGTCTTGAGTATAACATCGCAGCGGAAATCTTCAATAACAACTTGGACCCATGCCATCTGCCTTAACCCTACAGGCATTCTGACTTGGAAGCGTCCTAGCTCGCATGCTCGTCACCAAGAAATCTTCATCATAACCTATTCTCTCATGCCTGGCCAATAAAATAACCAGTGGCAAGCCAATGAGTACATTGAATGTACTCGCAAGCAACCCAAGTGTGATAAAAGAATAATTTATGCAAGGCTCTACTGCTAAATTGGTAGTTTTGCGGAAAGCTAGTTTTTCAGATGCAAGTATGATCAACATATAACATGGATATGCATGTGTCTGTGACAAGTATCAGGAGGTCGCAGACATCAATATCGAGAAAGAGTTGTAATCAACTCATGTTCAAGCTCATTGTAACCTTCTCACAATCACATCAATAATATCTCTGAAACGTGTTGTTTCCCAGAAACTTATGGACATAGTCTAAGTAGCACCACCCAACTGTCCTTGACCGCGGACACGGCTATTCGAGTAGTTTGACACTCTGCAGAGGTTGCACACTTTACCCACAAGATCCGAGGAACTTCCGTGTCATCCACGACCCGCGATACCTCAAGTACCCGGGGTAAGCACCCGATCACTATCTTTCCCTAGACGACGCTAATATGGAGTCCACTCGATTGGTAACAGCCCCGTGCCCCACATTTCACATCTCAAGATTCTTGGAGCCTCGCTCCCATATTCATCACATACCACAAGCACGGGGTACCAACGGTGTGTCCGGTGCCCTGTAAAGACAGTCATGGCCGCCTATCCAAGCACGACCCCGTCCCGAGAGTGACCTCATGTCACCCCCGTCACTAGTAATGCGGGCACCATGCTAGTATCGACCTAGGTAATCAATAATGCCCTTTCCCATATAAGGGTAGAGTGGTTGCGCATGTTTGGTTGGGACGGTAGTCACACATAAATCTAATCCATCTCCGTAAACAACACTTCCGTCAAGCCTCGGCACACTACTTCTTCACCAAGTAGTGCCCTAGCTCCTCATCAACTCCCAGGGGCATTAGTGGCACCCACCGGGTCTTTTGCAAGTATGTCAGACCACACTTGTTTCACTCAATGCATAACCCCGACCCATTTTGCGTAGCCCACTACTTTAGCATACATCTATCTACTCCCACCCACATAACCCTCATAGGAAGGTAGGGTCATGTTTGATGCAAGTTTCAACAGTAAGTAACAAAGGTAGCAACCAAAGTGGTTTCCACCTCAACATGATTCCGATGCATTGAATAATAAGGTGCTATAAGACATGCATAAAAAGGTTTCTTGAACATGGTCAAAGGGCTGCTTGCCTTATTCTTCTGAGTCTTCAAATCTTCTGGTCCCCCGCCGAATACTCCGTTTATTACGTCAACTAACGATGGAAACAATCATAATAAGCAACACAATCAAAGCAAAAATAAAAGTGCTCTAAAAATAGGAGTTGGACTTTCATAGGTATTGGATCAATGGGTGATTTGGAACATTCCAATATGATGGAATCAAGGGGTTTATGGATTTGGAAGAAGTATACAGAAATATTTCCTTGAATGATGAGCAAAGGCACACATCATCAAGTCATGATTTTAGAAGCATCTAGGAGTTGGTTTCACTGGATTTGGAATTCAAATGAATTTCCTAGGATTTTGCAAAGCTGATAAATATGAATAAATGGCTAAATATTTGGTGGGGTACAGAAACTATTATTAAAAATGTTCCAAAACTAAGTTTGGACATGACAAGTATCTAGGAATTTGAATCACTGCATTTGGATAAAAAAATGAGCTCTCTGTGATTTTCTAAAGTTCATCACAGAAAATGGAATATGGGTATTTGATAAATATTTGTGAAAGAAATGTTTCTGGAATAGTGTGCATGTTGCACCATGTGATAGAGCATGATTTATGGAGCCATGGGAAATTTGAATCATGCAATTTGGAGTTCATTTGAATATTCTAGGCATTTTTGGAGTTGACAGAATAAAGAAAAAAAGGAATAAGGGTTCAACCTTATACGGTGCTCTGGACGAGGCCCAGCTAACCATCGCCTACTGGGCTCAGCCCAGTGGCTCAGCGGCGGGATGGAGGTGGTGACGCCGAAGGCGTAGTTACGGGGGGGGGGGGGCAC
>LR738710.1:354446433-354460299 GCA_902687465.1 Secale cereale
GGGGGGCACCCGTCAGCTGCTCCCACCGGACCTGTGGCGCTTACAGGCGGGGCCCGCCTGTCGGGTTCGTCGTCCTCCCCCCGCCCGACGCAGAGGAGGAGGCAGGGGCGATGCCGGCGCCGTTCCCCGGCGGCTCCGGCCGTCCCCGGTGGTGCCCGGCGCACCGAAGGGCCCAACGGAGCAAGCCGCGCCCATCCCTGGCCTTCAAGCTGGCCGGGAGGAGCAGGAGCGACGGCGGCTGAGGCGTCGGTGGCGGCTTCGGGTCGAGACGGGGGCGGTGCCAGAGATGCTAGGGGGAAGGAATGGTGGAGTGGGGGGTAGCTTCATGGTCCTGGGGTTCTCCTCCTGGCGGCCAACAGAGAAGGGGAAGGAGAGAACGGCCGTGGTGCCCGATGCCGAGCGGCGGCTGGCGGTGGCACTTCGGCCGTGGAGGGAGGAAGAGCGCCTGAGAGGGAGAGGGGGCGTGTCTAGGAGGTGGACGGGAGAGAGGAGAGTCCAGAAGAGGCAAGAGGTGCTCGGGGGGAGGCCTTTTATAGCTGCAGCCGCGGTGCACCGTGAGCGACGCCCATGGACGTGCTCGGGCGAGCTCATGGAGAGAGGAGGAGAGCAGGGGAGGATAAGACCGACAGCCCGGCAGGTTGCGGACGTCGAGGGGACCTCGGGGGACACGAGGGGGAAGCCCAAGGCTGTCGGGCGCCCCAGATTGGAGGTGGCTACAGTGCGCCAGGGCACTGTAGCGTGCTCCAGAGCGCGGACTTTGCATGCCATGGCATGCACACGGTGTCATTGGCGTGTCCTCTTGTGTCCAGCCGTGTCCAGAGGGTAGAGGGAGTAGTAAACAATTGACCAGACGGCCTGGGATGCCCTGGAGGCCACTGGAGTGAGGAGAGAGGTGAAAGAAGAGAAGAGTGTGGCTGTCCACAAGAGTAAAAATGGGGTTTTTACCCCCCAATCATTTAGCTGAGGACATGAGGAATTTACTGGGGGTAGGAGATGATCAGGGGAGGCTGTGGTAAGAAATTGAGGTAAAGGAAAATAGTAAAAGAGGTCCAACGACTTGTTTTGGCAAACTTGCAGAAGGTGTTTGATCAGGTGTTGGGGAGGCAATTGACTTCTAATTGGCATGGGACTTAACAGGATCAAATGTTACATATAATTAGGCCCCTACACCAAATTTGAGCTCATTTGGGCAAAGTGGCCAATGTAACTTTGGTGAACCCTAGAAATCAACAGAAATGGTTTCACCATGTTTGAGTTAAGAAAATCATCTCCCCTTGATGCACCACATGGTGTAGCATCATCATTTGGGGTTAGGATCATGCCCACAAAGTTTGAGGCCCCAGATAAAAAGTTGGTAATGTAAAGTTGTTCAAATTTGCATTTGAACAGAATTGGTTTTGGGGTGATCTGATCAAGTTGCTCTATTCCAAATCTTGTGCCATTTGGTCTAGATGCCTTATCAGGCCATTCTAGCATGTGCACCAATTTTGAGAGCATTTGGACAAGTTTGGCAATGTAAAGTTGCTCAAACTTCAAATATGGACAGAATGGTTTTGAGGGGATTAGAGGATGTTTCCTTGATCTTCAAGGCATGAGGCTTTGCAAGATCATCAAATATGTCATACATGACATGATAGAATTTCCCTGTAATTTTTTGGAGAATATTTCCTTTGTAAATATTTCAAAAGCTTGAAATATTCAGAAAGGGTTTTGGAAGGATTAGTCCAATATTTTGAACATGACCATGTGCTGAAACTCTTATATATGGACAATATATGTCCTATGAGTCTCCCTGAATTTTGGCAAATATTTTTGAAATAATTAAATAATTTTTCCCTATTAAAGACCATTTCTAGCCTTAAGAAAAAGCTTTTAAATAAAATATAAAAATAACTTTTAAAATTATACTTTTGTTCTTTCTGGGAGTCCTATACCTAATAGGATTCAAATATACTTTTTGAAAGATTTTTCACACCCTAAATAAGGTACTTGCAGTGCAATCCTCAATTCAGGGGTTTTTGGAAAACTAATTTTAGAAAATACCATTTGGCCAAAATATTTTTATAAGAAAATTCTGTACTGGTCTGTACACATGGCATGATCATTGGGAAAAGGTTTTGGGCCAAGGAGATGAAGTATAAGAGTTGGAGGATTTATTTGCTTTTTAGAGCACTAGCAAACAGCAGACAAAAGTCAAATCAATCAAAGTCAAAAACACTCAAAAGTTTTTGCAAATCCACATTTTTAACATGAAAATTAGCTTAAGCAAAGTGACATGAAAAACAGGGTGTGACAGACCTACCCCCCTTACAAGAATCTCGTCCCCAAGATTCCCAGACTAGGCGTGGAAAGAAAGGCGGTGTCTTGGATACGGGGTAGTCTTCACTTCTCCTTGTTGGTTCTGCTTCCGAGCGGTGCTCCTTGGAATCCTGAAGTGCTTGATGGTATGGCTTCTTGCTTGACGCCTTCCTTGATGGAGGTTGCTGAGGGGTCTCTTGCATAGGTTAGGTTGGGTTAGCTGTCAAAGGCTCGGTGATCGATGTCCTTGCGGGCATCGGGCTAGCTAGGAGGTAAGAAGTACTTCCAGAGTGGGGGCTCGTGGAAGATTTGGTGCACGGAGGGTATCTCAGGTGGTAGATCTAGCTGGGGAGCCGTCTACTACATGACTTGCAGTGATCTCAAAGGGTCCAATGAACCTTGGTGCGAGCTTCCCCTTGACGTGGAAACGCTTGGTTCCCTTCAGAGGAGTTACCCGCAGGTTCACACGGTCCCCGACATGGAAACTCATGACCCGACGGTGAGTGTCAGCATAGCTCTTTTGCCTTGACTTGGCTGCCTTCAAACGCTCTCTGACTAGTTGGACTTGCTTTTCCGCTGCGCGGAGAACATCCGGTCCAAAGACTAGCCCTTCTCGAGTCTCTGACCAGTTGAGGGGTGTGCGACATCTGTGTCCGTACAACACCTCAAATGGTGCCATCTGAAGGCTCGACTGGTAACTGTTGTTATAGGAGAACTCGGCACAAGGAAGACAATCCTCCCACTTGGCTCCATATGCCAAGACACAGGCTCGGAGTCATGACTTCGAGAATCTGATTGACTCGTTCAGTCTGACCTCCGGTCTGTGGGTGGAAAGCCGTGCTGAAAGATAACTTGGTTCCCAAGGCTTCTCGGAACTTCTTCCAGAACCTCGAGGTGAACTGGGTTCCTCGATCTGACACAATCTCCTTGGGAAATGCCGTGAAGACTTACGATTCGGTCAATGTAGAGAGCTGCCAGCCGGTTGCCATCATAAGGGGTCTTGACAGGAATGAAATGGACCACCTTGGTCAAAAGATCGACTATGACCCAGATAGAGCCATGTCCTCTTATCCGACCTTGGTAATCCAGTGACGAAGTCCATTCCGACTTTATCCCACTTCCACTCAGGAACCTTGAGTGGTTGAAGCTATCCGGTGGGTCGCTGATATTCAGCCTTGACCCTTTGGCACACATCACACTTTGCAACATAGGTTGCAATCTCTCTTTCATCCTGTGCCACCAGAATCGTGCCTTCAAGTCTTGATACATCTTGGTGTGCGCGTTCCTTCGACACGGTAATGCTCGGTTCCTCCGGGAGGAGTGGTTTGCAGATACGCCCGGTCTTCGACGCGGAAGTTACTTCTTGATGACGGTGGTCGATTTAGATCTTCCTTCTTGACTGGGCGGTGTTCAAATGTCTTCCATCCAGCTGTCCATCTCTTCTATGTCTTCGGGAAGACAAGTAGGCCATCAAATAATGATGTTACCCAACTTGTCCAATTACTCCATGAGGTCTAAGGGGAACGCAAGGTAAGCTGGGTATTGGTGGTGGTCTCGGTTGAGTATTTGCAGAGGCCTTCCTGACTCAGAGCGAAGGCACGTGGTCAGAATCTGATCAGGTTGTGGCTCGGTGGGGCTTAAGGGTTTCAAGGATTCTAGTGAATGAGTGAACTTTTATCATCTTATCCTTAAGCATGGTTTCTGAGATGCCAATAGCTCTATCTAGTACTCCGATCGAAAAAAAAAACATCTCCTCGCATAGACCAACTTCAACCACCACTCATGCCATACATAACCTCATGACTCTCAAGAGACGGTCTAACAAAATTGTACTGTCTATGATCCCCAAATCTATATGTATGTCTACCTCTAAAATCCAAGGGTAGATCATACACGCTGCTGAGCTTAAATTAAGCTCCACAATCCAAGCGCTCAACCTAGTCTTGCAAGGCTCAAGGAGTGCATCTCTATTCTAAGGAAACACGTCATATGCCACTCCAAGATTTGTTTCCTTCCTATAGATCAACTCCAATAGCCCGGTAATCTCCATCAATCACCACATTATCCAACAATTCTACGAATCCGATGTCTATGGTGTTCCGCAAGATCTCAAGTCCCTATGATATCCAAACACTGGGAAGGACTACGTATTTCGACAGTATGTCCACCAAATTCCCATCATCCGGGTCAAGTAACCTCCAGAATCACGACTATATAGATCTCTAAATCAACTCCGACAAATAATCCAATCTCCCAGGTTATTGTCCACCGAGAAGCGTGATATCATAATCAAGATCATCGGTCTAAATCCAATTTACTCCGAACCATGCAGACATATCAAGCATTAATACCAACCAGAATCACCTACATAAATCCAAATCTCATGTCCAACGGGCACTCCTACATGCTTCCCCAAAGTCATGATCTCACCAATATGAAAACCTCATAATCCACCAGGGTCTTAGATAATTTCCTCGAAGTCACTGATATAAACCACCAAGTCATCTGTCCAATATCCTCGAACTGGTCTATCTATGGCATCGTCAGACCTCGTGCTATATTAGGATGAAAATGTGCTCACTCATCGTGTCCACTAGCTCCTTTACGAACCCAGTGTTGTGCAAGGTTACAAAGGCTTAACAGGTTCTCTCGCTTTACCATGGGTTAGGCACATGGTTAAGGATTCGAGCTGGAGTGTCTCGTGAAGTCTCAAAGGGTCTAGGAATGGGTTATGGGTCTAGAGAGTTAAACTTAACTCTACGGGGTTGCACTAGATCGTGGAGGTTGTAGCAGAAGTCTTCAGTGCCAGCTGGCTGCCGAGGTAGAATCCTTGGTGCATCTTGTCTTGCGGGTCTTCAGTTGGGGAGAGAGAGAATAGAGGGAAGAAGCAGCGTAGAGGAGGGAAATGCCAATAGGGGGTTCTATAGTGTAGGTGCAACAAATAGGTGCAAAAAGGCCGAAACAAAAGAAACAAGGCAAGGAAGGTGATATAGCCATGCACTTGTTGCTTGGGGCAAAAGTGCGACTTATATCAAAACACAAACAAATAAAAGCAAGCAACTCACAATCATGGTTCTATTCGAACCATCATACGGACTCGACTGCGCATAGGGGGTACACGACTCATCCTACCCTAGGGGTTCTCGGACTCTGTGTCGTGACTTGTGCCTCGTGCAGTCTTCTGGGCTTCCTCAGGTGTTGCTATGTCCCTTGTAGTTGCTTGATGAACGATCCAGGTTGAGCCTGAAGAATCTTCAACATCTTCTCGCCTGATGAGGTGATGTGGTGAAGGTGTCTCCTTGTAGCTGGCGTTGACTTGGTCTTCTCATGTCTCTTTAATCATGACGATCCCTTGTGCCTTCTGGGACGTCGAGGGTACCAGGTAGGCAATCCATATGTAATGACAATAACAAGGCATAATAGAGGTCCAACACGTCAGTTTCGTAGATGAAAACATCGACACCAAGAGCGGGGGACGAAGAGAACCGTTTTCCTGCTCACTATAGTGAGGCGGACCAAATGGCAAGGTTCTCATCCACCGGTGGTTGTCGATACAACAACGGTAGTGACATGATTACTCTATTAGCGATGCATATCATGATTTTGCATAACCTATACCCTGGTCATCATAGGCCAACGTTGCATCTTCTTGGGACACTGTCAAGGGTACCACCATCTCCTGCGTCTTCATGTCCTCACTCATCGAGGTTGTAGTTTCTGTTGGTACCGTCTTGTCGTGGTGTCACCAATCTTGCATGCAAAAGTGGTGGGTGAGTGTTCGGCAAGGTGCACTCCACGAGGATTATAGAAAATCCAGTGGTCAGGGCATAAGGGTTTTAGTGACCAAGGTTTTGAAGGGGAAGAGATCAAGTATAGCCTAGTTTTCGAAAACTAGTAGTAGTTTTGAAAATAGTTTTACCCTAACTGTCGGTGTACTAAGATAGGGGTACCTTAGTACCCCAACTTGTGCACGGGCAGTAGCAGCTTCCCGCGGCGGGGCTTACCACGTGCTCGCCAAGAACCTTTCCGGCCCCTATGAAGCCATTCAAAAACAAAGTATACAAGACAGAAGATCAAGGCCCCGGCAAGAGGAGCTTGCCGGGAAGGCCGCACCAGGCTCAAGGTTATCACTTTAGCACAAGACCCCAGCAAGAGGGGCTTGCCAGGAAGGCCAAGGAACACATACCTCAAGAGATACCTCAGCGCATCTTGCGCCCCGGCAGGACCCGGAGAGCGACAAGCTTCCGGGCCCGGCAAGATCACTACCCCGGCAAGGTGCTTGCCGGGGAGACCTACGCTGTGTGCCTGCGCTCCAGCTCATCGGCCCACGCGTCGCCCTGGGGCCCTTCCAGGGGCACGTGGCAGATGGCTGTGCAGCTTGGGGCACACGGTGGCAAGCCACGGTGACGAGGCTACCGCCGTGGCGAACGGAGAAGCATGGGCGGACACTTTTGGGGACGACGGCGACGAGCATTTAAGGCCCTTGTCCCCCACTGTCAAAGTTAGGTGAAGACCACTGTTCATATACTGTTCACGCACTATTGCAACTACCACCAAAATTACACTTTTACCCTCCTCTACGTTGACACCTGTCGGTGACCCCTTGAGCTATAAAAGGAGGCCCATGCACAACGTAGAGGGGGTTCGGGTCGAAACATAGACAACTCTCTTGCTCGGTGTAGCTAGTACTATAGCTCTTCAAGCTCCCGAGCTCAAGAACTCAATACAACCTAAGGCAGGAGTAGGGTTTTACGCGTCCGCGCGGCCCAAACCTGGGTAAAACTGCCTGCGTGCGCTCCTCGATCTGCTCTCCGTGCTCACTCCGCTCCCTTACCACAACGTAGAAGGGGCTCCGGTCCCATAGGTGCTCGTGGGAGGACAGTTTCCCCCGACATCTTTGGCGCGCCAGCTAGGGGGCGTCGAGGTTGTGCGAACCTGATCCGGCGCTCACGCGGGCGCATTCTTCATCAACCTCTCCAGCTTCATCAACTTCATCAGCTACAACGACATGCCTCCGAAGAAGAAGGCTTCGGAGGTCGGAGGCCCGTCTGCGTCGATTCCACCTCCACCAGAACCAACGGTTGGTGGAGCAGACGCCGGCGGAAGGGTGGTCGCGGGCGAGGAAACTCACGGCGCCACCAAGTCCAAGGACAAGACGGATGACCGGGCGAATTCCAATGCCTCGATGTCCGTGGACGCGCCACGTCTCTATCGGGAGGTACAAGACCCGCAGCGGCGTGGTACTGGAGGTACCATACGCTTGCTGGGGCGTAGCCAAGCCGGAGGATCGCGGGATGCTCAAGGCCAGCGTGCTGGCACAAGCAAGGCGCGGTCGCCGGGGCGGGAACATGCTCCTTCTAACGCGGTTAGAAATCCGAGCGTGTCCCACTCCTCGCACCGCTCGCCGCCGTTCCCCTCTTCTCCAGCAGAAGCTCTAGCAAGAGCACAGCTGCTCCTCGATTTCCCTCCAGCGGCAGACAAGGCCGAAGACTGGAGGGCGACGATTCAGAGCCTCATCGCCTTCACCAACAACGACGCGCCACAGCAGCCGGCTACTTCGCGGCCGCGACAAGTTGATGAAGCGAAGGCCGATGGCGACAAGACCGCCGGGGGTGCAACTACCGTGCACTCCCCGCCGCGGAAGCAGAAATCGCCACCCCGCCGGATCAACGTCGACGACGACTCCACGACGTCGTCGGATCCGCGGGCTCGCCGCGATCAGCGCCAAGTCCTAGACGACAGGCGGCAAGAAGACGCTCGGACTCGCATCGAGCGTCGACGAGAAGCCCGAAGACAGTCAGATCAGCGCGCTGGGACCACTGTCGACACGCACGCGCCCGGTGAACCAGGCGACTTGCCGTACGCGGCAGGTTGCCCTGCGTTCACCCGTGAGCTGCGGCAAGTCCAGTGGCCCAGCATGAAAAATTTCAAGCCCGACGTACCCGAGAAGTACGACGGCAAGACACACCCCTCGGAGTTCCTCAGCATCTACACCATCGCGGTGCAGGCTGCTGGGGGACGCGACGAGAAGATCCTAGCCAACTACTTCCCGCTAGTGCTTAAGCCAAACGTCCGGTCTTGGCTTATGCACTTGCCGCAGAACTCCATTTCTTCATGGGCGGATCTGTGCCACCAGTTTGTTGGCGCCTTCACGGGCGGCCACAAACCCCACGGCCAGGAGAGCGATCTCCACATCCTAGCCCAGAAGGAGGGAGAGTCCTTGCGCAAGTACATCCAGAGATTCAGCCGCGTCCAGCACAACATTTCCGACGTCCACCCTGCCGCGGTTATCAGCGCGTTCCACCAAAACGTGCGTAACCGCCGGATGAGGGAGGAGATGGCCATGACCAAGATCCGCGATGTCAGCGAGCTCTACGCTCTAGCTGACAAGTGCGCGCGCACTGAAGAGGGGAGGAGACTCCCCGGAGAGGATGCTGGCGCAGGAGGAAGCGATAGCGAGGATGCCGCCCCGGCAAGGAAGGGCTGGCGGCGGAACAACAGAAAGAAGAAGAACAAGGAGGTGCTGGTTGTCGAGCAGTCCGGCAAGGAGGCTCCCGCCAAGAAGGCACAGGCTGGCGGTTCCGGCAAGGAGCCCGCCCCTGTAGCGGCAGCCGACAAGCAGGACGGCTCCGACAAGCAGTACTGCAAGATCCACCGCACCAAGGGCCACGATCTTCAGAACTGCAAAAGAGTCGAGTACCTCGTAGAACAACAAAAGGCTGAATACGAGCATCGCGACAAGGAGAAGGCCCAAGGAGGCGGAGGAGAACCCAGCAAGAAGCGGCCGTTCAATGGCCGGGGAGGACGCCGCGGCAAGGCCAAGCAGCGGCAAGGTGACAGACCTCCCCGGGGCCGCGACAAGGACGAGGATGAAGACGACGATGATGACATGGAAGAAGGAGACAATAGCGAGCAGGAGTTCCAGAAGGCCACAGAGGTTCTGTGTGTCGATGGAGGTGCCTCTCTGCACACTTCCCACCGCCAGCTCAAGCAGTGGGTGCGAGAAGTGAACGCAGCAGAGCCGCCCGTCGAGTCACGCAGGCTGCTGAAGTGGTCCGGCACGCCCATCATCTTTGACCTTGAGGACCACCCTGACCGCACCACTGCGGCCGGGTGCTTGCCGATGTTGGTCTCACCAACTATCCGCAACCTCAAGGTCACCAAGATGTTGGTTGACGGCGGGGCCGGCCTGAACTTGATCTCCTCAGCTGTGATCAAGAAGCTACAGATCCCAGACGGCGAGCTCGAAGAAACCGGGTCGTTCCAAGGGATCAACCCGGGAAGGAGCAAGCCAAAGGGGAAGATTACGCTGCCCGTGACCTTTGGCGGGGAGCTTAACTTCAGGACGGAGAAGATCACATTTGACGTTGCCGATATCCCATTACCATATAATGGGATACTTGGACGTCCTGCCCTCGCACAAGTTCATGGCAGCTTCCCACTATGCATACAACGTACTCAAGATGCCGGGGCCGATAAGCGTCATCTCTGTCCCTGGCGACAAGAAGGACGCGCTTATCTGCGCCGACAAGATCTACCGGGATGCAGCAGCCGCAGCAGAGAGCAACACACTTGCCGCTGAAGCTCCCAGGGGGAAGACCAAGACCAAGTCCGGCAAGAGCTCTGGGGCCCACTCCGGCAAACGCACCTCTTCGGAGTGCTGCGCTGCCGTCGAGGAAGCACCATCGAGCTCCACCGGCAAGTGCAAGAAAGGAATGGCAGCTCCACCGGCAACCAAGAAAGCTCGACAACAAATAGGAAAGCACGCTCGTTTCCTTCCTGCGGGCGAATGTCGATGTGTTTGCATGGCAACCATCCGACATCCCCGGCGTTCCCAGGAAGGTAATTGAGCACAAGCTTGCTGTTTGTCCTCATGCGCGGCCCGTCAAGCAGAAGGTCAGGAAGCAAGCCAAGGAGATAAAGAAGTTGGAAGCCGCAGGCCTGGTTAGAGGCGTGATCCATCCCACGTGGTTAGCCAATCCAGTTGTCGTGCGCAAGGCCAATGGGAAGTGGAGACTTTGTATAGACTTCACTGATGTGAATAAAGCGTGTCCCAAGGATCCATTTCCCTTGCCGCGTATTGACCAGATTGTTGACTCCACCGCCGGATGTGAGCTGCTTTCCTTCCTTGATGCATACTCAGGTTACCACCAGATATTCATGGCCAAGGAAGATGAAGAGAAGACTGCATTCATTACTCCATGTGGCACATATTGCTTCATACGCATGCCCTTTGGATTGAAGAATGCTGGCTCAACATTTGCAAGGGTGGTGCACACTGCTTTTGAGCCACAGATCCACAGAAACGTAGAAGCCTACATGGATGATATAGTGGTTAAGAGCAAGAGCAAAGATACCCTGATCCAAGACTTAGAAGAAACCTTTGAGAATCTGCGCAAGATCTAGCTCAAGATGAACCCCGAGAAGTGTGTCTTCGGAGTTCCCTCCGGCAAGTTTCTCGGGTTCTTTGTGTCCCAGAGGGGGATTGAAGCCAATCCCGACAAGATAAAAGCCATCGAGCAGATTGAAGCCACGAAGCGCGTCAATGACGTAAGAAAACTTGCTGGTTGTGTGGCTGCCCTCAGCAGGTTCATTTCAAAGTCTGCAGAACGCGCCCTGCCTTTCTTCAAAATCTTGAAAAAGGCAGGTCCTATGAAATGGACTCCGGAAGCGGAGGCAGCGTTGCAAGACTTGAAAGGATACCTGTCCTCTACTCCAATACTTGTCGCACCTAGGCCACAAGAGAAGTTGCTGCTGTACCTAGTGGCAACCAATCAAGTGGTTAGTGTTGCGTTGGTAGCGGAGAGGGAGGCAGATGAGGAACCCACATCCCCGGCAAGCGAATCCAGCGACAAGCAGGGGACTTCCCCGACAAGCTCTGGCCCCGACAAGGACAAGTCTGCGCAGGAACAAGGTGAAGTGTGGAGGAAGATGGTGCAGCGCCCAGTGTATTTTGTAAGTTCCCTCTTGCAGGGGGCTAGATCAAGATACTCTGGGCTGCAGAAGTTGCTGTTCGGCCTCCTCATGGCCTCAAGGAAGCTGCGCCATTACTTCCAAGCACACGAGATAACAGTGGTCACTCGCTTTCCGTTGAGAAGGATATTGCAAAATCCAGAGGCAACAGGCAGGATCGTCAAGTGGGCACTAGAGATGTCAAGCTTTGGTCTCAAGTTTGAGAGTACTTCAACCATACAGAGCAGAGCTTTGGCAGAATTCATAGCAGAATGGACCCCAACGCCAGATGAAGAAGTTCCAGAGAAAAGCATCCCCGTCCAAGAAGCGAGCAACGAATGGATGATGTACTTTGATGGTGCTTTCTCGTTGCAAGGCGCCGGTGCCGGCGTGGTACTCATAGCGCCCACCGGAGAGCACCTCAAGTATGTTATCCAGATGCACTTTCCCAAGGAACAAGCGACAAACAATACTGCTGAGTATGAAGGTTTGCTTGCCGGCCTCAGAATTGCGGCCGAGCTTGGGATCAAGAAGTTGATTGTGCGGGGAGATTCACAGTTGGTGGTCCGACAAGTGAATAAGAGTTATCAGAGCCCTTTGATGGAAGCTTATGTTGATGAAGTGAGGAAGCTTGAAGAACACTTTGAAGGTCTGCAAATGGAGCACGTCCCAAGAGCTCAGAATGATATTGCAGACGGCCTCTCAAAGTGTGCTGTAATGAAGTTACCTGTGGAACCAGGGACCTTCTTGCTCAACTTAACTCAGCCATCCGTTACACCGTCAGTTGGGCAAAACAAGAAGAGAAAGTTAGTCTCCGGCGACTACTTGTCGGCGGATCTTCCAGAAGACGCCGGCAAGGTCCCCAAGGTCAACAACCAAGATGCTGAGGAACAGTTTGCTCCTGCAGATCCAAGGGTCTGTACAGTTGAAGCAGGCGTTCCCGACAAGCCTTGCCCCGGCAGGCTTGCCGGGGGACCATCAGCTCCAGCAGAGCCGCAGGTTCTTGCCGTAGAAGCTGAGGTTCCCGCAGCAGCCCTCATGCCTTTAGTCCTTGTTGTTGAGCCTCAGGCTCCAGCATGGGCACAGCAAATCGTCCGTTTTCTGGAAACTGGAGAACTTCCCGACGAGCCAGAAGAGATAGAGAAAATAACCAGGCAGTCAAGTATGTACCAGTTTGTTGACAATGAACTGTACAGAAGAAGACTCAATGGTGTCAGGTTGAAGTGCATTTCCAAAGAAGATGGACAGAAGCTGTTGGCAGAGATACATGGAGGCATATGTGGCCACCACATTGGCGCAAGGGCACTTGCCGGGAAGGCGTTCCGGCAAGGGTTCTTTTGGCCAGAAGCCCTCCAGGATGCAACTGCACAAGTAACCAAGTGTGAAGCGTGCCAGTTCCATGCCAAGCAAATTGACCAGCTAGCTCAAGCTCTCCAGACAATCCCTTTGTCCTGGCCCTTCTCGGTCTGGGGGCTCGATATCCTCGGCCCTTTTCCCCGCGTAGTCGGGGGCTTTGAGTACTTGTACGTAGCAATCGACAAGTTCACAAAGTGGCCAGAAGTGGAACCAGTGAGAAAGGTGACAGCACAGTCAGCAGTCAGGTTCTTCAGAGCGATTGTTTGCCGTTTCGGAATCCCTAACAGGATCATCACCGACAACGACACACAGTTTACAAGTCGCACCTTCATGCAGTACGCCCAAGACCTTGGCGCCAAGGTCTGCTTCGCTTCTGTTGCTCACCCGAGGAGCAATGGTCAAGCGGAGAGGGCCAATGCTGAAGTGCTGCGCGGGCTCAAGACAAGAACCTTCGACAGGCTGCACAAGTGCGGAAGAAACTGGATAGAGGAGTTGCCGGCGGCTCTTTGGTCAATCAGGACAACACCAAATCGAGCCGCCAGACAGACACCCTTTGCTCTTGTCTATGGAGCAGAGGCAGTTCTCCCCACGGAACTCGTATACGGATCTCCTCGAGTGCTCGCTTATGATGAGCTCGAGCAAGAGCAACTGCGACAAGATGACGCATTGCTCCTCGAGGAGGAACGTCTCCAGGCTGCTGTACGAGCTGCTCGATACCAGCAAGCCTTGCGTCGCTATCATAGCCGCAAGGTCAAGGCCAGGAGTTTCGAGGAAGGCGACCTTGTTCTTCGGCGTGTTCAGTCCGCCAAGAATTCCAACAAGTTGACGCCGAAGTGGGAAGGCCCTTATCGGGTGAGACAAGTCACAAGGCCCGGAGCTGTCCGCCTTGAGACCGAAGAAGGCTTACCGGTGAGCAACTCCTGGAACATAGAGCATCTTCGCAAGTTTCACCCATAAGGCGAGGTTGCCGTGATCCGCTCCAGCAACCACCTTTTGTACAAGTCTTGCCGTTGTTGCATGTAAACCTTTCTACAAAGCCGGGCGCAGACCCCGTGCATCAGTAAAGCTTTTGTGCTTCGCACTATTTGTCGTTTCCATACTTTTCTTTGTTATTTGCATGCATTGTTTGGCACCTTGTGCAACGCATATCCCCGGTAAGCGCTAGCAAGCCGAGAGGTCCTATGCTTGTTTTTCCTCCTCTTTTTCTTTCCCTCTTAAGCAGAAGGAATGTTCCTCGCGCACAAGTTTGCCGGGGGGGGG
>LR738710.1:354468816-354491182 GCA_902687465.1 Secale cereale
GGGGGGGGCACCCGTCAGCTGCTCCCACCGGACCTGTGGCTCTTACAGGCGGGGCCCGCCTATCGGGTCCGTCGTCCTCCCCCTCGCCCGACGCAGAGGAGGAGGCAGGGGCGATGCCGGCGCAGTTCCGCGGCGGCTCCGGCCGTCCCCGGTGGTGCCAGGCGCACCGAAGGGCCCAGCGGATCAAGCCGCGCCCATCCCTGGCCTTCAAGCTGGCTGGGAGGAGCAGGAGCGACGGCGGCCGAGGCGTCGGCGGCGCCTTCGGGTCGAGACGGGGGCGGTGCCAGAGATGCTAGGGGGAAGGAAGGGTGGAGTGGGGGGTAGCTTCATGGTCCTGGGGTTCTCCTCCTGGTGGCCAACAGAGAAGGGGAAGGAGAGAACGGCCGTGGTGCCCGATGCCGAGCGGCGGCTGGCGGCGGCACCTCGGTCGTGGAGGGAGGAAGAGCGCCTGAGAGGGAGAGGGGGCGTGTCTAGGAGGTGCACGGGAGAGAGGAGAGTCCAGAAGAGGCAAGAGGTGCTCGGGGGGAGGCCTTTTATAGCTGCAGCCGCGGTGCACCATGAGCGACGCCCATGGACGTGCTCGGGCGAGCTCATGGCGAGAGGAGGAGAGCAGGGGAGGATAAGACCGACAGCCCGGCAGGTTGCAGACGTCGAGGGGACCTCGGGGGACACGAGGGGGAAGCCCAAGGCTGTCGGGCGCCCCTGATTGGAGGTGGCTACAGTGCGCCAGGGCACTGTAGTGTGCTCCAGAGCGTGGACTTTGCATGCCATGGCATGCACACGGTGTCATTGGCGTGTCCTCTTGTGTCCAGCCGTGTCCAGAGGGTAGAGGGAGTAGTAAACAATTGACCAGACGGCCTGGGATGCCCTGGAGGCCACTGGAGTGAGGAGAGAGGTGAAAGAGGAGAAGAGTGTGGCTGTCCACAAGAGTAAAAATGGGGTTTTTACCCCCCAATCATTTAGCTGAGGACATGAGGAATTTACTGGGGGTAGGAGATGATCAGGGGAGGCTGTGGTAAGAAATTGAGGTAAAGGAAAATAGTAAAAGAGGTCCAACCACTTGTTTTGGCAAACTTGCAGAAGGTGTTTGATCAGGTGTTGGGGAGGTAAATGACTTCTAATTGGCATGGGACTTAACAGGATCAAATGTCACATATAATTAGGCCCCTACACCAAATTTGAGCTCATTTGGGCAAAGTGGCCAATATAACTTTGGTGAACCCTAGAAATCAACAGAAATGGTTTCACCATGTTTGAGTTAAGCAAATCATCTCCCCTTGATGCACCACTTGGTGTAGCATCATCATTCGGGGTTAGGATCATGCCCACAAAGTTTGAGGCCCCAGATAAAAAGTTGGTAATGTAAAGTTGTTCAAATTTGCATTTGAACATAATTGGTTTTGGGGTGATCTGATCAAGTTGCTCTATTCCAAATCTTGTGCCATTTGGTCTAGATGCCTTATCAGGCCAATCTAGCATGTGCACCAATTTTGAGAGCATTTGGACAAGTTTGGCAATGTAAAGTTGCTCAAACTTCAAATATGGACAGAATGGTTTTGAGGGGATTAGAGGATGTTTCCTTGATCTTCAAGGCATGAGGCTTTGCAAGATCATCAAATATGTCATACATGACATGATAGAATTTCCGTGTAATTTTTTGGAGAATATTTCCTTTGTAAATATTTCAAAAGCTTGAAATATCCAGAAAGGTTTTTGGAAGGATTAGTCCAATATTTTGAACTTGACCATGTGCTGAAACTCTTATATATGGACAATATATGTCCTATGAGTCTCCCTGAATTTTGGCAAATATTTTTGAAATAATTAAATAATTTTTCCCTATTAAAGACCATTTCTGGCCTTAAGAAAAAGCTTTTAAATAAAATATAAAAATAACTTTTAAAATTATACTTTTGTGGTTTCTGGGAGTCCTATACCTAATAGGATTCAAATATACTTTTTGAAAGATTTTTCACACCCTAAATAAGGTACTTGCAGTGCAATCCTCAATTCAGGGGTTTTTGGAAAACTAATTTTAGAAAATACCATTTGGCCAAAATATTTTTATAAGAAAATTATGTACTGGTCTGTACACATGGCATGATCATTGGGAAAAGGTTTTGGGCCAAGGAGATGAAGTATAAGAGTTGGAGGATTTATTAGATTTTTAGAGCACTAGCAAACATCAGACAAAAGTCAAATCAATCAAAGTCAAAAACACTCAAAAGTTTTTGCAAATCCACATTTTTAACATGAAAATTAGCTTAAGCAAAGTGACATGAAAAACAGGGTGTGACAGCAATCAGGGCCGGAGTGGCCACTGGCATGGAGCTCTCCTAGTCACCTCTCCTCAGTCTGCGTGCCTTTGAGCGTAGTACACTTTCCCAGCCCTCCATCTTCTTAACACAAAGTATAAATCATGCACTACCCCGGTGTCAGCTAAGCAATTGGCTCATACTTTTTAATGCACTTTAGCATTTTAAACTCTCATGCAATACATGAGTGCAAGCCATGGACATAGCACCATGGGTGGAATAGAATGCGATGGTAGAGATTAATATGGAGAAGACAAAAAGAAAGATAGTATCACATCGATGCGTCTAATCACCGGGCTATGGAGATGCTCATAAGTTGATGTCAATGCGAGGAGTAGGGATTTCCATGCAACAGATGCACTAAGAGCTATAACTGTATGAGAGCTCAAACAGAAAACTAAATGGGTGTGCATAATGAAAAGTCCCACTAGTATATGAAAGTGATAACATAGGAGACTCTCTATATGAAAACATGGTGCTACTTTGAAGCACAAGTGTGGTAGCATTACCCCTTCTCTCTTTTTCTCCACGGGGTTCTGTTCATCCTACCAGCCCTCCACCGGCTACTGTCCAACCAGCCCTCCACGGGGTCCTGTTCATCTATCCCCAACGCCTCTACTGCGGCAGCCTCGTCTCGGGGTCCTGTTCATCCAGCGGCAACCGCAACAGCCTACTACCATGGGGTCCTGTTCATCCAACTCCCACTGGGAACTATTCATCTAACCCCCACTGGGAACTATTCATCTAACCCGAACCACGTACGTCTCGACTCGTTCAACCAACCCCACGTTCACTGTTCATCAAGAAGCAGCATGTTCGATCGGCTTCAGTAAGTAGCAGCAACAATCAACCGGGTTCACTTAGCATAGAAGGAGTCGGTTGGGTTCAGTTAGCAGCGAAGGGATTGATCGCTCGGGTTCAGTAACGTAGCTAGTGCAATCGCTCTGGTTCAGTAAGAGAACGCCTCATCCAATGCCTCGCACATACACCCGCTGTGTATGAGAGAAATACAAAAACCTCCGTGCATTGCTCTTCCCAAACCACCGACCATAACCGGGAACTCACCGAAATTTTCCTCGCCCTTGCTTCTACCATGATTTTTCCGTCATGGTCGGCCCAAAGAATGTCATGCAGCTGCATCTCCGGCCTGCCCAGGATGAAAAGCCCATTTTGTCATGATTTTTTGTCATAGAAGTAGGAGCCCACCTCATCTATGATGATTCAGTTTTTTGTCACAATTATCGTCATAGAAGTGTCATAAGCATGACAGAAAAAAATTTGTTCGGGCCAAAATGTCACGGATGTGTCTTTTTTTGTAGTGTAATGTGGGCACCATGCTAGTATCGGCCTAGGTAATGAACAATGCCCCATCCCATAATGGGTAGAGTGGTTGCACACATTTGGTTGGGATGGTAAGCACACCTAAATCTAATCCATCATTTTACACAGACACAAAATTCTTGCTCTAGTACACCACTTCTTCCTCAAGTGGTGACCTTAGTTCAACATCACCCACGGGCATTAGGGGCACCCGATGCGGTTATCGAAAGAATGCAACCACGAGGTGATCATGGAATAAACACAACATTATGCCTCAATATCACATCTTTTGAAATTGTATCTCCATGCACAAGGTAGAGCTATTAGTACGGGCATGCATCATTTGGTGGTTCACAACAAGTTCATCGCCGTCACTTTCATTATCATGGAATCGGAAAGAGGTATGAATGAACGAGAGAAGTGTCATGGTCAAAGGGCTGCTTGCCTTGGTTGGCTTGGTATTCAAAGTCTTCGAGTCCTTCTCCTTCTTGTTCTCCAACTACTTCGTCACATACATGATCTATTCGTCGCAAATAAACAACGTGAAAATTAGGCAATAGTACAACAAAAAACTCAAAGTGCTCAGATAAATGTCAACTTATTTTTGTTAAATACTAAGATGAAAACTAAGAAGGGGAATATTCATAGTTTTGGATTTGGAGCTAAGGGAAAAAAGCAATGGATTTTCAAAGAGGGATTTAATTGCTCAAATTTGAATAGTACAGAAAATTTGATGGATATTTATGAAAGTTATACCATTAAATAGGTGGGGTTTAGCACATGTAGCATGTTCACTGCCAGAAGTATGGCCCTACAGGTGCAAGCAGAATAACGCGTCTCATGAAAAACTAAATGATGCCCTGAAGAAATTCAAAGGTGCAACGCTTATGCTAAGAAAGTGAACATAGGCGCCGGCCATTGGATAATAGTACCTGATTCTCGGCGGCATACGGGTATCGTTGGCATACTTGATAGCTAAGGATCGTCGATGGTGCTCGTGTTGCGGTTGAGTTTGGGCCGGCTGCCGCCGTCGCTGAAGCGGCCCCGGTGCTACGGTTGCAGCGGCTATCGACATACAAGAAAGCTCATTTGTGGTAAGTGAACAGTTGCACGATAAAGAGAAAAACTGAGGGAGTACAGATCGAAATAACTTGATGAGGCTGCAGCGTCGGTAAAGCAAGGCCGGTGGAGTTGAATATGGCGTCCGTGGAGCGAGTCCGGTGCAATGGACAAAGGCTTCGGCGGGCGCGTTGTACAATGCTTTCGGTGAGGCAAATCTGTTGCGGCGGACGAGGGCTTGTATGAAGGCCAGCGAAGGGACAGACGAGGGAGCCAGTGAAGGGCCTACACTGTGGTGGACGAGGGCGCCGGTTAAGCAGATCCGATGCGGTGGAGCATGATGGCGGTCAACGAGATCTGGAGCGGTGTACAAGCCAGTCGCTGAAGCGGCTCCGGTGAAGTGGTGAGTTGGTAGTTGGGGGTGTTGGGGAATGTAGTATTTTAAAAAATTTCCTACGATCACGCAAGATCTATCTACCAGATGCATAGCAACGAGAGGGGAGAGTGTGTCTACGTACCCTTGTAGACCGGAGGCAGAAGCGTCTAGTGACGCGGTTGATGTAGTCGAACTTCTTCGCGATCCAACCGATCAAGCACGGAACGTACGGAGCCTCCGCGTTCAGCACACATTCAGCTTGATGACGTCCCACGAGCTCTTGATCCAGTAGAGCCTCGCGGGAGAGTTTCATTAGCACGGCGGCGTGGTGACGAAGATGAAGAAGTTACCGTCGCAGGGCTTCGCCTAAGCGCTGCAACGATATGACCGAGATGTGTTTCTGTGGAGGGGGCACCGCACACGGTTGGGAGAGATCAACTGATCAACTTGTGTGTTCTAGGGTGCCCCCCTGCCCCCGTATATAAAGGAGCAAGGGAGAGGCCGGTCCTAGAGGGGGCGCGCCAAGTGTGGGGAGTCCTACTAGGACTCCCAAGTCCTAGTAGGATTCCCATTTCCTTTCCGGAGTAGGAGAGAAGGAAAGAGGTGGACAGGGAGAAGGAAAAGGGGGCTGCACCCCTTGTCCAATTCGGACCAGAGTGGGGGCGCGCGCCTCCTTCCTTTTGGCCTTTCTCCTCTATTCCCGTATGGCCCAATAAGGCCCATATACTCCGAGGCGAATTCCCGTAACTCTCCGGTACTCCGAAAAATACCAAAATCACTCGGAACCTTTCCGATGTCCAAATATAGTCGTCCAATATATCGATCTTTACGTCTCGACCATTTCGAGACTCCTCGTCATGTCCCCGATCTCATCCGGGACTCCGAACTCCTTCGGTACATCAAAACTCATAAACTCATAATATAACTATCATCGAAACGTTAAGCATGCGGACCCTACGTGTTCGAGAACAATGTAGACATGACCGAGACACGTCTCCGGTCAATAACCAATAGCGGAACCTGGATGCTCATATTGGCTCCCACATATTCTACAAAGATCTTTATTGCTTAAACCGCATAACAACATATGTTGTTCCCTTTGTCATCGGTATGTTACTTTCCCGAGATTCGATCGTCGGTATCTCAATACCTAGTTCAATCTCGTTACCGCCAAGTCTCTTTCCTCGTTCTGTAATACACCATCCCGCAACTAATTCATTAGTTGCAATGCTTGCAAGGCTTAAGTGATGTGCATTACCGAGAGGGCCCAGAGATACCTCTCCGACAATCGGAGTGACAAATCCTATTCTTGATCTATGCCAACACCACGAACACCTTTGGAGACACGTGTAGAGTATCTTTATAATCACCCAGTTACGTTGTGACGTTTGATAGCACACAAGGTGTTCCTCCGGTTTACGGGAGTTGCATAATCTCATAGTCATAGGAACATGTATAAGTCATGAAGAAAGCAATAGAAGTAAAACTAAACGATCTTAGTGCTAAGCTAACGGATGGGTCTAGTCCATCACATCATTCTCCTAATGATGTGATCCCGTTGATCAAATGACAACTCATGTTTATGGTTAGGAAACGTAACCATCTTTGATCAATGAGCTAGTCTAGTAGAGGCATACTAGGGACACTCTGTTTTGTCTATGTATTCACACATGTACTAAGTTTCCGGTTAATACAACTCTAGCATGAATAATAAACATTTATCATGATATAAGGAAATAAATAATAACTTTATTATTGCCTCTAGGGCATATTTCCTTCAGTCTCCCACTTGCACTAGAGTCAATAATCTAGTTCACCTCTCCATGTGATTTAATACTGATAGTTCACATCGTTATGTGAATAACACCCATTGTTCACATCGCCATGTGACCAACACCCAAAGGGTTTACTAGATTCAACAATCTAGTTCACATCGCTATGTGCTTAATACCCAAGAGTAATAAGGTGTGATCATGTTTTGCCTGTGAGAGAAGTTTAGTCAACGGGTCTGTTACATACAGATCCGTATGTATTTCGCAAATTTCTATGTCTACAATGCTCTGCATGGAGCTACTCTAGCTAATTGCTCCTACTTCCAATATGCATCCAGATTGATACTTAGAGTCATCTGGAGTAGTGTAAAGCTTGCATCGGCGTAACTCTTTACGACGAACTCTTTATCACCTCGATAATCGAGAAAACATTTCCTTAGTCATCCAGTAACTAAGGATAATTTTGACCGCTGTCCAGTGATCTACTCCTGGATCACTTTTGTACCTCCTTGCCAAACTCATGGTAAGGTACACAACAGGTTTGGTACACAGCATGGCATACTTTATAGAACCTATGGCTGAGGCATAGGGAATGACCTTCATTCTTTCTCTATCTTCTGCCGAGGTCGGGCTTTGAGTCTTACTCAACTTCATACCTTACAACTCAGGCAAGAACTCCTTCTTTGACTGATCCATTTAGAACTACTTCAGAAACTTGTCAAGGTATGTACTCATTGAAAAAAAACTTATCAAGCATCTTGATCTATCTCTATAAATCTTGAGGCTCAATATGTAAGCAGCTTTACCGAGGTTTTTCTTTGAAAAAACTCCGTTCAAACACTCCTTTATGCATTCCAGAAAATTCTACATCATTTCTGATCGACAATATGTCATTCACATATACTTATTAGAAAGGCTGTAGTGCTCCCACTCACTTTCTTGTAAATGCAGGCTTCACCGCAAGCCTGTATAAAACTATATGCATTGATCAACTGATCAAAGCGGATATTCCAACTCTGAGATGCTTGCACCAGTCCATAGATGGATCGCTGGAGCTTGCACACTTTGTTAGAACCTTTAGGATCGACAAAACCTTCTGGTTGCATCATATACAACTCTTCTGTAAGATATCCATTCCGGAATGCAATTTTGACATTCATTTGCCAGATTTCATAATCATAAAATGCGGCAATTGCTAACATGATTCGGACAGACTTAAGCATCGCTACGGGTGAGAAAGTCTCATCGTAGTCAACTCCTTGAACTTGTCGAAAACTTTTCACAACAAGTCGAGCTTTGTAAACAGTAACATTACCGTCAGCATCGGTCTTCCTCTTGAAGATCCATTTTTTCGATGGCTTGCCGATCATCGGGCAAGTCAACCAAAGTCCACACTTTGTTCTCATACATGGATCCCATCTCAGATTTCATGGCCTCAAGCCATTTTCTGGAATCTAGGCTCATCATCACTTCCTCATAGTTCGTAGGTTCATCATGGTCTAGTAACATGACTTCCAGAACCGGCTTGCCGTACCACTCTGGCGCGGAACATACTCTGGTTGATCTATGAAGTTCAGTAGTAACTTGATCCGAAGTTTCATGATCATCATCATTAGCTTCCTCACTAATTGGTGTAGGAATCACTTGAACTAGTTTCTGTGATGTACTTCTTTCCAATTCGGGAGAAGGTACAATTACCTGATCAAGTTCCACTTTCCTCCCACTCACTTCTTTCGAGAGAAACTCCTTCTCTAGAAAGGATCCATTCTTAGCAACAAATATCTTGCCTTTGAATCTGTGATAGAAGGTGTACCCAACAGTCTCCTTTGGGTATCCTATGAAGACACATTTCTCCGACTTGGGTTCGAGCTTATCAGGTTGAAGCTTTTTCACATAAGCATCGCAGCCCCTAACTTCAAGAAACGACAACTTTGGTTTCTTGCCAAACCACAGTTCATAAGGTGTCGTCTCAACGGATTTAGATATTGCCCTATTGAACGTGAATGCAGCTATCTCTGATGCATAACCCAAAACGATAGTGGTAAATCGGTAAGAGACATCATAGATCGCACCATATCTAATAAAGTACGGTTACAACGTTCGGACACACCATTACGCTGTGGTGTTCCGGGCGGCGTGAGTTGTGAAACTATTCCACATTGTTTCAAATGAAGACCAAACTCGTAACTCAAATATTCACCTCCACGATCAGATCGTAGGAACTTTATTTTCTTGTTACGATGATTCTCTACTTCACTCTGAAATTCTTTGAACTTTTCAAGTGTTTCAGACTTGTGTTTCATTAAGTAGATATACCCATATCTTCTCAAATCATCAGTGAAGGTCAGAAAATAACGATACTCGCCGCGAGCCTTAACACTCATCGGTCCACATACATCAGTATGTATGATTTCCAATAAATCAGTTGCTTGCTCCATTGTTCTTGAGAACGGAGTTTTAGTCATCTTGCCCATGAGGCATGG
Source organism: Secale cereale (assembly GCA_902687465.1). NCBI lineage: Eukaryota > Viridiplantae > Streptophyta > Magnoliopsida > Poales > Poaceae > Secale > Secale cereale. The sequence goes on from LR738710.1 coordinate 354,478,142, forward strand.
TTCGCAAGCACCAAGTGATTCATAATCAAGTGATTCCAAAAGTCCATCACTATGGAGTTTCTTCATGCGCTTTACACCAATATGACCTAAACGGCAGTGCCACAAATAAGTTGCACTATCATTATTAACCATGCATCTTTTGGCTTCAATATTATGAATATGTGTATCACTACGATCGAGATCCAACAAACTATTTTTCATTGGGTGTATGACCATCGAAGGCTTTATTCATGTAAACAGAATAACAATTATTCTATGACTTTAAATGAATAACCGTATTGCAACAAACATGACCAAATCATATTCATGCTCAACGCAAATGCCAAATAACATTTATTTATGTTCTACACTAATTCCGAAAGTATAGGGAGTGTGCGATGATGATCATATCAATCTTGGAACCACTTCCAACACACATTGTCACTTCACCTTTAACTAGTCTCTGTTCATTCCGCAACTCTCATTTCGAGTTACTAACTTTAGCAACTGAACCGGTATAAAATACCCAGGGGTTGCTATGAACACTAGTAAAGTACACATCAATAATCTGTATATCAAAATATAGCGTTGTTCACTTTGCCATCCTTCTTATCCGCCAAGTATCTAGGGCAGTTCCACTTCTAGTGACTATTTCCTTTGCAGCAGAAGCACTTAGTTTCAGGCTTGAATTTAGCTTTGGGTTTCTTCATGGAAGTGAAAACTTGCTTGTCATTTTTCTTAAAGTTCCCCTTCTATCCCTTTTCCCTTTACTTGAAACAAGTGGTCTTGTTAACCATCAACACTTGATGTTCTTTCTTGATTTCTACCTTCGCTGATTTCAGTAGCGCGAAGAGCACGGGAATTACTTTCGTCATCCCTTGCATATTATAGTTCATCACGAAGTTCTACTAACTTGGTGATAGTGACTAGAGAACTTTGTCAATTACTATCTTATCTGGAAGATAAACTCCCACTTGATTCAAGCAATTGTAGTACCCAGACAATCTGAGGACATGCTCACCGATTGAGCTATTCTTGTCCATCTTGTAGGCAAAGTACTGTCAGAGGTCTCATACCTCTCAACACGTGCATGAGTATGAAAATACTAATTTCAACTCTTGGAACATCTCATATGCTCTGTGGCGTTCAAAACGTTTTGGAAGTCCCGGTTATAAGCCGTAAAGCATGGCGCACTAAACTATCAAGTAGTCATCATACCGAGCTTGTCAAACGTTCATAACGTCTGCATCTGCTCCTGCAATAGGTTCGTCACCTAGCGGTGCATCAAGGACATAATACTTCTGTGCAGCAATGAGGATAATCCTCAGATCACGGACCTAGTCCGCATCATTGCTACTAACATCTTTCAACTTATATTTCTCTAGGAACATTTAAAATAAACGGGGAGCTACATCGCGAGCTATTGATCTACAACATAGATATGCTAATACTACCAGGACTAAGTTCATGATAAATTGAAGTTCAATTAATCATATTACTTGAAGAACTCCGACTTAGATAGACATCCCTCTGGTCATCTAAATGATCGCATGATCCAAATCAACTAAACCATGTCCGATCATCACGTGAGATGGAGTAGTTTTCAATGCTGAACATCTTATGTTGATCATATCTACTATATGATTCACGCTCGAACTTTCGGTCTCCAGTGTTCCGAGGCCATATCTGCATATGCTAGGCTCGTCAAGTTTAACCCGAGTATTCTGCGTGTGCAAAACTGGCTTACACCTGTTTTATTTGAACGTAGAGCTTATCACACCCGATCATCACGTGGTGTCTCGGTATGACGAACTTTCGCAACCGTGCATACTCAGGGAGAACACTTATACCTTGAAATTTTGTAAGGGGTCACCTTATTATGCTACCGCCGTACTAATCAAAATAAGAAGCATAATAAGATAAATATCACATGCAATCAAAATATGTGACATGATATGGCCATCATCATCTTGTGCTTTTGATCTCCATCTCCAAAGCACCGTCATGATCACCTTCATCACCGGCGCGACACCTTGATCTCCATTGTAGCATCGTTGTTGTCTCGCCAACTATTGCTTCTACGACTATCGCTACCGCTTAGTGATAAAGTAAAGCAATTACATGGCGATTACATTTCATACAATAAAGCGACAACCATATGGCTCCTGCCAGTTGCCGATAACTTTACAAAACATGATCATCTCATACAAAACCGTATAACTCATCATGTCTTGACCATATCACATCACAACATGCCCTGCAAAAACAAGTTAGACGTCCTCTACTTTGTTGTTGCATGTTTTACGTGGCTGCTACGGGCTTAGCAAGAACCGTTCTTACCTACGCATACAAAACCACAACGATATTTCGTCAAGTATGTGATGTTTTAACCTTCACAAGGACTGGGCGTAGCCACACTTGATTCAACTAAAGTTGGAGAAACTGACACCCGCCATCCACCTGTGTGCGAAGCACGTCGGTAGAACCAGTCTCGCGTAAGCGTACGAGTAATGTCGGTTCGGGCCGCTTCATCCAACAATACCGCCGAATCAAATTATGATATGCTGGTAAGCAGTATGACTAGTATCGTCCACAACTCACTTGTGTTCTCCTCGTCATGTACCCGATGTCATCCGGGACTCCGAACTCCTTCGGTACATCAATACTCATAAACTCATAATATAACTGTCATCGAAACCTTAAGCGTGCGGACCCTACGGCTTCGAGAACAATGTAGACATGACCGAGACACGTCTCCGGTCAATAACCAATAGCGGAACCTGGATGCTCATATTGGCTCCCACATATTCTATGAAGATCTTTATCTGTTAAACCGCATAACAACATACGTTGTTCCCTTTGTCATCGGTATGTTACTTGCCCGAGATTCGATTGTCGGTATCTCAATACCTAGTTCAATCTCGTTACCGGCAAGTCTCTTTACTCGTTGCGTAATACATCATCCCGCAACTAACTCATTAGTTGCAATGCTTGCAAGGCTTAAGTGATGTGCAATACCAAGAGAGCCCAGAGATACCTCTCCGACAATCGGAGTGACAAATCCTATTCTTGATCTATGCCAACACCACGAACACCTTTGGAGACACCTGTAGAATATCTTTATAATCACCCAGTTACGTTGTGACGTTTGATAGCACACAAGGTGTTCCTCCGGTATATGGGAGTTGCATAATCTCATAGTCATAGGAACATGTATAAGCCATGAATAAAGCAATAGCAGTAAAACTAAACGATCATAGTGCTAAGCTAACGTATGGGTATAGTCCATCACATCATTCTCCTAATGATGTGATCCCGTTGATCAAATGACAACTCATGTCTATGGTTAGGAAACATAACCATCTTTGGTCAATGAGCTAGTCTAGTAGAGGCATACTAGGGACACTCTGTTTTGTCTATGTATTCACACATGTACTAAGTTTCCAGTTAATACAATTCTAGCATGAATAATAAACATTTATCATGATATAAGGAAATAAATAATAACTTTATTATTGCCTCTAGGGCATATTTCCTTTAGGGGGTTCCAAGGCGCGGAAGGTAGATCCGTCGGGGCGTGAGGTCCACCACTGCCGCGGAGGAATAGATTCGACAGCTTGCCGTGGTTGGGGGGGTCGGGGAGGGGAAGTGGAGGGGCTGTGGGGAAGAATGTTGGAGGCAAAGAGGGGAAAACAATGGTGTTACGAAAGCAGCCCTTCTCCGTTCATGTGGCAAGGGTAAAACAGGAATATCGCAGGGCTAAACTTTCGGGCGCGAGATATTTCGATGTGAGCGGGAAGTTTGAAAGCGTTTGGCGCCTGAAAGTATATTCTGCTCTTGTACGGCCGACTATGATATCTTGGCCAAGAATTTGTTTGTTTTGCACGCAAAAAAAGGGTGCAAGTTTTGAAAATCAATGTCTCCAACTCGAAACTTAGATTTTCCATTCAATTCAAATATGGATCATTGAGCTACTACAAGCAAATACCATCATATGGTCCAATTCAAATGAAATTCCAAATGTGTTTATCCTAAATATGATGAGAAAAGCAAAAATGTGTATGTGTATGAATAAAGTGGATGATTATAAAGTTTGAACATGCCCGTATGTGTATATCTCTAAGTTTGATATATGAATTTGAAATCACGAAATCCCGGCTTGAAAATGTACCTCCGTTAAAATGAATTACAAAAACTAATGATGGAGTCGAATTCCAAATTTCCAATCTTAGGTTTGTAATTCTGGTACATCAAATTATATCACGCATGTTCAAAAGCAATGTTATCTCATAGTACAAACTGTGAAACAAATTGATCAACCTTGAGTGCACACACTATTGACCATGTATATCTCAATTATGCTAAAGTCCCTCAAATATAGACACCTCACTCTTTATCTCAAGCCAACCCCTCCCCTAATCGCCCACCCCCGCGCACACACACATAGAAGTCGTTATCTCCCCCAAACACCAACACACGAGCACATTAACACCCCTCTCTCTTGTAAAGTCCGGACCCAATATAGGTCTCTATCACTTCGTCTCCTGGGCATGCACACATCTCTTCCCCCAATCTCTAGCTAGGTCACCCGGCATCTCTCTTTCCCAAGCACACACACTATGTAGAGTGTATATTTCCCATACACACAAAATGTCGCCCACAAATGTCTATCTCCCTAGTTATGTGGTTCTCGCACACTCACCTCACACACAACCCCCACTTCAAAACAAGCACACTTTGTCTCCTTGTGCACCACTCTCCTCTTTCTATCTCTCCCACATGCGGACCCACCCCGGCTCCTCCATGTATACATATATGTCGTGACTCTTTCCATAGATCCCAAATGTATCATCGTTCTCGATCTCGCACATTGTTCTCTACATCATCTAATCCAGATCTCTCATGAAGTCCCTATTACACACACGATGACTCGCTTCCCTTGCGTCTCCGTACATAGGCCAATTTCAAACAACATCAACATTTTCTCCCTATCTATACGCCGTTTATGGACACAAACGCCCCCTCTCTCTCTCTCTCTATCTCTCTCTTGCCTCCTCTCTTTCTCTCCCTCTCTCCGTCGCTAGCTCTCTCTCTCTCTCTCTCTCTCTCTCGCTCTCACACTCCTCTCCCACACACAATCGATGTCTCTTCCACATAGCCTGCTCACCCTGCCCGTACCCATGCTATCCCACTACTATACATGTCACACCATTCCCCCTTCCCTTATACTAGGTTTACATCATTAGTGGTCTCTCTACTCCACATACACACACTCCCTCTCACACACAAATGCCCGCACAAACACACACAGACACACACAAACACCCATTAATCTGGATCCTAATCTCTCCCCATGTCCGCATGTGTATCTCGCACACTCACTCTCTAATTATGTATATGTGTCTCCACGTTACACAACACAAAGCCCCATGTACATGTCTCTCTCTATCCTCCACACACATAGACACAAAGAATCTGTGATCATTGCCTCAGTCTCTAGACATATCACACACGCACACTGTCTCTCTCTCTCGCAAACACGCTCAACAAGGGTTTCCCCGTGAATAACTTACCGTCTATTCATCAACAGTCGTGGCAGTACGGCGAACATGAGACGTGAAAAAGAATAAATCTACACGTGCTTAGACCACCTAGTATGACTACTAGGACTAGAGCAAGCCAAAAAGCGCGTCGCCGTCAGCCCCTCCTTATCGACGACGGGAAAACATTTGTTTTACACAGTCGAGAAGTCATTGTGCTAAGGCCTCACATGCTGAGGCGTTGAATATACTGTAGATGCTAGTTTACGGAAGCAGGTACCGATAATACGTTTGTATCTCCATACTTATATTTCTTCTCTTATAAAAAACCGAGTTGGCGATGATGGTACGCATGCCATCTTGCAATATAGAACGTCCGATCTATATCTGACTGATGGAAATTAAACTAAAAGATACCCGCACCCCTCTCGACATTTGCAGACAAGGCCTTCCCTCGTTCCTCCTTGTCTCCAACAACCTCATTGTTAAGAAATTAAGAACGGAAGTCTCTGGAACAAAATGGCCTGGTGGGCGCTGCCGGCGTCGTCAATCCCCATGCCTCCGCTCAGTCCGACCACCAATCACCACCACGCCCCACTCCTCTTCACCTTATCTCCTAGTTCTCGAGACATCATTAGTTTTTACACATGGGATTACTCCCGCATGGGTCAATCACAACGAGTGTTTTAATAAAAAAAATGCATCTTGATGTTCCGTGCAATGCACGGATCTTTCTAGTACTCCTACAAAAGACTAAGTTGGTGATGATGGTGTGTCTGCCATCCGTCATTTGTGACCATTAGATCTACATCTAACAACTGTGAGGTAAGTTGTTGCCTTTTCTCACAAAGATCCCACTTGTCTACCAATTTGCAGAAAAACCCATAATTAGTATCTTAAAACGAACCACATCCCACCCTGACCTCACCAAAACAGCCCAAGGAATATATTCTAATTGAAACATAATATATCTCTACCGATATATGTATATCAAAATTAGAGTGTTTTGTATCAAGTTTGTGAATAAGTATTATTCTAATTATGAGTCGTTGCAATGCACATGAACATTGCTAGTATTTCCAACCATGCAATTTTTTCCCTAGTATTCCATAGTTTTGAGTTTTCCATCAAGATATTAGTCACTCATGGTTGATATTTACTTTCAATCATGTACACATATGCACTATGTAAATAGCCTTGCTTATTAGGTTCCAAAGCTTTACTTTCACTCCTACTTACAATATGTAGAGTATTTAACAATAAACTACCACTTTCAACCAGCCCTAGGAAGAATCTATTGTACAAAAAATAGCAAAAACATACCCAAAATTTCTTAATCCACGCCAAAAACTACTACCTACCGATTAGGTCACTTTAAACCCATTTATGATAGGGTTGACCCACACGTCTGTGCTGACGAGGCAGCTTAAATCAACACATTTTGTTTGACAATTGACACGAGGGACCCACATCTGACCTTCTATCCTGTTATTTCCCCTCAAGTCATTATTTTTCTGAACATTAGTTCAAACAGTAGTGATTCGAGTTCGTCGGTGGCGCCGGTGATGAGCGAGTTGGCCGCCGCTCCGCCGGACGGCAGGACGCCGCGCTGGCCTCCGCACGGGTTGCCAGGCAAGCCCGAGCGTGACTCATGGGTGAGCAAGCCGCCGCGCTGGTCTTCACTAGAGCCAGACGGCTGGCCTTAGCGCGGCGCGCGCAAGCAAGCCGCCGCGCCGCCGTGCCAATATAGCTAGCAAACCTTGCAGACAAGCAGCTGGACGGAGCTATCTTTGCTAGCTAGCGGCCGCGAGCGCCGGAAGGAACTGGCATCCGGGCTGCCGCAAGATGGGCTCCGCACTGCCGGCAGTTTTGACCTCGCCTTCTGCCGGCGGCGGTAGCTGCGTCCCATGGCCAAGGATGACTAGGTGGACGGGCCGGAGGTAGGAGGTCACTCAGTGATTTTTGTGCAGACTGACATGTAGGTCCCACAAGTCATAACGCCCGGTCGAATAGAAGGCGTTGACTTAATGGGCGACGTGGGCCCTGTTTGGATACTCTATGTCAGAGGTTAGATTCTAACCCTGAACTAACTCTAACCAAAGTGGTGTTTGGATGGCAGGGTTAGATTGACAACAAATGTATCCAAACAGGGCCATGGGTTGAAACGTTCCTATAACGACACTTTGTAGATTAGTAATTTCTTGGTAGGACTGGTTGGTAAGAGCGTGTACAATGGTTGATAAGGTAGTCTTATCTTAATTCTGCCATGTATGCAAGTGGTAGTGGTTTCTTGGCATAATTAGTGGTTTCTTGCATTATTAGGGGTTTCTTGTACGGAACAATGTACTACTAGCGACAAAAGGTGATTCTAGGTTGCGTTGTACTCCAACGAGTACTACTAGTGGCCGCGGGAGTGTATACCTCGTTTTGTGGGTTCGATCCCGGCCGAACGCACTGTGGCCTTTTTTTAAATAGCAACTTCGCTGCGAGCCAATATTTTACACGGGTAGTTTGAGTTTTGAAGTCAAACGGACATGCGGCACTACAATCTGGGTGCATTGGATAGCCTAGCCACGTGAACGGGTTTTCCTTCCCAGCATCTCGTGGCTCGCGTGCTCGCCCTAGCCGCACCTTCCTTGCAGCTTCCTCATCAACTAGTAGCATATTTAAACTAGCGCCTCCCAATTAAGCCCGAGGAGCCGGAATAGCCTTGCGGGGCATTGGGAACTGTGCAATATGGCTCTGCACGTAAAGTTCTCTACTACTACTTTAGCTTGTGGCGTTGCACGCATGGACTTCACTCCATTATCGGCTCTACTATAAAAGAAATTCCTCTTGACATGTTTTTTTTTGAAATGGAGGCAAAAGCTTTGCTTCATCTCATTCATAAAGAAGGACCTACTGACAAAGTTCGACGAGATCCATTATAGCTCCAGAAATGGAAGTGAAAAGCCTAGTCTCGATGTATCAAATAACTCCAATGTTGTGCCCCTGTAGTAACCGTCGCTGATAAATAAGATCGCCGATCCTGGATGTGCATTTGCATCCGCGATTCGGTCTAACCTGGAACCTTGTAGCTGAGTATGGCATATTGGGATCAACTATCTTAGCAGTCGTTACCCATGGTACCACTGATGTGCAACATGGTCATACAATCTACCACGATCGGACCGTCACCTTCTACGCAGATATTCCATTTTTTAACCCTCTCGCCTTCCCTTTCATTGTTGTACTAGTAGTCTACTTACGTACTAGTAGGAGTACTTTTTACCTTGGAGGACGCGTATAGCTAGCTAGGCCCTTGAAGACTTGAACCCACTAGCTGCCACCATTTTTGTTTTTCCATCTCTTACTATCTCATCCATGTAGCCAAGAGTGGCTATATATAATAAGCTGGTTATTTTACTTCCTCTATACCGGAGTAGTACTATTTGTTGCACAGTATTAATGACCGCCATATTTGAGCACAACATTATTATGCATGGACCTTGACTATGTACGTCACCATGTGTCCAGATCTGAGATGCCGCGTGTACCAGATGAACGGCGCCGAGTTCGACCCCCGTGATGCTACGTGGGTGCCGAGGAACACTCTTGGAGAGTACTCACTTTTCATTGGGGACAGCTACCCCATTGTGAAGCGAATGCCACCTTCCGTGCACGACACGGAAGGCCTGCCGTTCATGAAGCATGGTTGTGTCTTCAGTGCGCACCGCCGGATGCATGACATGCTAGGACACACTATCCCTGATTTATGCCACTTCAGCTTGGATGAGTTTCCATCGTGTGGAACCGGACTAGAAAGCTGCGACAATGATTCCCGTTGCCCATCGCTATGGATCGTGCCATCCATGAAGAACACCTGGGACTGGAACCTGGAGGAGGACATGTAGCCCATCTATAACGTGTAAGTGGATTACGGTAAATTGTGAACGGTAGCGCTGTGAATATATGTAGACTAGTCGTGCACAAATTTATCACATGAATTGGAGATGAACTTGTGTGGCATACTGGCATTTGTCCTTTAGAATTTATTACTAGTAAATGTGTTATGTGTACGTGCAACTTGTGTGGTTGTTGCACGGACTCCAACTATAGTAGCATCGTTCTGTGTACGTGCAATTTGTTATTTGTCCTTTAGAAAAAAAGGTGGCACAACTTTGGATATACGTGACGTGGCGGCATCATACAGTAGCATCGTTCTCTATAGTTGTACTCCGTGTAGTACGCTCCTACTAGGACGACAACTCCTATAAAACCTTGCGCTTGGCTCTTTGCCTCTTCGGGAGGTTCAACAGTTCATACTCGTGTGAACCTTGCACTTGGCTTTTCGCCTCTTCGGAAGGTCCAACAATGATGATAGTATAGTACACATTATGCTTCTGGCAATCTGACACCGATTGAACTACTGCACGTCCACCGCGAGGGAGAGGGAGTGGGAGACAGCGCTGTAGTCAAAACCCTCTCCTTGTCCTGTGAACCACCGCGCGCGTGGGCGAGGGAGAGGCATAGTAAGCAAGCTTCTCCTCGTTTGGCGAGTTGACGGGACACATCAAAGCAGTTCTAGTACTAGTCCATATTGCGTCCTTTCCGGTTAATATGGCTTAATTTGAAACGAGAAAAATACACTGGCGGTCAACTTATGTAACAATACGCTCTTTACGGTCACTATATATAGTTTTGCAGTGATTATACGATCACTAGCTCATCGTAGAGCACTGTATTGCACCCTACTGACCGGCCACATAGTCGACGTGGCACTTTGTTGATTGGTTAAATTGTCACCTGGTTTCTGGGTCCCACCTGTCAATTGGCAGAGCAAAGAAATCAGCTAAAAAACAACTTGTGCTCTAGGTATAGGTTACATGTCTATCCTTAATTACAGCATGCAACGACCTTCATTTAATCTTCTTCTCTCAATGGTCGCATGCACACATAAGTCTGCTACTTTTGGGCGTTAATTATGCCCTAGTCAATGTGTAAATCTCTAAATGTACAATCTTTCACGGACGTAGGGAGTAGGTTGAGCAACTGAGCGTGAGCGTGTGTGTTGCGTCGTGTGCTGTGTGCCGCATGGGTGCATGAGTCCATGTGTACGTGTGAGTGTTGCATGTTGCATGCATGCATACATGCATGCATGGGGCTTACTCCCTCCCATTGACATGTTCATATTTCAAGCTTCCTCTGTTCCCTCCATATGGTGATACTCCCTCTGTTCCCAAATACGGAGTAAAATCCTGCCTCTGTTCCCAAATATGGAGTAAAATCCTCCCTCTGTTCCCAAATACGGAGTATTTGTCTTCTGAGAGATTTCAACAAGTGACTACGTACGGAGCAAAATGAGTGAAGTGAGCGTAGAGGCATAGGGATAATGTAGAAAGGAAGTCTTCGCGATACATTATTACCCATCTCGGTCAAAGAGAACTATTCAACTAGTCTTCGCAGCGAAGTGACAATACACGCTGCAGCAGATGGGACACTTAATTAATAAGCTGAACCAGCGTGTTGGTGTTACTAAATCAGCCTTACCCAGTACTGCCATCATGTTTGCCAGTAGAGCACTCTTTTGTCCTCCATTAACTGACATATGAGCCCTCTTGTGGTAGACACATATGTCATCGGTGTAACTATTTACACTCCGAAGGACGGTATATCCTGGTAGTAGTAGTAGAATTGAGATTTAATGCACTTTCTTCCCCGTCTTCCACTGTTCTTCCTCCTCTCTTCCCCATCGTCGGCCGCACACCATTTCCCCCTGCTCTCTGCTCGCCCGCCCGCGTTATCTTCCTTGGTAGCTCGCGCGTACCATATCCCCCGCTCACTGCTTGGCCACACGAGGAGAAGCTTCTTCGCTCGCCCGCCCGAATCCACTTCCCCGCTGGCTCGCAGGCACCAAAAACCCCAATGGCAGAACCGACTGACAAGTAGAGCCGTGGTTGGAATTCCCTCCCCGATGTTCTTTTGGAGCAGATCTATAATCGTATGGACCTACTCAGCACCATCCGTCTGGCCGCATGCTCGGTGTCTTTGTACCGTCTACTCGTCTGCAACCGGTCGGCTCTTTTCAAGACACCCCTGATTGCTGATGCTCGATCCTCGAAGGTGGCCTAGACACCGACTTGATGATCCTACGGAGGTTGCCGTGGTGCCCCTCGACATGCTACCACTACTTGGCGGGCATGAAGGCCAACTGGATTGTCCTCATCCACCAATCCGGTAGTCTATGGCGTCTCGTGGATATCTACACCTAGCGAGAGATCACCCTTCCATATTTGGATACCGCCGCCGTCGAGCCTCGCGGCCCGCCGGACACTCTTGCCTACTACGCATGAGATACGCCGAGCTTTTGGCTCGACCTTTGTTTGCCGAAGGTTGTAATCTGCGAAGTGCCCACACCATTAGAAGACTACATGGATTACAAGATAATTGCGGTGTTCAACATGGGATTATTCTATCTGGAATTCGGTCGCCATACATGGTTATGGATAATCATCGATCCTCTTTACCTAACACTTCTGTCTGATGCTATAGTGCATGATGGCATCATTTATGCGGTCGACGCATAGATTGGCTGCCTATACTGGTGGAATCTATCGTCGTGTAATTGTTCTATCTCATCTCATCTTTACCTTAAGAATACGACTGCCTATTCATTGTTACAAATTTAGAATATATAGTATGTCTATAACCACATCATTGATATATGTTCCTCTCATTTCCTAGATTTTTATCACCACACATGTTATTGTTAGAGTTGATATGAGAACAATTGGTATCTAATGATTGTTAGAATAGATATTATGAGTATAACCTCATGATTGCTATATGTTACTCTCATTTCCAGGATTTTTATAACAACGCATGTTATTGCTTAGAGTTGATATGATAACTGTAGTAAGTGATATGGTAGAATATGAGTAGGCCCTGTCATATCTATTTTCCTCTCATTGTTACATGATGTTTGAACCATTATATATTGCTATAATATGAAAGACATTGGCTTATTTTTTCTAACTTCGGGTATCATTATTACCAAGGCATTGCAATTCTCTGTCTATGATATGTGTCACAGTTATAGTAATCTTAATTCCACACATACTCTGAACATGATTGTTTATTTTTGTCCTTTTGGTCTCCAATTTGAATTGTTGCAGCAGACGCAAATGGGCTGGCCTTCATGATTCTAGGACATGGAATCATACCAGCCGATGGGTGGTGGTTTATCGCTTGTTCAGGTGACGATGGTCATTTGATGCTCATTTGCACGTACCAAATTGACCAAACCATTTCATCAAACAGCATGCGGTACAATGCCTGGGGCGTTCATGACATTAATGGCTATGGCTGCTTCGTGTTCAAGAAAGATCCCAGCTCCGTTGGACCAGGCATATTCAACTGGAGGCGGGTTTACAACCTCGACAACCACTCCATGTTCCTCGGGCTCAATTATCCAATCATCCAACCAATCATCGATCATATCACCGGCGATGATTACCGTGCTATGCAACTTCCATTGGCGGGG
>LR738710.1:354503023-354520987 GCA_902687465.1 Secale cereale
GTACCGCAAAACGGAGGAAACAGACTTGTGTTTGAGCGCTACGGTCGAAACGGGGGTCTTGTTCATTGGAAGGGGTGTGGCGTACCGCAAAACAGGACTCCATGGGATACTGTTCATCACCACCGTCGACCCCCACCAGCCTCCACGGGCTACTGTTCATCCACCGTCGACCTCCTCCAGCCTCCACCTGCGACTGTTCAGCCTCCACCGCACGCTACTCCACCGGCTACTGTTCAACCAGCCCTTTCCACGGGTTCCTGTTCAACCACCCCTCCACGGGCTACTGTTCATCCAGCCCTCCACCGTCTACTGTTCATGCAGCCATCCACGGGGTGGTCTTGTTCATGCAGCCCTCCATGGGGTCATGTTCATGCAACCCCAACCGGCTCGATCGAATGGGGTCCTGTTCATGTAGAGGCAGCACCACGTGGTCCTGTTCAGCCACCCCCACCGCAAACTGTTCATCCAACCTCCCCCCCCAGCAACGCTCACTGTTCATCCAGAGGCAGCATTGATCGGCTTCAGTTAGCAGCAGTAGCGAAGGAATCGCTCGATGAGGTTCAGTTAACAGCCATCGATCGATCGCTCGGGTTTAGTAACGCGTAGCCTGCAGTGCAATCGCTCGGGTTTAGTTAGAGCCCAACGCCTCGCTCGGGTTCAGTTAGAGCCCAACGCCTCGCACCCACACGCGTGCGTGTACAAGAGAAACGCACATCGTTCGGCCCCGACCACCCACCGTAATAGGGAACACCCCGATATTTTCCTCGCCCTCGCTTCTACCACAGTTTTTTCATCATGGACGGCCCAAAGAATGTCATGCAGCTGTGTCTCCAGCCTGCCCAGGACGGAAAGCCCATTTTCTGTCATGATTTTTTGTCATAGAAGTAGGACCCCACCACATCTATGATGATACCGTGTTTTGTCACAATTATTGTCATAGAAGTGTCATAAGTATGACAGAAAAAAGTTTCGTTCGGCCCAAAATGTCACGGATGTGTCTTTTTTTTGTAGTGCATCATTGTCATATTGCCTTGCATGATATTTCGATGGCTTGTCATTTTTTGATGTCATTGCTATGCTAGATCATTGCACATCCCGGTACACCGCCGGAGGCATTCATATAGAGTCATACTTTGTTCTAGTATCCAGTTGTGAGTAAATAAAAGTGTGATGATCATCATTATTAGAGCATTGTCCTGAAAAAAGGCAAAAAAAGACAAAGGACAAAAAAAAGGAGAAAGGCCAAAAAAAGGAAGGCCCAAAAAAAGGAAAAAAGAAAAGAAAAAAGGGGACAATGTTACTATCTTTTTTCCACACTTGTGCTTCATCATAGCACCATGTTCTTCATGATAGAGAGTCTCCTATGTTGTCAGTTCCATATACTAGTGGGAATTTTTTGTTATAGAACTTGGCTTGTATATTCCAAAGATGGGCTTCCTCAAATGCCCTAGGTCTTCATGAGCAAGCAAGTTGATGCACACCCACTAGTTTTCTTTTGAGCTTTCATACACTTATAGCTCTAGTGCACCCGTTACATGGCAATCCCCACTCACTCACATTGATATCAATTGATGGACATCTCCATAGTCCATTGATTTTCCTAGTCGATGTGAGACTTTCTCCCTACTTTTGTTTACTACCACCTTCTATTCCACCCATAGTGCTATGTCCATGGCTCAGGCTCATGTATTGCGTGAAGAGTTGAAAAGGTTCAAAAAAGTAAAGTATGAAAACAATTGCTTGGCTGACACTGGGATGGGCATGAGGGGTACCTTCTGTTAAGAAAAGGGAGCATAAAATACTATATGATTTTGTAGGGATAACGTTCTTTAGCATTGATATTTTGAAAGACTTGATTGTTTGTTGGGATGCCCGAGTATTAATTTATTTTATGTCAAATGATAGACTATTGCTTTGAATCACTAGTGTCTTAATATTCATGGCATGATTAGATGACATGATCAAGATTATGCTAGGTAGCATTCCACATCAAAAATTATCTTTTTTATCATTTACCTACTCGAGGACGAGCATGAATTAAGCTTGGGGATGCTGATACGTCTCCATCGTATCAATAATTTTTTATTGTTCCATGACAATATTATACAACTTTCATATACTTTTGGCAAATTTTTATACTATTTTTGGGACTAACATATTGATCCGGTGCCCAGTGCCAGTTCCTGTTTGTTGCATGTTTTTTGTTTTGCAGAATATCCATATCAAACGGAGTCCAAACGGGATAAAAATGGACGGAGATTTTTTTTGGAATATTTATGAATTTTGGGAAGAAGAATCAACGCGAGACGATGCCCGAGGGGGTCACGAGGCAGGGGGAGCGCCCCAGGGGGTTAGGCGCACCCCTGACCCTCGTGGCCACCACGTAAGGCGGTTGGTGCCCTTCTTTCACTACAAGAAATCGAATATCCGGATATCAATCGTGTCAAAAATTCAGCCCAATCGGAGTTACGGATCTCCGCGAATATAAGAAATGGTGAAAGGCCAGAATCTGGGAACGCAGAACAATGGAGGCCATGGACAGGAGGGGAAACCCTTCTTCCATCTAGGGAGAAGGTCATGGAAGAAGAATAAGGAGGGGGATCTCTCCCCCTCTCTCCCGGTGGCGCTGGAACGCCGCAAGGGCCATCATCGTGGGACAACGATCTACACCAACACCTCTGTCATCTTCACCAACATCTTCATCACCTTCGCCCATCTATCTACAGCGGTCCACTCTCCCGCAACCCGCTGTACCCTCTACTTGAACATGGTGCTTTATGCTTCATATTATTATCCAATGATGTCTTGCCATCCTATGATGTTTGAGTAGATTTTCGTTGTCCTAACGGTGATTGGTGAATTGCTATGATTGATTTAATTTGCTTGTGGTTATGTTGCTGTCCTTTGGTGCCCATCATATGAGCGCGCGTGTGGATCACACCATATGGTTAGTTGTATGTTGATAGGACTATGTACTGGAGGGAAAGAGTGACAGAAGCTTCAACCTAGCATATAAATTGATGCATACGGGATTGAAGGGGGACCAATATACCTTAATGCTATGGTTGGGTTTTACCTTAATGAACGTTAGTAGTTGCAGATGCTTGCTAATAGTTCCAATCATAAGTGCATAGATTTCCAAGTCAGGGATGACATGCTAGCAGTGGACTCTCCTACATAAAACTTGCTATCGGTCTAGTAATGTAGTCAATTGCTTAGGGACAATTTCGCAACTCCTACCTCCACTCTTCCACACTCTCTATACTAAATTTATTTCTTGTTTATCTAAACAGCCCCTAGTTTTTATTTACGTGCTGTTTATATTCTTGCAAACCTATCCCATTACACCTACAAAGTACTTCTAGTTTTATACTTTTTCTAGGTAAAGCGAACGTCAAGCGTGCGTAGAGTTGTATCAGTGGTTGATAGAACTTGAGGGAATATTTGTTCTACCTTTAGCTCCTCGTTGGGTTCGACACTATTACTTATCGAAAGAGGATACAATTGATCCCCTATACTTGTGGGTTATTAGTATGTTTGGATAATCTTCATGGGATCAATTACCCTTCTATAGACTGTAACAATTCTTTGTGGGATCAATTCATTTTTATCATTAGGAACAACAGTAATACCTCCCTTCTTAGGGACTCAATGGACATAACTTACCCACTGACTATCAACAACATGATAAATTATACCTGCCTCTAGAAGATTGAGTATTTCTTTCCTTACCACTTCTTTCATCTTAGGATTTAACCGTCATTGGTGATCAATAACCGGTTGAGCGTCTTTCTCCAATTTTATTTTGTGTTGACATAGAGTGGGACTAATGCCCTTGAGATCATCAAGAGTATATCCAATAGCAGCACGGTGCTTCTTCAGAGTTTTCAATAATTTCTCTTCTTCCTCCTGTGAAAGGTTAACACTAATAATAACATGATATAACTCATTTTCATCAAGATAAGCACACTTAAGAGTATTAGGTAATGGTTTGAGCTCAAACAGGGGATCACCCTTTGGTGGAGGGGGATCCCCTAGATTTTCAACAGGCAAGTTGTGTTTCAATAAAGGTCCTTGTTTAAAGAATATTTCATCTATTTCCCTTCTCTCATTCATATACATATCATTTTCATGGTCTAGCAGATATTGTTCTAAAGGGTCGTTAGGAGGCACACCAATAGAAGCAAGACCAATAATTTCATCTTTACTAGGAAATTCTTTATCATGGGGTTGTCTACGGAATTTAGCAAAGCTAAAATCATGAGACATATCCCCTAAACCAATAGTAACAAAATCCTTTTTGCAATCTATCTTAGCATTAACAGTATTTAAGAAGGGTCTACCAAATATAATGGGGCAAAAATCATCTTGTGGGGAACCAAGAACAAGAAAATCAGTAGGGTATTTAACTTTCCCACATAGGACTTCAATATCTCTAACAATCCCAACTGGTGAAATAGTATCTCTATTGGATAGCTTAATTGTAACATTAGTACCTTCTAGATCAACACGTGCAATATCATGCATAATTTCTTCGTATAAGGAATGAGGTATTGCACTAGCACTAGCACCCATGTCACATAAGCCATGATAGCAATGATCTCCTATTTTAACGAAAATAATAGGCATGCCTACAATAGGTCTATGTTTATTTTTAGTATTGGGTCTAGCAATTCTAGCACCTTCATCACAGAAGTAAATAACATGCCCATCAATATTATCAACCAAGAGATCCCTAACCATAACAACACTAGGTTCAACTTTAATTTGCTCAGAGGGTGTAGGTGTTCTAGTATTACTCTTATGAACCACAGCTGAAGGTTTAGCATGATCCTTTATTCTAGTAGGGAAGGGTTGTTTCTTAATATAAGCAGTCGAAACAATAGGATCAACATTATAAGTGATAGTCTTTTCTTCAACTTTGACGGGTTCAACTACTTATACTTCAATGGGAGGATGATATTTAAACCACTTCTCCTTAGGGAGATCAACATGAGTAGCAAATGATTCACAGAAAGAAGCTACTATTTCAGAGTCAAGTCCATATTTAGTGCTAAATTCACGGAAAACATCGGTATCCACAAAAGATTTAACACAATCAAACTTAGGTGTTATACCCGAGTCCTTACCTTCGCCGAGATCCCAATCTTCAGAGTTGCGTTTTATTATTTCCAATAAATCCCATTTGAATTCAATAGTCTTCATCATAAAAGAACCAGCACAAGAAGTATCGAGCATGGAGCGATTATCAAGAGAAAGCCGAGCATAATTTATTTGAATAATAATTTCTCTTGAGAGCTCATGATTGCGGCATGAATATAACATTGACTTAAACCTTCCCCAAGCTTGAGCGATACTTTCTCCTTCACGAGGCCAAAAATTATATATATAATTACGATCACAATGAACTTGATGCATAGGATAGAACTTCTGATTAAATTCCAATTTCAATCGGCCGTAGTTCCAAGATCCAATATCATCGCATAGACTAAACCATGTCAATGCCTTTCCCTTCAAAATAAAGGGACGACCTTATTCTTGATCACATCCTCGGGCATACCTGCAAGCTTAAATAAACCACAAACTTCATCCACATAGATTATGTGCAAATCGGGATGCAATATTCCATCTCCTATAAAGGGATTAGCTAGCAGTTTCTCTATCATACCCAAAGGAATTTTAATGTTAAAAAATTCAGTAGGTTCAGTAGGTTGAGGAGCAACTCTTTGCTCTACTGGTCGGGGTGAAGATACCCCGAACAAGCCCCTCAAAGGATTATGTTCCATAGTAACAAGTGACAGTAAATTTCAGCACACTATATAAATATTTCCTTACCGATTTCCTCTTACCAAAGGCGGTTCACTCCCCGGCAACGGCGCCAGAAAAGAGTCTTCGTGACCCAAAAGTGTAGGGGATCTATCTAGTCCTTTCAATAAGTAAGAGTGGCAAACCCAATGAGGAGCAGAAGGAAATGATAGGTAGTTTTCAGTAAGTTATTTACTACAAGCAATGAAATTATTGGTAACAGATAGTTTTGTGATAAGGTAATTTGTAATGAGTAACAAGTGGTAAAAGTAAATAAGGTGCAGCAATATGGCCCAATCCTTTTTGTAGAAAAGGACAAGCCTGGACAAACTCTTAAAGAAAGGAAAGCGCTCCCGAGGACACATGGGAATTATCGTCAAGCTAGTTTTCATCACGCTCATATGATTCGCGTTCGTTACTTTGATAATTTGGTATGTTGGTGGACCGGTGCTTGGGTGCTGCCCTTACTTGGCCAAGCATCCCACTTATTATTAACCTCTATTGCAAGCATCCGCAACTACAAAAGAAGTATTAAGGTAAACCTAACCATAGCATGAAACATATGGATCCAAATCAGCCCCTTACGAAGCAACGCATAAACTAGGGTTTAAGCTTCTGTCGCTCTAGCAAACCATCATCTACTTATTACTTCCCAATTCCTTCCTCTAGGCCCAAATAATGTTGAAGTGTCATGTAGTTGACGTTCACATAACACCACTAGAGGAAAGACAACATACATCTCATCAAAATATCGAACGAATACCAAGTTCACATGACTAGTCATAGCAAGACTTCTCGCCTGTCCTTAGGAACAAACGTAACTACTCACAAATCATATTCATGTTAATAATTAGAGGGGTATTAATATGCATAATGGATCTGAACATATAATCTTCCACCGAATAAACCAACTAGCCTCAACTACAAGGAGTAATCAACACTACTAGCAACCCACACGTACCAATGTGAGGTTTTGATACAAAGATTGGATACAAGAGATGAACTATGGTTTGAGAGGAGATGGTGCTGATGAACATGTTGATGGAGATTGACCCCCTCCCGATGAGAGGATCGATGATGATGATGATGGTGATGATTTCCCCCTCCCGGAGGGAAGTTTCCCCAGCAGAACAGCTCCGCCGGAGCCCTAAATTGGTTCCGCCAATGTTCCGCCTCGAGACGGCAGCACTTCGTCCCGAAAGCCTCCTTATGATTTTTTCCAGGGCAGAAGACACCTTATACCAGAAGATGGGCACCGGGGGGCTGCCAGGTGGTCCACGAGGCAGGGGGCACGCCCAGGGGGGTAGGGCGCGCCCCCACACTCGTGGACGGTGGGTGGGCCCCCTCTGGTGCTTTCTTCGCCCATTAGTTTTTATATTTTCCAAAACTGACTTTCGTGGAGTTTCAGGGCTTTTTGAGTTGTGAAGAATAGGTCTCCAATATTTGCTCCTTTTCCAGCCCAAAATTCCAGCTGTCGGCATTATCCCTCTTCATGTAAACCTTGTAAAATAAAAGAGAAAAGGCATAAGTATTGTGACATAATGTGTGATAACATCCCATAATGCTATAAATATCATTATAAAAGCATGATGCAAAATGGACGTATCACTCTTATATATGGACAATATATGTCCTCTGAGGTTCCCTAAATTTTCTCAAATATTTTTGAAACAGGTAATTTTTCTAACCTATTAAAGACCATTTCTGGCCTAAAGAAAAAGCCTTTAAAAAATAGCAAAATAACTTCTAAAATTATATTTTTGTGGTTTATGGGAGTCATATACCTAATAGGAGTCAAATATACTCTTTGAAAGATTTTGCATACCCCAAATCAAGTACTTGTAGTGCAAACCTCAATTCATGGGTTTTTGGAAAACTAAATATAGAAAATACTTTTTGGCCAAATTATTTTTGTAAGAAAATACTATATTGTACTATACACATAGCATGATCATTGGGCAGAAGTTTGGAGTAAGGAAATGAAGTATGGAAGGTGGAGTTGTGTTGACTTTAAAGAGCACTTGAAATGACACGAAAAAGCAAACTCAAATAAAAACCAAATAAATGGAAAAGTTTTTGTTGGTCCCAATTTTCATGCTTTATTAATGCTAATGACATGTTACAAAATGTTGGGTGTGACACAATCACACCAACTGGGATCGTTAGAAATTTTGAAGTCTTGTGTGGGAAAATAAAATATCCTATTGATTTTCTAGTTCTTGGTTCCCCACAAGATGACTTTTGTCCCATTATCTTTGGTAGACCTTTCTTGAACACTGTCAATGCTAAGACAGATTGAGAGAAATAAATTGTCAGTGTTAGTTTCGGTGATGTGTCTCATGATTTTAATTTTTCCAAGTTTAGTAGACAACCACGTAATGAAGAATTACATAGCAAAGATGAAGTAGTTGGTCTTGCTTCTATTGTCGTGCCACCTACTAATCCATTTGAACAATATTTGCTAGACCATGAAAATGATATGCACTTGCATGAAAGAAATGAAATACATACAATATTCTTTGAACAACAACCTCTCCTAAAACACTATTTTCCTATTGAAACTCTTGGAGGTCCTCCTCCACTGAAAGGTGATCCCGTGTTTGAATTAAATCAATTGCTGACACTCAGAAATATGCTTACCTTCATGCGAAAAACATATATCCTGTTATTATAGTGCTAACCTTTCAGAATATGAAGAAGAAAGATTATTAAAAACTCTGAGGAAGCACTGTGTTGCTATTAGATATACTCTTGATGATCTTAAGGGAATTAGTCCCACTGTCTGTCAGCACAAGATTAATATTGAACCTGATGCTAAACACGCTATTGATCACCAACGACAATTGAATCCTTAGATGAAAGAAGTGGTTAGAACTGAAATACTAAAACTTTTGGAAGCGGGTATAATCTATCCCATAGCTGATAGTAGATGGGTAAGTCATGTTCATTGTGTCCCTAACTAAGGAGGTATTACTGTTGTTCCTAGTGATAAAAATGAACTTATTCCACAAAGAATTGTTACTGGCTATAGAATGGTAATTGATTTTAGAAAATTAAATAAAGCAACTAGAAAAGATCATTGCCCTTTGCCTTTTGTTGATCAAATGCTAGATAGACTATCTAAGCACACGCACTTTTGCTTTCTTGATGGATATTATGGTTTCTCTCAAATACTTGTATCACAACCTAATCAAGAGAAAACCACCTTTGCTTGTCCTTTTGGAACATATGCTTATAGACATATGCCTTTTGGTTTATGCAATGCACCTGCTACCTTTCAAAGATGTATGACTGATATATTCTCTGACTTTTGTGAAAAGATTGTTGAGGTTTTCATGGATGATTTCTCCATTTACAGAACTTCTTTTGATGATTTCTTAAGAAACCTTGATCAAGTTTTGCAGTGATGTGAAAAAACTTATCTTGTCTTGAATTGGGAGAAGTGCTAGTTTTTGGTAAATGAATTAAGGTATTGTCTTGGGGCATAAACTTTCTGAACGGGGTAATATTGGGGATATAATCCTAGGTTGTAACCCGCCGTGATTGGGCTAGGTTACCAAGCTGGAGAGTAAAGAGTTAAAGACTGGCATGGGCCGTCACGAGTCAAGCTGAAGACTTAACCGATGCTTCGACCTATGGTCTAGCTTGAAGCCCAGTACTGAAGATGGAGACTCATGGGCCAGAGATATAAGCCGCCTAAGGTTTCCTTCCTTGGGAGGGTTAGAGATATAATTGGTCACGAGTCCAAGGGTGACTCGGATTCTAGTAATCCAGGGTCTCGATCTGTATATAAAGGCGCACCCCTGAGGCGGATAGGACAGGTAGAAAACAATCGATAGCTAGGTCAAGCGAATCTGCTCCCTTGTAACCGATACTCGAGCAATAAGCAGAAAAACAGGAGTAGGCTTTTATCGCCATCATGAGGTGCTGAACCTGTGTAAATCGTGTCTCTCTTCTCCCTCAACCCCTACGAGCTAATCACCATTGTGATGGCCTCAAGTCTAAGTCCTCACACTAGGACATCTGCCGAAACAGAACGACGATAGTTGGGGCGCACCATGGGGCCAGCGCACAGTGGTTTTGAGTTCTTGAAGTGCACTTTCCCAGGGCTCGAGGGATACATTATTGGCAGGATGACCAAGAGTCGCCACGGCAAGCCTTACATCGACGACGCCGGCTGGGGTCCTGAGGCCGACTCAATCGAGTACGGGTATCGGGTCCCCTTCGGCGGAATCCATGTATTCATCGACAAGATTGGCGGATCTGAACCCGAGCCAGACTTCGGCACCGACCTCGTCGAGTCGGCTTGGCGCGCGAAACCTACCCATTGATAAACCAGCCGGAAGCACGTTTTTATTGGTTTCACACAGGGTGTGGAACTCCCAGAGAATTCCCAGTCTAGAGGAGATACTCTCGTCTACACGAATGACGAATCCTCGACTGGAGAAATGGAATAGATCTATCGTCTTCATGATGGCGGGCTCGGGGGCTGTTCCGATGGCGATAGTATTCTTGACACTTGTGAACCGCCGAGTCGAGCCACCATCTACATGGCAGGTACGACGCTGGTTAACAGTTCGACGCCGATCGGAGAAATAGCCGCTACTGACCCGGCAGGGCAAACGCTTCCAGAAGGATCCGGTTGAGCAAGGCCGCTGACTCAAACTTTGGCTGAGCTGATGAATGCTCTTACAACCTTGCTGGCGACTGAGGTCACTACGGAGAATCAATCAGAGTGTAATGTGGAAATTGCAAAGCCTCGTGAGCAGATGATTTAGGCTCAGGAGGAGATAAACCCGGAAAACACCCAAATGGCCGAGTTACAAGCTTAGGTCTTGACAAAAAAGGAACGCTTGCAGGCTGAGGCTTGGTGGTTAAACTTGGATCAGAATGCTTCTGAGAAGGTTTTTCGAAGGCGGCATCAGAGCCGTTGATATCCGGGTTATCAGCCCACACGCTTTTTTAAGACGCCAGTAGATGGTACAAGTAACCACGGAGCACTAGTTATACCCGAATTAACCATGAATGCACCTGGAAGCAGGGCGGAGGCTCAGACTTGATATCCAGAGGCCACCCGAAGGGAAGACACGGTCCCAAGCCCTAACCCGGTCCAACCACAACAGTTTTTGACTCCATCGGGTCACTTCTCCAACCCGGTGGATAACACGGTAGCGGCAGCAACCCGGCTTGCCGCGATTCCCATTATTGGTGACGCACTAGCTATGATTGAGACTCAGAACTCCATTGGGCTTCTTTTAACGGCGATGGCTCTGCATGACAGTTATTCTTATAGCCGGCATTGTGTGCATTCAACTCCATTCCCGAGACGTAGTTACAGTCGGCACACTAAGTCACTAGCCGTGTCTAGGAGCGAGCGGCTTTAAACCCACCCCAGGATAACCCACCACATAACACGTGCGCTAATGCTCAAGTTATTGTTGATGAGGGAAGAGCATGACGTGAGGTGGAGGCAACAAACCAGGGGGCTCATCAGCCGCCCCGAGTGACCCCTGCAAGCTCTGTGGGAGCCGGGTCAAATTGCAGGACCATTGGAGTACCTTGTCTAGTGCCGGCTTTGTTCATGGAGCGTATACCCAAGGATTTTAAGGGAACTCGGAAAGTACCAAATTATACGGCTGATCTTGAGCCGACAACAAGGATTGAGAGCTCGAGTTAGCCATGAACATGTTGGAAGTTAGTGATGCAGTTTCTACCAAGTATTATACTATGGTGTTGGAAGGACCGGCTCGTACATGGTTAAAGAACCTACTCCCAACTCCATCAACACTTGGGGAGAGTTGAAGGAAAGCATTATCAAGAACTTTCAAGGAACTTGCAACCGGTCGATGACAATCTTTGATTTGTAGCATTGCGTACATCATGAGGATGAATCGGCTCACCATTGGGCTCGCCCGGTTGCGACCATCATACACTCTTCAGACAGCATCGGGGCGGGTCAAGCTGTGTTAATATTGGAGAAGAACTATTACTTTGAACCGCTTAAGCAGAAGCTTGGGCGCCTTAAGGGACGTGCTCAAACATGGGCAAGCTTATGGATGTACTTACTAGATATGCCGACTCTAATAGTACAAAGGATCATGGCTTTGATGAAGATAAGCTTAATAAGGGCAAGAAAAGCATTGGTGGTAAGGGCCAACAGCAGAACACCTCAAGTCAAAAGTGGAAATCATAATGGCCAAGACAATGGGGGAAAGCGTAAGTTCCCCGATGGTGGGTCCGATTTTGTGGCCAACACCAATGATGGATTTAAGAACCAGCATCGTAATGGTAATGGCAAGCTGCCTTTCAGTGGAGGAAGGCCCATAAATCTTGAGGGAATTCTGAATGACCCCTTTCCAAAACACAGTTATCCTAACAAGCCATCCACTCATGCCTAGAAGGATTTTTATATAATGAGAGAGTTCACGAACCGGAATTTTCAACAACATCATGGCAATAGTAATGGCCCACCTGGCAGGTCTGGATCGGACTCTCATGGCTCCAGCTTCGGTGGTGGCGGCTCAAGTTCTAGATATCAGGGTCAAGGTAACCATGGTGGTCATAATCAAAAATCTGGTCATAATCAAAAATCAGCAGCAAAATAACCAGCCAGGATTTCAGAGAATTCCAAAGCAGTTGAATAGTGGCCAATACCATGTTTTAACAACAAGTACCTGCAAGAGGGACATAAAGGTCCATAAGATGTTAGTCAACATGGTTGAGCCGGTCGTGCCTCAGTACTTAAACCGGTCTAAGCAGGCAATCACTTGGAGCCGGACAGATCACCCGCCCCGGGTTGATAACCCGGGTCATATGGCTTTGGTTGTGGCTCCCCAAGTTGGGGGGGGGGGTTCACTAAACTTCTTATGGATGGTGGAAGCAACATCAACATATTATATTATGATACTTTCCGGCGCATGGGTCTGACTGAGAAGGATCTTAAGCCATCATCCATTGTCTTTCATGGAGTTGTTCCTGGCAAGTCGGCTTATCTAGTTGGTAAGATTGCACTGGAAGTGGCCTTTGGTGATGATTCCAACTACAGGGTAGAGACATTGTGGTTTGAGGTAGTTAAAATAAGGAGTCCATATCACACGCTGTTTGGACGACCGACTTATGCCAAGTTCATGGCTCGCCCTTGCTATGTATATATGCACCTTAAGATGCCTAGACCCAAGGGCATATTCACAGTTCATGGGGATTGTCTGAAAGCTTTGGAATTTGACGAAGGAGACATGACTTATGCAGAGATGACCTATGCTGTAGAAGAGCTTAAGTTCTATAACGACAATGTTGACCGGATCTAAAGCCACTAAATCCGGCATTTACTGCCGTGTCATCTGTTTCCCCGATATTGTTCTGACGCTTATTCTTATTGCGTCGTGGCTTTCCATTGCCATCCCCGACTTTGGAAGTGCCAGGGTCACTGGTACTATTGCTTCTACGAGCCAACCAGCTATCTTTGCCCGCACAAAAGTGGGTCATAAGTGTCGTAAGGGATGCCATTGTCTTTGGCTTATCCTGACCGAGGTGTCATGCGATCCATTCGTCACGGACGCGGTGTTTAAATGCCGCCAAGGCTTCGGCGTCCGGGCAGTCGATGGTTTGGTTATTTTTAGTTAAGAACCGATTCCAAAGCTTGCGGGCTGACTCCCTGGATTGCTAGATTATGTGACTTCAATCATCAGCATCCAGTGGTCGGACATAAGTCCCCTAAAAGTTAGCCCGGAAAGCATCCTCTAAGTCTTCTCAAGTTCCAATGGAGTTCTCTGGGAGGCTATTCAACCAGTGTCCTGCTAGCCCCTTCAGCTTTAGAGGGTGGTATTTGATGGCATGGAGGTCACCTCCGCGAGCCATGTGGATGTGGAGAATAAAGTCTTCAATCCATACAGCGGGGTCCATCGTTCCATCATATGCCTCGATGTTTATGTGTTTAAACCCTTTCGGGTGATCCATCACCTCATTAGTAAAGCACAAAGGGTGGGCAGCGTCCCTGTATCGTGTGACTACACGACGTAGTTCGGACGGCATCCGTGTTCGGTATTGACTCCAAACTTGATTATATGTGATGTGCTTGGCTTGATAGCCACCATCCCATCTGGGAGCACGTTCTCTTGACCCGTAGATCAATCTAACTGACCGGCTTTATTGTTCAGGTCATGATGTAGGTTGCACTACTAGGAAAAGGCTTATTAACGGCGCACCTAATTTGGCCATTAATGGCGCATTAGGGGTGCGCCATTACTAGCACGCCATTAGTATGTTTTACTAATGGCGCACCTCTGGTGCGCCATTAGTATCTGGTATACTAATGGCGCACCGCAGATGCGCCATTAGTATGCACAGTAGTGCGCCATTAGTATGCCTCACAGGGGCCATGTGTAGCCAGGTGCTTTGGCATACTAATGGCGCACTCTGCTGTGATGCGCCATTAGTATGAATATTAGTTTTTTTTTAATTTTTTAATTTTCTGTTTTTTGCACAGGTTATGCATATATATAAATATAATTTCTCGTGGAGCCAACATATATGGTACGCACATCGAAACTATTAGAATCTACTCCCTCCGTTCCGATTTAGTCGTCGTAGTTTTAGTTAAAATTTGAACTAAAACCACGACGAGTAAATCGGAACGGAGGGAGTATATAATAGCTCATAGAACAACTTAGCATCATGCATCATCGATCATAATAATAATAAAAACTCAACATTGGTATTAAATAATAAGTCTTACACATCATTATCGACCATACAACTTCTACTACGTATCAATTTTCTAAGATAAAATGGCATAAAACAAGATGGCGTTTGTCTCTAAATCAATTAGATTTAAAGGGCCATTATAGAGAACGCAGATTATCTTGTCTCCATTTCTTGCCCTTCTCACTCTATTGCTTCCAAGTACCTCCTTACGAGTTTTCGTTATTTTTCGCCATTCTTTGATTCTCATTCCCTCATTTTTAGAAGAAATCCGATATGGACACGTGTGATTTGTAGGTTCACCTGGCAGAATGTTTAAAACTTGTAGTTGACCAGATTGAAACATGACAGGAGGCACACAGTCACTAGGGAGAATCTGTTGCAAAACATAGTAAGACTTCGTAGTTAGCATTGTAGTTCAGTTCGAGAAGAACTAATGCAAAACATGCACGAATGTCGTAATAGTAAAAAAAATCTTACCATGGTATCTCCATTGAAATTAACGTAGTTCAAGACGTGCACTAGTGGGACGTATTGACTACATTGTGGATCAATATTACGATATTGAATGTAATCTACAAGGAAGGAATAAAAGAAGATGATCTGCTCTTTGTCCTTATAAGTACATACTGAGCCAGGGGTGTAGTAGGTTCTGTCTAGCATCATCCTCACATTATTTGAATAATCAAAATAACCTATCAATGGAAATAAGTTGTCAACTATTTTGAAATAAACAATATAAATTACTAAATAACTATGTTTGATAAACTCACTTCTCGGTAGAATTGGAATCATATCGTCAACAAGGACCCAAATGTCCAAATCGTCTTCGGCGATGGAATCCGGATTACCAAGATCCATGGTGAGAAGCATACCCTCATAAAAACCATATATCTTGCAAAATGATTCCCAATTCTTGCAACCAAAAGTGGTTACGTTATCTGAATTGTACAAATCCACTTCTAAATCAACATTATGCATGGTCCTTAGTTGAATTTGCTTTGTCTCCGTAGTTTCATGATCTTCAAATCCCATCCTCTCCAAGACATAGCGTCTTGCATGACATGGGATAAACTAGTTGCATGTAAAAGAAGAAAATTAATTACTTACACGTTGAAGTAGCTAGAAATCGTGCTTAATTAATTACGAAACAAGACTTGTCGTTGCGTACCGTTTCGACATCGAAGGTCTCGTCGAGCTTAATACTGAAGTAACGACCGTCTACCAGGTGAGGCCTGTCGCACAGACCCCGGTCGTCACCGCACCAGGAGCACTCCGGGATCCTATCGTCGTCGGAAGACGACATTTCCTATGTTTCAAAGAGATCAAACTTTATAAATTAAAAATATGTACCTAGACAAGCTAGCTGTGGCACCATCCTTGGCTCATTAGGACTAACATTGTCAACACTTTTGCACTAGTTCTGCTACATACGATCGTCACTAGATATCTACAGTTTTATTACTAGAGCCACCATACAAACCTCATCATATTCTTTTATTACTGGAGCCAATTTTCCTCATATTCTTTTTTTACTGGAGGCACCATACAACCCTCAGAGCTTGGTGGCCTGGACCTGCATTTGTTCTTGGTTGCTTTTCATACTAGAGTTTTACTATCACAACAGTGTTTTTTTAAATATAATATCACAACAGTGCTTTTTTATTAACAGCAAGTTCATCATGTCAATTACTCCAAGCAACAACAGTTTGCCTAGTAGAAAAATTTAAACTATGGCTTAGCAGAAAAATTAACAGCAACAAGTTTTTCATGTGTTTTTCAGAGTACAAGTTGCTGAAAAAACTACTGAACTACTGAAACTAGTCTAACTACTGAAACTACTGAAAGTAGTCTAACTACTAAAACTACTGAAACTAGTCTAACTAGTCTAACTACTGAAACTAGTCTAACTAGTCTAACTACTGAAACTACTGAAACTAGTCTAACTACTGAAACTACTAAAACTACTGTAACTACTGAAACTAGTCTAACTAGTCTAACTACTGAAAGTAGTCTAACTAGTCTAACTACTGAACTTCAGATTTGAAATTCATGTGTTTTTCAGATTTGAGATTCATGTGTTTTTCAGATTTGAGATTCATGTGTTTTTCAGCAAGTCTAACTACTAGTCTAACTACTAGTCTAACTAGTCTAACTACTGCTCCAAGCACTAGTCTAACTACTAGTCTAACTACTGCTAGTCTAACTAGTGCTCCAAGCAAACTACTGAAACCATTAGAGTGTAACTACTAGTCTAACTAGTCTAACTACTGCTCCAAGCACTAGTCTAACTACTGCTAGTCTAACTACTGCTCCAAGCAAACTACTGAAACCATTAGAGTCTACTGCAAGAAGGTTTCAGTTAATTATTGGGCTAAACTGGACACGAGCTAACACAGCGATATCGATAACATCTGCCTAAAGAGACTACCTATGGGATTAATTGATCGTAAAATGTAAGATAATCTTGACTTTTGACAAGCCAAAAGATCGAGCGGGGAGGGGGCGGTGGGTGTGGTAAGCGGCGCACCTGGACTGCGAAACCCTCGAGGAGGTCCTTCTCGACGATGCCGCGAGCAATCACGGCGGAGGCCGGCGGCGGCGCTCCCTTCACGTGCCCCGAGTGGCCCTCGTCGGCTCCGAACCAACCGCCGCCGTGCGTCGAGTCATCGCCGAACTAGGGTTGGGGGCGAGGGCGCCGAGTCAGCGTCGGGGGCGAGGGCGTCGGCGGTGAGGGAGAGAGAGGCGTCGGGGAGAGGGGGGCGAGGGCGTCGGCGGTGAGGGAGAGAGAGGCGTCGGGGAGAGGGGGCGAGGGCGTCGGCGGTGAGGGAGAGAGAGGCGTCGGGGAGAGGGGGGCGAGGGCGTCGGCGGTGAGGGAGAGAGAGGCGTCGGGGAGAGAGGGGGGAGAGATCTGGCGAGAGGGAGAGAGAGGAGGGTGCGGCCGGCCCCAAGTATGGGGGATTACTAATGGCGCATTTCTGCTATGTGCGCCATAAGTATGTGGACTCTAATGGCGCACCGAGCCCAGGTGCGCCATTAGTATTGTGTTCTACTCACTAGCCCGAAAGAAAGCTATATGTTTCACCTAACCCACTACCTAACAGAACCCCCACACTAGCCCGACTGGTCAGCACTCTGCATACCCACCAGGAGGTCCTGGGTTCGAATCTAGGCCTCCCCAATTTTTTTTTTTGCTTTTAAAAAATGTTGTTTGACACTTATTTGTGTTTAACTATATTCAAACTTGTTTAAATCATAACAGTAATATTTTTTTATAAAAAAGTAATAATTTTTTAAAAAATATCATCAAATTTGTTATTTGAAAATATTTATGAATATGAAAAAATATCATCAAATTTATTATTTTGAATATATCATGGGTCGGAGGCGGCGGTTGAGTAGGGGAATCGAGGGTGCAGGGGGTCGGCGGCGGCGGCCGCGGTGGACCGGGGGGTGCTC
>LR738710.1:354529155-354578034 GCA_902687465.1 Secale cereale
GGGGGGGGGGGGGAGGGACACGGAGGAAAGCTTCACAAACAACTATGAAAGCGGGTATGTGGAGGATAGAGTTCGGGGCCAGATCATGGGAATTTAGCCCGTAGAAGAATAAGAGACCCCAGACAAAGGGGTGGAGCGGAAATCCCAGCCCCCAAATAAAGTGAGGGATGAACACAACCCTCTCGCCAGGCTCTAGGATGGGGATCTCCTGATCCTCATCAGGAATCTAGTGTGCTATGTTGGCGGCGAGATAGCCCGCGCTCCAGAGACTCTTCACGTATTTCTCCGTGACGGTCGAGGCCTCCCACTTGCCCTAACTAGTTCGAGCCATTGGTGGAGAAGGAGGCCGCGGTGCAAGGGATGGGAGTTGCGGGCGCTGGAGCCGTGGGCGCTGGGGCTAGGAGATTGGGAAGCAAGGGCTAGAGGAGAGCGTGAGGTAAAAAGAGGGGATCTATGTCCTTTTATAGGCGGTAAATACCAAGCGTCCCCTCTCAAGCCATAAAACTCATCTGTTCCCACCGTAATCATGCGTAAGGTACGGTTGGGTTACCCAAATCATATTGATGATGATCCCACAATAAGCGGGCACGATCTCTCCTTTGACAAGATGTGCCAATGGAGTCTATGCCTCGAAACGTGAAACCATAGCCAAGAAAACAGTTAGAAATATTGAAGGGTCAAACATGACGTTTCGCTAAAAAATTGTCAGTAAAGACATAATGTTTGTTTTGACACATTGCCTTCATGGCTAAGGGTTGTACTAATCATGCAGAGCCGGACATAGTTCCTTTATGCAGGAAATTAACTTCATATGTTCGGAAGGAGGAACCCGCCTTGCAATGCCGAAGACATTATGCATGCCAGGCCCATCGTCATCGAAAACTGGTTCAGGGGCTACTGAGGAAGTCCTGGACTAGGGGGTCCTCGAGTGGCCCGATTACTCGTTATGGACCGGACTGGTGGGCCGTGAAGAACCACACAGAATATTATCCCTTGTGTCCGGATAGGATTCATATGTGCGTAGAATGGCAAGTTTAAGTCTGAGTTTAATGTTTCCTTCCTCTGCAAGATGATTATGTGCAACCCTAGGTCCCTCCGGTGCATATATAAATATGAGGGTTTAGTGTGTAGAGACAACCACAACTACCTTGTCTAGACATCTAGGGTTTGACGATTACGTTCTCGAGGTAGATCAACTCTTGTATCCTCATATTTATCAAGATCAATCTAGTAGGAAGTAGGGTATTACCTTTGTTAAGAGGGCCCGAACCTGAGTAAACATCGTGTCCTTGTTTCCCCTGTTACCATCAATCCTCAGATACACAGTTCGGGACCCCTACCCAAGATCCTCCGGTTTTGACACCGACAACCCACCACTCAAGTTTAAGTTGACCAAAGAAACAAAGTAGGTTAATTTTGTCCCTGGCGACTCTTCGCAGCAGTTCACCATTGGGACTGGGATGGATCCCAAATAGGAAAGCGCGCTCATCGAGTTCATCTGTGAAAATCAGGACATCTTTGCATGGAAACCTCCTGACATGCCGAATGTACCGAGGGAATTAGCTGAGCACCGCCTTAATATAGATCCTAAGATGAAACATGTTCGACAGTTCCTCCATCATTTTAATGAGGAGAGACGGAAAGCTATTGGAGAAGAAGTGGTATGACTCTTGGTATTTGGTTTCATAGTTGAGGTATTTTAGCCTCAATGGTTGGCTAACTTGGTCCTTGTACTTAAGAAAAATGGCATGGCGCATGTGTGTGGACTACATAGACCCTAACAAGGCTTGTCCGGCTGGCCCTTTTTCTCTCCCTCGTATCGACCAAATTAGTGATGCAACAACGGCTTGTGAGAGTCTCTGTTTCTTAGATGCTTATTCTAGTTATCATCATATCTAGATGGTGGTCGAGGTGCATGAAAAGATAGCTTTTATCACACCTTTTGGAGCTTTCTGCTATGTGTCTATTCCTTTTGGACTTAAGAGTGCTCAAGTGACTTATCAGCATTGTGTTCAGAATTGCTTCCATGGTCAGACTAGATGCAATCTTCATCCTTATGTTGATGACATTGTAATTAAGTGATGGAAGAAAGAAACCTTGCTTGATGACTTGAAAGAAACCTTTGACAACCTCCAGGTTTACAAAATGATGCTTAACCCGACCAAGTGTGTCTTTGGTGTACCTGCAAGGAAGCTGTTGGGTTTTCTGGTCTCAGAGAGGGGCATTGAAGCTAACCCGAAGAAGAATGAGACTATTACTTCTCTGTCTAAGGCAGCTTGTATTAATGATGTACGAAGGTTGGCGGGTCGCATTGCAGCACTAAGTCGGTTCATTAGCCGCCTAGGTGAGAAAGTGATCCCTTTATATCAGATGATGAAGAAGACACACAACTTTGTCTGGAGTGATGCTGCTAATGAGGCTTTTGAGCCAATCAGAAAGCAGTTGGCTGAGCCGCCTGTCTTAGCTGCTCTAGGCGAGAAAGAGCCTATGCTCATGTACGTGGTGGCTAATAATAGAGCCGTTAGCCTGGAAGCGGTTGTGGAGAGCAAAGAGGCAGGGAAAGAATATCCAGTTCAACGGTCGGTTTATTATGTTAGTAAGTATTGACAGAGTCCAAGCAGAGATATCCACATTGGCAGAAACTTGTATTTGAAGTGTTTATGACTAGTCGCAAGCTGAAGCACTATTTCCTTGAGCATCCACTTACTATGGTCAGTTCAGCTCCACTCGGAGATATCAACCAAAATAGAGAAGCCATAGGTCGGGTTACTAAGTGGCCAATTGAGCTAGGGATACATCATATCAAATATGTGCCAAGGACGACCATTAAATCCCAGGATTTGGTGAATTTTATCAATGATTCGACATAGTTGCAGACATTGGAGGAGAAGCTGGATAATACATACTGGACAATACGCTTTGGCGGGTCTTGTTGGGGAATGTAGCATGCAATTTCAAAAATTTCCTACACTCACGCAAGATCTATCTAGGAGATGCATAGCAACGAGAGGGGGAGAGTGTTTCTACATACCCTTGTAGACCAAAAGCGGAAGCGTTCGATAATGCGGTTGATGTAGTCGAACCTCTTCTCGTGTCCGACCGATCAAGCACTGAACATACGTCACCTCCAAGTTCTGCACACATTTAGCTTGATGACGTACCTCGTCCTATTGATCCGTCAAGGTGTCGAGGAAGTAGATGAGTTCCGTCAGCACGACGGTGATGGTGGTGTGATCGGCACAGGGCTTCGCCTAAGCACTACGAAGATATGATCTTGGGAGTAATCCGTGGAGGGGGCGCCGCACACGGCCAACAGATGTTGTTGTGTGTTTTCTAGGAGCCGCTTCATCATGTATATATAGGTTGGAGGGGAGGACAAGCAGCCAAGGAGGCACCCCAAGTAGGAGGAAACCTACTTGGGGTCCTCTCCAATCTAGCCAAAACCCCCTCTCCTATTCCTATGTGAAGTAGGAAGGGAAAATGAAAGAAGTGGGAATCCTATTCCCTTTTCGTTTTCTCCTTCCCCTTTCCTTCTCGAATTTGGCCAGCCCATATGGGGGGGTGCACCAACCCCTTAGTGGCCGGTGTGTTTGCCCTCTGGGCCCATAAGGCCCATTTCTTTTGCCGGGGGTGCTCGAAACCCCTTCCGATGACCCGATAAGTACCCGGTACCACCTGAAACACTTCCGAAGTCCGAATAACATTGTCCTATATATCAATCTTTACCTCTCGAACATTTCGAGACACCTCTTCATGTTCGTGATCTAATCCGAGACTAAGAATAACATTAGTTCACCAAATCACATACCTCATATAATAAAATATCGTCATCGAACGTTAAGCGTGCGGACCCTACGGGTTCGGGAACTATGTAGACATGACCGAGACACCTCTCCAGTCAATAACCAATAGCGGAACCTGGATTTTCATATTGTCTCCCACATATTCTACGAAGATTTTTATCGGTCGACGATACGTCCAAAACGTATCTATAATTTCTGCTTGCTCCATGCCTCTTTTGTGTGATATTGCTATGATATTTATACACTTCCATACACTTTTGATCATATTTGGACTAACCTATTAACTTAGTGCACCCCAGTGCCAGTTTCTGTTTTCTGCTGTTTTTGTATTTCAGGTTTTCCCGTCACGAAAACTACCAGAAAAATCCCGGAAAAATTATATAAAAAATCAGCGTTCCGGAAGCTTCCACACGGTCGAAGTAGGGCCGGAGGGGGGCCACCAGGGCTCTAGGCGGCCTGGTGGCACGGCCCCCCTCCTGGCCGCGCCGGGGGGGCGCCTGGGCCCCCCAGGCCTCCACTGATGCCCCCCTTTGGCATATATTTAACACGCGTCCCGAAACCCTCGAGGACAAAACCCTTTTTCGCGATCTCATCTCTCTTCCGCCGCCGCCGCGCTTCCAAGATCGGGAGCACCAGGAGAACTCTTCCCAGCACCCTGCCGGAGGGGAGGATCACCACCGGGAGCCTCTCCACCACCATGGACGCCTCCCGGATGAGTTGTGAGTAGTCTCCCTTGGACCATGGGTCCATGACCAGTAGCTATGTGATGTTCTCCTCCCCTTCTTGTGCTTCACTAATTAGACCTCGTGAGCTGCCCTACATGATCGAGGCACATATGTAATCCTTATGCTGTTGCTATGTTGAGTTTGCTGGGATCCGATGGATTGTGAGATTATGTTCAGATTGTGTTTGAGTAATATATTTGATTTACCTCTTTTATATTTATGTTCGTAAGTAATTCTTGCATGTTCTCCGTTGTTATTTATTGCTTTGGCCAAGTAGTAGGTAGTGACTCCAAGAGGGAACGTTATGCTTGATTGTGGGTTCATGCCCCTCGATGACTAGCTTGAGTGACAGAAACATGAGTCTAGGGGATGTGATGTTGCCACAAGGGGGAAAACAACGGTGCTTGTGCCCGCGGGTGCAAGGATTGTTTACTTTACGCAAAGTTCTTTTAATGCAGTTGTCTGTTGCTTTGAGTTTACACTATGGGTGGGACTCGCAACTTAATACCAGTGAGATGTTCTGGATAGATATCTCAAGGTGGATGATTAGTAGTAGATGCAGATGGATTTCGGTCTACTTGCCTTGGCGTACCGCCCATGCTTTGAACCTCTACCTTTCTTGCAACATAGTTAGCATTGGTTTGCGCACATAATTCTGTCAATTGCCTAGCTGTAATTCGTTTACCTCACATAGCTGTTTTATCGTCTTTTGGGAGAGAGACATCACTAGTGAACATCATGGGACCCCGGTCCATATTACCATCACTGATCACATCCGCTATTTACTTTCCGCTTTTACTTACTATTTGCAGCAATACCTATCACTATTATCACTTGCGTTTGATCCTTTGTAAACGACAAGGCCGGAGGGATTGACAACCTCTCTGTACTCGTTGGGAGCAAAGTTATTTGTATCTGTGTGCAGGTCCACGTTGATTGCTAATATCTGGCGCCGTTAGCAGTTGACACCTTCTTGTTTAAACTAGGAGTCTCAGGGGAAATCGATCCTTGGTATCTTTGCCAAGGGAAAACTTCGGCTACACTGCATCTCAAACCTTCCACTTGGGGTAACCAACGAGGGGCGAGAAGCCATCAAGCAAAGTTTTCTGGCGCCGTTGCCGGGGACTCCACTCTTCAAGATAGGGGAGTTGCACGCTATCTTTTACCTTTGCTTTTAGTCTTGTTCGTTTACCTTTTAGTTTTTGCTTTAGTATATTTTATCGAAAATCACAAAAATAGTTATCTTGCTTGCTTGCTGCTATGGGTTCCACCGAGAACACCAAGTTGTGTGACTTCACTAGTCATAACAACGATGACTTTATTTGCACGCCTATCACTACACCTGTCACTTCAGCACCTTCTTATGAAATTAAACCTGCTTTACTGAACCTAGTTATGAAAGATCAATTCTCCGGTGCTGGAGATGATGCTGCTTTACACTTAAACAATTTTGTTGAACATTTTGATATGCAAAAGTACCAAGAAATAGATGGTAATATTGTTAAGCTTAAACTTTTTCCTTTCTCCTTTAGAGGAGGAGCTAAAATTTGGTTTCAATCTTTGCCTAGAAATAGCATAGATTCAAGGGACAAGTGCAAAGATGCTTTTATTGGAAAATACTATCGACCTGCTAAAATTATCCAACTAAGGAGTAACATAGTGAATTTTAAACAATTGGATAATGAACACGTTGCCCAAGCTTGGGAACGTATGAAATCTCTTATCAAGAACTGCCCTACTCATGGATTGACTACTTGGATGGTTATCCAAACTTTTTATGCAGGCTTGAACTTTACCTCACAGAACTTGTTAGATTCGGCCGCGGGAGGAACCTTTATGTCAACTACACTTGGTGCTGCCACGAAGCTTCTCGATGAGATGATGACCAACTATTCCCAATGGCACACCGAACGCGCTCCAACAGGTAGGAAGGTAAACTCTGTCGAGGAGATTTCCTCCCTAAATGAAAAGGTTGACTTGATCATGTCTCTACTTTCGAAGCAATCTTCTATTGATCCTCGTGATGTTCCTTTAAATTATTTGATTGCTCAAGAACAAGTAGATGTGAACTTTATCTCTAGAAACAATTTTAACAACAATGCTTATAGGAGTAATTTTGGTAGCAATCCTAGACCGTTCCCCTCTAATTCCTATGGGAACAACAATGCTTATCCTAGCACCAAGAACTCCACTACTGAACTAGAGATTATGCTTATAGATTTCATCACTACCCAAAAAGCCTTTAATAAGAATGTAGAAGAAAAACTAAACAAACTAGATGATCTCTCTTCAAAGGTAGACAATTTAGCCCATGAGGTAGAATTGCTTAAAATTAGAACTTCTCCTCTCGAGGAGAGGAAGGTCACTCCTATGAATGCTATTCAAGTGCAAATTAATGAAAACATTAGGATGTTGGCTAAACTTAAAGAGAGATGGGCTAGAGAAAGGGAGGAAGAAGATAGAATTAAGAACCTTCCTACCCACCACACTGTTGCTACTATCCAAGTTGTTGAGGATATCCAAACTCTTAGCACCCAATGCACTCCTGGTCCCGTTGGACCTATTAATGGTGATGCTATGACTATAGAAACTACCAAACAAGTGAACCTAAAGGACACCACTACCACTTTACATGATAGTGGTGACATTGATTTTGATATTTTCACTCTTACCGAAGTTATTGATTTCCTTCACAAGATGTCTAGAGATCCCCGCACTAGCACGCTTAACCTTGCCTTCACAGAGCATATCACTAATGCTCTCATCAAAGCTAGGGAGGAGAAACTTAGAGTAGAAGCCTCCATACCTAGAAAGCTAGAAGATGGTTGGGATCCTATGATTAAAATTAAGTTGAATAACTTCTCTTGCTATGCTTTATGTGATGTTGGAGCTAGTACCTCCGTTATGCCCAAAAGAATATATGATATGCTTAAATTGAAGCCTTTTGATTCTTGTTCTTTTGGTGTTCGTCTTGTTGATTCTTCCATAAAGAAACCTTTGGAAAGGATCGACGCTGTTCTTATCATTGTCAATGACAATTACGTTCCCGTTGATTTTACTATTATGGATATTGAATGTGAACCTTCTTGTCCAATTATTTTGGGACGTCCTTTTCTACGCACAGTTGGTGCTATCATTGACATGAAAGAGGGGAATATAAAATTCCAATTTCCTCTCAAGAAAGGGATGGGACACTTCCCTCGAAGGAAGATTAAGTTACCTTTTGAGTCCGTTATACGGGCTAGCTATTCTTTTACTCTTGATAAAACTTGATCTTTTTGCATTATGCCTAGCTTAAAGGCATAAAAGAAAGCGCTTTTGGGAGGCAGCCCACATGAATAAAATTTTATTTTGCTTTTGTTGTGTCTTGATGTTGTTACTACAGTAGCATCATCATTGTATCTTTGCTTTTCAACTTTGTGCCAAGTGTAGCCTCTGATTGCAAGAAAGTTCAAAGGTTGTGACGTGATGTCCAGGAAACAGATTCTGTCCTTGGATAGAAAAATTCGTATAAAATCACCAGATCATCTTTTTGGTCTGAATTGTTTTGAAAGCGTGCTCTATACAATTGTCTTTCGTGCGCCTGTTCTAAGTTTTTTGATTAGAGTTGTAGAAGTGCCCCAGAAAGATCATTTACTACCTGCTGGTCTGTTTTTCACAGATTCTGTCCTGTTTTGCCTTTCCTTCACTTTGCAAACCTTGAGCTTGCTTTTTCTTTGCGAAAACCTTTTGGCAATATTGAGAAACAGTAGACCTTCAAGAATATCCTTATTTCCAGCAAGGAACAATTATTTTATTATGGGTACTAACCTCTCTAATCAGATTATAATGAGTTATGTATGAAGGGAGTTTTCAAGTGTGCTAGGGAAGATGATAAAAAGATTCAGTAATGTCAAGCGCTCAAGCTTGGGGATGCCCCCATGCACCCCCAAGAAATATTCAAGAAGACTCAAGCGTCTAAGCTTGGGGATGCCCCCGTGCATCCCCTTCTCCATCAACATTATCAGTTCGTCTTTCGTTCCACTATATTTTTATCACTTCATGTGTTATGTGCTATGCTTGGAGCGTCTTGCTTTTAGTTTCCTTTTTAGTTTTCTTTAGCTTTTCATAACGAGTTGGAACTCAGCTTTCTTTGTGTGGGAGAGAAACACGCTCCACTTCAACCTAGAACATAACATAGAATTTTCATGTCTATCTTTGCTGTGTGTGTTCTTTGTCTTTCAATAGCTACTGTCATGCTTAGCTCTTAGTTTTCATGCTTATCTTTTTAAAGAGCTTCTGTTTAGTTGGTCGTTTGAACTCTCTTTATTTATCATGCTTATATTATTAAGAGAGTTTGCTTCTGTTGCATTGGTCGATATGTCTATGATAAAAATGCTACGTGCATAATGGTGCTTAGTAGTTCATGTTTTCTTATGGTTAGTCTCAAATAGCTGGGGGGTTCCCAATGTGTTATTGGAGTACCAACATGATTTGTTTGCCTATGATGTGGTATGGTTTAGTAATATCTTCCTTCAAGAATTTATTTTGATTGACTTGGCGTATGCTCACACATATTTAAGACTGTAAAGAAAGTCTGTCAAGCCTTGATGATCTTTTATTTCTGAGTAGCGATATAACTTCCATGCCTGATTCATTGTTGCTTTGTCGCTCTGCATGATTATGACTGTCATTGCTCTTTTAGTTGGTCGCTCCCAGTCTTTTGCTAACCTCCACCTGTACTAAGCGGACTGACTGCTTGTGCATCCAAATTCTTTTAAATCAGTTATGCCATATGAGTCCACCATACCTTCCTATACATGGTATTTACCTGCCATTCCTAAAGAAGACTTTCATGTACCATCTCGAAAATTATTCAAAAAAGCATTCCTATTTTGTGCCTCTGTTTTAGTTCATGAGGAAGTAGTAGTTAATTTATGATCTTTTTAAGTTGGACAAGCTTCACCCCGGGATTGCATGTCTAATGTGCAAACCCATAATACGAGAAGGAACTAGCAAAGAGTGCGCCCGGCTCAAAATTAATATAACAAACAAACCCTCATTCACGCTTTGTTCATGAGAAATCAGAAAACTTTGGCAGTGATAAACAAAGGAGTTTAAGAGGATGTGATCGTCCTCATTCAGGAGCCGTTCCTCGAAACTTGTCCATCTCAAGAAGTAATTGAGTTATCTGCTAGCATTCGTTGACGGAACATGCATAATCTAAAAATAATAATTATTACCTCTGTTTTTAAAACCAAGAGCTCTGGTACATGTTTTGTCTTTGTTTTCGACCATGGGTTTTCAACCTTGCCAACAAAAGCCACGGTTCGAGAGTCTCCACCTTCTTTTAAAGCACCAACTATTAAAAGCATGATTGTCATTCTGAGTGTAATGTGCATTGTCCCGAAGTAGCATTGTCTTTTGCATGATTGTGATATCGTTTATTCTGAAATCATTGTATCTAGTCATCACTTAAACCTTGGAGGTGCCCCTACATTTATGTTTTGCTTCACTAAAGGGGGCAAGCGAGATATCACTTTATCATATTTGCACACCATGCTCATTACAAATCTATTTGATGTTTCAGTATCATGTTGTAAAACTTTTAGTTCTTTGTGATTTTCTCATGAGGCAACTTAATTACTACAGATTCATTGTCTCAGTAAGCTTTTGTCATATGACTATAAAAAGTCCTATATGGTTAATAGCATGTCACCACAGAAATTATTCTTGTTATCATTTACCTACTCGAGGACGAGCAGGAATTAAGCTTGGGGATGTTGATACGTCCAAAACGTATCTATAATTTCTGCTTGCTCCATGCCTCTTTTGTGTGATATTGCTATGATATTTATACACTTCCATACACTTTTGATCATATTTGGACTAACCTATTAACTCAGTGCACCCCAGTGCCAGTTTCTGTTTTCTGCTGTTTTTGTATTTCAGGTTTTCCCGTCACGAAAACTGCCAGAAAAATCCCGGAAAAATTATATAAAAAATCAGCGTTCCGGAAGCTTCCACACGGTCGAAGTAGGGCCGGAGGGGGCCACCAGGGCTCCAGGCGCCCTAGTGGCGCGACCCCCCTCCTGGCCGTGCCGGGGGGGCGCCTGGGCCCCCCAGGCCTCCGCTGATGCCCCCCTTTGGCATATATTTAACACGCATCCCGAAACCATCGAGGACAAAACCCTTTTTCACGATCTCATCTCTGTTCCGCCGCCGCCCCGCTTCCAAGATCGGGAGCACCAGCAGAACTCTTCCCGGCACCCTGCCGGAGGGGAGGATCACCACCGGGAGCCTCTCCACCACCATGGACGCCTCCCGGATGAGTTGTGAGTAGTCTCCCTTGGACCATGGATCCATGACCAGTGGCTATGTGATGTTCTCCTCCCCTTCTTGTGCTTCACTAATTAGACCTCGTGAGCTGCCCTACATGATCGAGGCACATATGTAATCCTTATGCTGTTGCTATGTTGAGTTTGCCGGGATCCGATGGATTGTGAGATTATGTTCAGATTGTGTTTGAGTAATATATTTGATTTACCTCTTTTATATTTATGTTCGTAAGTAATTCTTGCATGTTCTCCGTTGTTATTTATTGATTTGGCCAAGTAGTAGGTAGTGACTCCAAGAGGGAACGTTATGCTTGATTGTGGGTTCATGCCCCTCGATGACTAGCTTGAGTGACAGAAACATGAGTCTAGGGGA
This sequence comes from Secale cereale, assembly GCA_902687465.1. Taxonomy (NCBI): domain Eukaryota; kingdom Viridiplantae; phylum Streptophyta; class Magnoliopsida; order Poales; family Poaceae; genus Secale; species Secale cereale. The sequence goes on from LR738710.1 coordinate 354,540,374, forward strand.
TGTGCTGTTTCCACAAGGGGGAAAACAACGGTGCTTGTGCCCGCGGGTGCAAGGATTGTTTACTTTACGCAAAGTTCTTTTAATGCAGTTGTCTATTGCTTTGAGTTTACACTATGGGTGGGACTCGCAACTTAGTACCAGCGAGATGTTCTGGATAGATATCTCAAGGTGGATGATTAGTAGTAGATGCAGATGGATTTCGGTCTACTTGCCTTGGCGTACCGCCCATGCTTTGAACCTCTACCTTTCTTGCAACATAGTTAGCATTGGTTTGCGCACATAATTCTGTCAATTGCCCAGCTGTAATTCGTTTACCTCACATAGCTGTTTTATCGTCTTTTGGGAGAGAGACATCACTAGTGAACATCATGGGACCCCGGTCCATATTACCATCACTGATCACATCCGCTATTTACTTTCCGCTTTTACTTACTATTTGCAGCAATACCTATCACTATTATCACTTGCGTTTGATCCTTTGTAAACGACAAGGCCGGAGGGATTGACAACCTCTCTGTACTCGTTGGGAGCAAAGTTATTTGTATCTGTGTGCAGGTCCACGTTGATTGCTAATATCTGGTGCCGTTAGCAGTTGACACCTTCTTGTTGAAACTAGGGGAAATCGATCCTTGGTATCTTTGCCAAGGGAAAACTTCCGCTACACTGCATCTCAAACCTTCCACTTGGGGTAACCAACGAGGGGCGAGAAGCCATCAGTCGAACCGTTATGACAACATACATTATAACCTTTGTCATCGGTATATTACTTGCCTAAGATTCGATCGTCCGTATCTTCATGCCTAGTTCAATCTAATTACTGGTAAGTCTCTTTACTCGTTCCGTAATACATCATCCTGCAACTAACTCATTAGTCACTTTGCTTGCAAGGCTTCTTATGATGTGTATTACCGATAGGGCTCAGAGATACCTCTCCGATACTCGGAGTGACAGATCCTAATCTCGATCTATGCCAACCCAACAAACACCATTGGACATACCTTTAGAGAAACTTTATAATCACCTAGTTATGTTGTGACATTTGATAGCACACATGGCATTCCTCCGGTATCCGGGAGTTGCATAATCTCATAGTCGAAGGAATATGTATTTGACATGAAGAAAGCAATAGCAATAAAAGTGAATGATCAATATGCTATTCTAATAGATGGGTCTTGTCCATCACATCATTCTCCTAATGATGTGATCTCGTTCATCAAATGACAACACATGACTATGGTTAGAAAACTTAACCATCTTTACTTAACGAGCTAGTCTAGTAGAGGCTTACCAGGGACATGGTGTTTTATCTATGTATCCACACATGTATCAAGTTTCTGGTTAGTACAATTCTAGAATGAATAACAAACATTTATCATGATATAAGTAAATATAAATAACAACTTTATTATTGCCTCTAGGGCATATTTCCTTCAGTCTCGAACTTGCACTAGAGTCAATAATCTAGTTCACATCGCCTTGTGATTTAACACAGATAGTTCACATCATCATGTGATTAACACCCATAGTTCACATCGCCATGTGACCAAAACCAAAAGGATTTACTAGAGTCAATAATCTAGTTCACATCGCCATGTGATTGACACCCAAAGAGTACTAAGGTGTGGTCATGTTTTGCTTTGTGAGAGAAGTTTAGTCAACAGGTCTATCACATTCAGATCCGTATGTATTTCGTAAATTTCTATGTTTGCGATGCTCTACATGGAGCTACTCTAGCTAATTTCTCCATCGTTCAATACGTATCTAGATTTAGACTTGGAGTCATCTAGATCAGTGTCAAAGCTTGTATCGACATAACACTTTACGACGAACTCTGTATCACCTCCATAACCGAGAAAAATTTCCTTATTCCTCTAAGGATAACTTTGACCACTGTCCAGTGATCTACTCCTGGATCAATCTTGTACCACCTTGCCAGACATGTGGCAAGGCACACATTTGGTATGTACATAGAATGGCATGCTTTATAGAACCTATGTCTGAGGCATAGGGAATGACTTAGATTCTCTCTCTATTTTTTTGCCAGGGTCGGGGTTTGATTCTTACTCAACTTCATACCTTACAACTCAGGCAAGAACTCTTTCTTTGACTGATCCATTTTGAACTACTTCAAAATCTCATCAAGGTATGTACTCATCGAAAGTCTTATCAAGCATCTTGATTTATCTCTATAGATCTTGATGCCCAATATGTAAGCAGTTTCACTGAGGTCTTTCTTTGGAAAATACTTATTCAAATATCCTTTTATGCTATCCAAAAATTCTACATCATTTGCGATCAACAATATGGCATCCACATATAACAACAGAAATGCTACAGAGCTCCCACACACTTTCTTGTAAATACAGGCTTCTCCGAAAGTTTGTATAAAACCATATGCATTGATCACTTCATCGAAGTGTATATTCCAACTCCGAGATGCTTGCACCAGTTTATAGATGGATCGCTAGATCTTGCACACTCTGTTATCACCTTTAGTATCGACAAAACCTTCTATTTGCATCATATACAACTCTACTTTAAGAAATCTTTTAAGGATTGCAGTTTTGACATCCATTTGCCAGATTTCATAATCATAAATGCGGCAATTCCTAACTTTAAGCATCGCTACAGGTGAGAAGGTCTCAGCGTAGTCAACTCCTTGAACTTGCCGAAAACCTTTTGCGACAAGTCGAGCTTTGTAGATAGTAACACTACCATCAGCGTCCGTCTTCCTCTTGAAGATCCATTTATTCTCAATGGCTTGCCGATCATCGGGAAAGTCCACCAAAGTTCACACTTTATTGGAATCTAGGCTCATCATAGCATCTTCATAGTTTGAAGGTTCGCCGTTGTCTAACAGCATGACTTCCAAGAGAGAGTTACCGTACCACTCTGGTGCAGTACATGTTTTGGTCGATCTTCGAGGTTCGGTAGTAACTTGATCCGAAGTTTCATAATCATTATCATTAGTTTCTTCTCTAGTTGGTGTAGGCATCACGGGAACGGTTTTATCTGATGATCCACTTTCCAATTCGAGCGAAGACACAATTACCTCATCAAGTTCTACTTTCCTCCCACTCACTTCTTTCGAGAGAAACTCATTCTCTAGAAAGGAGCTATTCTTAGCAACAAAAATCTTGCCTTTGGATCTGTGGTAGAAGGAGTACCCAATAGTTTATTTTGGGTATCCTATGTAGGCGCATTTCTCTGATTAAGGTTCGAGCTTCAGGCTGAAGCTTTTTCACATAAGCATCACAACCCAAAACATTAAGAAACGACATCTTTGGTTTCTTGCCAAACCATAGTTCATATGGTGACGTCTCAATGGATTTGGATGGTGCACTATTTTAACATGAATGCAGTTATCTATAGTGCATAACCCCAAAACAATAAAGTAAAATTGGTAAGAGACATCATAGAATGCACCATATCCAATAGAGTACGGTTACGACGTTCGGACACACCATTACGCAGTAGTGTTCCAGGTGGCGTGAGGTGTGAAACTATCATACATTGTTTCAAATGAAGAGCAAACTCGTAACTCAAATATTTTCCTCCACGATCAGGTCGTAGAAACTTTATTTTCTTGTTAAGATGATTCTCTATTTCACTCTGAAATTCTTTGAACTTTTCAAATGTTTCAGACTTATGTTTCATCAAGTAGATATACCCATATCCACTCAAATCATCTGTGAAGGTGAGAAAATAATGACACCGGTCGCATGCTTCAACACTCATTGAACCGCATACATTAGTATGTATTATTTCCAATAAGTCATTAGCTCGCTCCATTGTTCCAGAGAACAAAGTTTTAGTCATCTTGCCCATGAGGCATGGTTTGCAAGTATCAAATGATTCATATTCAAGTGATTCCAAAAGCCCATCAACATGGAGTTTCTTCATGCGCTTTACGATAATACGATCTAAATGGGAGTGCCACAAGTATGTTGCACTATCATTATCAACTCTGCATCTTTTGGCTTCAATATTATGAATATGTGTATTACTACGACCGAGATTCAATAAACCATTCACCTTGGGTGTATGACCATAGAAGGTTGTATTCATGTAAACATAATAACAAGTATTCTCTGACTTAAATGAATAACCGTATTGCAATAAACACGATCCAATCTTGTTCATGCTCAATGCAAACACCAAATAACTCTTATTTAGGTTTAACACTAATCCCGAAAGTATAGGGTGCGATGATGATCATATCAATCTTGGAACCACTTCCAACACACATCGTCACCTCACTCTCAACTAGTCTCCATTTATTCTGCAACTCCTGTTTCAAGTTACCAATCTTAGCAACCGAACATGTATCAAATACCCAGGGGCTACTTACGAGCACTAGTAAGGTACACATCAATAACATGTATATCAAATATACCTTTGTTCACTTTGCCATCCTTCTTATCTGCCAAATATTTGGGGTAGTTCTGCTTCCAGTGACCATTTCCTTTGAAGTAGAAGCACTCAGTTTCAGACTTGGGTTTAGCTTTGGGCTTCTTCTCGCGACTAACAAATTGCTTGCCATTCTTTTTTGAAGTCCCCTTTCTTTTTTTTGACTATATACTACAAGGCAAAAGCCTCACAACCCTCTTTATTAAAAGCAAGAAAGGCAAACTAATACAAAGTTCAGAGACATCTACAGTTAGAAATACTTACAACACAGATTACCGATACAAAAGACCTAAGGTAGGTTAGTTAGCCAGTCCATGTAACTATCCCTGAATTTACATTTTATCCTATGAGATAAAAGAGTCATATCATGGATGAAATTGTGTCTCCATTTCCTGAAAAATGGTTGCTCATTTCTGAAGACTTTCCCATTTCTGATGATCCATATGTTCCATGCAGTAGTGAAAACCACTTCAGTGAAAAAAGGCTTGCCAAATTTAGACCTGGCTTGTAAAGCCATCTGGTAAGTTGTCATGCCAGGGAGAGGTTACCAAGACATTTGTAAATAGTTCCAAACTCTTTGGATGAAAAGGCATGAAAAGAAAAGATGGATCACATCTTCATGAACAAGATGAAGACAGAGAACACATGTAAGATCATCCACATGCCAATGCCTACGTTGAAGCATGTCTCTGGTATTCAGTCTGTCCCGAAGCAGCAACCAGCCAAACATTTTAATCTTCATGGTGCAAGAGCTTTTCCATATCCATGGAAAAATAGGATCAACCACAATATTCTGATGCACCTGAGTATAGTAAGATTTAGGCCTAAAACTCCCCTTATTGAAAGGCCAAATCCAACTATCATTCTCTGTTGAAGTCTCATGTGTGCCCAAAACAACCTTGAGAGACTGAAGCTCATCAAAAGCTTGCGTGGAAATGGCAGGAAAAAATTCTCCATGATATCATGCTCCATAACTTGAGCAGCTGAAAGTTGTCCATCTCTCACAAATGAGAATAATCGTGGAAAACTATGACTAATAGAGATCCCATTTATGTCAGGGACCCAATGATCATTCCAAAAAAGAATAGACCTCCCATTACCAAGACAGGGCTTTGCAAAGTTTAAGTATTTGGAGGAGAGCTTGAAGACATCACGCCACCAGAAGGATCCACAAAGAATATTAGAGTGAGGCACATAGCCATCATAGTAGGAGTCCCAGATCAAGTTGACCCAAGGTATGTCATGATGGTTGTAGAACTTGTGTAGGAATTTCAATCAGTAGTGCTTCATTTTGAATTCTGAGGTTAAGAACACCAAGACCACCTTTGTTTTTGGGCAAACAAACAAGGTTCCATGCAGCCAGGGATTGTCTTGGGGTGTCAGAGTTCCCTCTCCAAAGACACTGCCTCTGTATACGTTCAATTTGTTTCAAAATACCAGGTGGAATTTCTAAAGTGCATAGAAAATATACGGGCATTGAGGATAACACAGACTGTAACAGTTGCAGTTTGCTGCCTTGGTTAAGAAAGCATGATGTGGCAGAAAGTCTCCTTTCAATTCTGTGCACTAAAGGCATTAGATCTTGCAGAGAAGGCTTTGTGGTGCCGATAGGCAGTCCAAGGTAAGTAAAACCCTTGTATCTGAGGATTCTGAGGATAGCCTCATGCTCAATAGTGTCAAAAGCTTTTGTGAAATCCAATTTTAGCAATACAATAGGCCATTTGGAAGCCTGACATTGGTGTATATATTGAAAACACCAAGCCAAGCAGTCTTGAATGGATCTGGACCTCAAAAACCTCTGGCTAGATCCATCATAGAATTATTATACTAGCAGCATGAAGTCCTCTTTAATTAAATCCCAACACTTTTTTAAAAAGAGACCAGTAAAACCATCTGGCCCAGGGGCCCTATCAGGTGGGATCTGCTTAATAACCAGATCAATTTCTTCAATGGAAAAAGGTTTTGTCAAGTCATCAAGCCCCTCAACTCTTTTAATAAGAGTGGCAAGGTCAAAACCCATTCGAATATCATTGGAGCAGCCCATTCTTTCCTTGAAGTCTTTCAGAAATAAAGCTGACATAGCAGAATGATCAGCTATTATTTTATCATCCACAATAATACTAGAGATGGTGTTTGACCTAAATCTTTCAGTTGCCATGGCATGAAAGAACTTGGTATTGTCTTCCCCTACTTTTATATTCCTGATGGTGCATCTTTGTTTCCAGTAAATAAATTGCAATCTAAGCACCTCTTCCAAATGCAGCTTCACAATTCTTCTAAAATTGGATTCAGGTAAATATAGAGGCCTATGCTCTTCAAGAGTGTCAAGGTATAGAATAACCTTGTTGCAATCATTAATAAGAAGTTTGACCCTGGAAAGATTTGTGTGCCAAACCTTAAGAGCATACCTAAGATTTTTGAGTTTTGCAGATATGACAACAGCAGATGATTTTCTATGCATGGGTTTGGACCAAGATTGTCTGACACAATCCATAAAACCAGGTAGGTTTACCCAATAGTTCTCAAAACAAAAAATCTTAGCCTTGGAGATCATAGTTTGGATGGTGACCACACAGGGTGTGTGATCAGAAGTAGACCTAGGCAGAGGTACCACCATAGTATTGGGATAGTGAGATGTCCAATTGACAGTAGTGAAAAACCAATCAATTTGTTCCAAAAGAGGTATAGCTTGCATATTAGACCAGGTGAATCTTTTGCCTTTCAAAGGTAATTCAATAAGACCTAAATGCCCAATAACCTCATTAAACAATAGCATGTCATTGACATTTCCACCTGGCCTATTTCTGTTGTCCATGGATCTCAGGAAGTTGAAATCTCCAAGCAATAACCAGTTATCATCAATAGGTATAACTAGATTATGAAGCCATGTAATAAATTCATCTCGAGCAGGGTTCTGATACGGCCCATAGACTGTAACAAAAGTCCAAATATCAGAATTATGCTTGGATTGGAATTCCACTGTTGTACGATAGCTTAAAGATTCAATCAGTTTGCCAGAGAAGAGTGCAGAATTCCATAGGACAATCATACCACCAGATGCCCCAACAGATGGAACAAAAACAAAATGATCAAAGCGCCGCGGACAAAATTTACGAATGAAGCGCTGATCCATAACCTTGCATTTTGTTTCTTGCAAGCAAATTACTGAGCAACCACTTTCATCAATTTTCTGACGAACAGCACGCTGGTGATTTTCAGAATTCAGACCTCGCACGTTCCAGCAGAGCACTTTCCAGTCTCTAAAGGTTCTCCGATCCATTACAAACCAAAATAAAATAAACACAAAAGATCACCACACAATGGTGATCCACAAACTAGCTCAAGTTGCACTTAACATAGAGAACTGAAAACAAATAAAGATCTAGATAAATGGTTTTAGCAGGGGTTAACCATAAACCCAAAAGAGCTAGCGAGCTAAACATCATAAGTCAAAGGAGTTGAGGAAGAGGATGCCGGCTTTGCATTAAGCTGGTCGGCGATTGATACGTCCAAAACGTATATATAATTTCTGCTTGCTCCATGCCTCTTTTGGGTGATATTGCTATGTTATTTATACACTTCCATACACTTTTGATCATATTTGGACTAACCTATTAACTCAGTGCACCCCAGTGCCAGTTTCTGTTTTCGGCTGTTTTTGTATTTCATGTTTTCACATTACGAGAACTGCCAGAAAAAATCCAGAAAAATTATATAAAAAATCAGCGTTCCGGAAGCTTCCATGCGACCAAAGTAGGGCCGGAGGGGACCCACAGGGGCTCCAGGCGGCCTGCCCACGCGGCCCCCCCTGGCTGCGCCGGGGGGGCGCCTGGGCACCCCTGACCCCCTCTGATGCCCCCCTTTGGCATATATTTACACCGTGTCGCGGAAACCCTGATTCCGGACCCCTTTTCTCCAGACGCGATTCCTATCTCCGCCGCCATCGCCATCAAGCTTCGGGGGACCAGAATTCCTGCGCCGGCACCCTACCGGGACGGGGAAGTGCCCCCGGATTCATCTCCATCGACGTTGCTTCCTCCCTCCATGATGCGGGAGTAGTTCCTCCTCGGGGCTGAGGTTCTTACCAGTAGATATGTGGTCAATTCTCTCTCCCATGATGTGATCTTCGTTGTGATCATAGGCTATGTTAATCTAGGGTGATCCCATGATATTTCCCCTTCCTCTATGTATTGGATTGATGTACTCACTTGTCTTTATCTAGTATAATCCCCGAGACCAAGGTGACAGCGGTCTATTGGACATGGATTAGAACAATATTTTCATGAGTGATTTCCTCTCTTGTGTGTTGATTGAAGATTGAGAGTCTCTTGGTGCTTGTCTTTGACTATCCTTCAGATATGGTGTGGTGATTGTGGGACTCTCTTTGGATGGCCGCGGTGACATTGGGAAATCCTTAGATTGAGAACTACGAACTTTGAGGTGTGCTTTTGTAGCCCTACATAATTCTCGTCCTCTCTTGACCACGAAGGAATGACCTCCGAGTGTGTCCCCTTTGCATGTTTTATGGGAAATATCATCTGAATCGATTATGTTAATGTTGTTGGGAGTTGCCACTAGTGAAAGTATGAAGCCTAGGCCTTGTTTCCACCATTGCAATACCATTTGTGCTCACGTTTACCACTTGTTTGCTTGCTGCACTTTTTATTACAGATTTATATTACTTTGTTTTGCCATCCATATCACTTGCCATTTAACATCTCTTCGCCGAACTAGTGCACCTATACATCTGACAAGTGTATTAGGTGTGTTGGGGACACAAGAGACTTCTTGTATCTTAGTTGCAGGGTTGCTTGAGAGAGACCATCTTCAACCTCTACTTCCCTGAGTTCGATAAACCTTAGGTCATCCACTTGAGGGAAATTGCTGCTGTCCTACAAACCTCTGCGCTTGGAGGCCCAACATAGTCTACAAGAGTAGAAGCGTGTGTAGACATCAGCGGTGAGCTTCTCTAGGGCGATGCCAAGTCGACCTCCAATGTGCTGAAGCATACTGATTGAGGTAGGTGGAGGAACTGCATCCTGCGAGTCATCAGGCCCATGATCTGAGGAAGAATGCTCCATCTTGTGTTTCTTGAGAGGCTTGGCTGAAGGCTTCTTGAGAGAGACAGGTTTTGGCGCACCCTGCTTGAAACCATCCCGAAGAGCAGAGAGCCTAGCACTTCGTCTTACTTCAGATTCAACCACAACACCACTGATCTTGCGGCGGCGTGGTCCCTTGACCAAGGCACTGAAGCTGAAAGAAGTCATCTCAATGTCTGACAGGAGTTTCGAATCTGAAGAACCAGCTGTATCACGTAAAGCCAACATTAGCACAGCCAAATCAAAACAGAGAGCACGGGCCACACCAGGCTTGGAGCGAGTCGCCACAGATACACGCGGTGGTGTTGGTTTGAAAACCAACCCGTTGCAGAGATAGGTGTGCGAAAAGGAAACTTCCCAAGATCGCTTTGATAAGACAATTGGCTTGAAGGGACTGAGAGTTGGCATGCCTTTGGGAATCTGCATAGTCTCAACAAAAGGCATCACACGAGCAAAACACCTAGACCAGAGCATATGTGGCGGAATTTCAGGCCCAAAGACAGTAAGCACACGACCAACAAAGATCGACGGTTGAGTAATAGGAGGCTGATAAACTGCCAAGGCTTGGTGACTGTCATCTTCAGAACTAGAATCTGGCCCAGAATTCTGCATTACTACTGACTCCTGAGAAACAGCATGCGGATTATTGTCCTCAACCCACTCTTCAACCAAAATCTCATCATTATGATGTCCATGCTGAATGGGTTCATGATTGACAGGATGTGGTGCCTCTGGAGGATCATTCCAGCCTAACTGGGGTATTCAGGCATTACAAAATTGACATTGTCAAACTGCAAATGACCAGGCAGAGGATGTGGATCGCCATTGAGAGGCATCTGGTCCTCATCCGCAGGAAGAATATCAGCAAACTCCATGGACAGAACATACACAGGTGCAGTCCAAGAAATCCGAGTGGCGCCGAAATCAGCATATTCGCGATAGAGCACATCGCGAGGAACTTGTTCAGGGCATGAGAAAGAAGCATAAACCAAAGTGCGGACCATACGAGGATCCTCTTGATGCCACTGATGAAAATGACCAAAAGTGCTAACCGCATCAGAGATATATTGTGTGGTGCGATAGTCCAGCGGTATGCCCATCATCATAATCCAACCGCGCCGAAAACTATGAATCGCTCGATGATTGATGCCATGGTGGTGCGGTATGAAGCGAACAAAATGACCATTTCCAAGATCATAAGGTGGATGATCCATGATAGCATGTCTAGATGCAACACTTCGAAACTCAAACAAACCAACTCCCTCAATCCAAAGCTGATCACTGAGAACATCACGATGAAGCTGAGTAATTATGAAGTCACTAACTAGCCGACGAAACTGTTGAATCTGACCGGGCAGCGGCGGAGGCTCGACGATGCCGATGGCGTATTGCTCATGTCGTTGGTCGGGAGCAACCGCAGGGGACAGAAAAGTCCGAGGCAGCCGGGTTGGTCCTCCATCAATGACGTCAAACCACGGCGTGATGAACTCCAAGGGATCGAGAGCAAAGTTGGCCATTGATGGTGGAGACGATGGTGGTGAAGCTTGGCTAACGGGAGAGGACGGCTGAGACATGACAATGCTCTGCCTATGCGCGTGGGTAGTCGTCTCTAAAACGAGGAGTCCCGTGGTGGTTGAATAGGAAGATGACTCGTGGCGGGTGTGGATTCCACCTCCAGCGATTTACCAAGATTATGCGGCATATTTTTAACTTTTCAAACAAACCCATTATCCTTTGCCCATTGGTTGCATTGAAAACGCTGATGGCCAGAACAGTTGCAAGCTAAGCAAACAGGACAAGAGGCTGACAAGTGGCCCTGTTGAAGACATTTAGTGCAAGTTAAAACACGGGCCACCATGTCATCGACCATGGCGTCGAACTGGGCACGCGCCTCGTGCGACGAGGGAATAGCACCCTGCGGTACCTCCTTAGGGCCATTCAGAATTGGCCCAACAAAAGATTCAGGCCCAAGATGGGGATCCGATGATCCCACGTTTCTTGTGATTGAAGCCAGAAGTGTATCTCTTGCTTGCAGATCTTGTGGTTGCGATAAGCTGGCCAGAAAATCCGGTGGAGGGAAATCCGCGGATCTAACAGTGCCAAAAATAAATGGCGGCGATGCCCCAGTCCACCGTAAGCCCACCGGAGGTGAGGGGTGGATGATAACCCTCTCATGAGCAGAAACCTCATATCCCGCTTCTGTTATGGTATCAATCTCAGCCTAGGTGGCAGGATATCTATAGCCCTTGCAAGCATAATAATTTTGCATCGTGGCAAAAGAAAGCTTCTTCCTAACGTGCTGGCCTGATCGAAGAGAGGACTTACGAGGAGGATGATGCATAGGTAACATACCAAGGGCAGCACGCCTCTTGGAAGGACTAATGAGAATCCATGCAGCATCACATTCAAGCTTCCAACGATTGAACTCACGTTCCCAATTAGGACCGCCATGACCCCAAAGGTTGAAATAACATTTGAAATTTAAGCAAGCAAAAGAACGAAGATTGAGAACGAGAAATCCAACTTGCTTAGAGGAGACATTGAAAGAGTAAACCTTGTCACATATGTATGAAACACCCAATTCAATGGCAGAACCTCCAATGGCCGCTTCCAAAGCCGCCGCCACAGAATCCTCCCAGAGACAAAAATCATGTCTTCCAAAGGACACAATCATCGTGAAATGACCAGTGTCATCCGTAGGATGAATGGGAAGACCTGTAGATCTGAAAACCTTATCCGCAAACTCAAAACCCTTGGAGAAATCCAAGCCAAGGGTTGATCCAGATGAGATCGCCATAAGTTCCCTTTCTTCCCTTGCCCTTTTTCTTGAAACTAGTGGTCTTGTTAACCCTCAACACTTGATGCCCTTTCTTGATTTCTATCATCGCTGATTTCATCATCGCGAAGAGCTCGGGAATCATTTTTGTTATCCCTTGCACATTTTAGTTCATCACGAAGTTCTAGTAGCTTGGTGATAGTGACTAGAGAACTCTATCAGTCACTATCTTATCTGGAAGATTTAACTCCCACTTGATTCAAGTGATTATAGTACCCAGACATTCTGAGCACATGCTCACTAGCTGAGATATTCTCCTCCATCTTGTAGGCAAATTACTTGTCAGAGGTCTCATACCTCTCGACATGGGCATGAGTCTGAAATACCAATTTTAGCTCTTGAAACATCTCATATGTTACGTGGCTTTCAAAAAAAAATTGAAGTCTCGGTTCTAAGCCGTAAAGCATGGTTCACTAAACTATTAAGTAGTTATCATATTGAGCTTGCTAAACGTTTGTAACGTCTGTATCTACTCCTGCAATAGGTTTGTCACCTAGCGGTTCATAAAGGACATGATTATAACGTGCAGGAATGAGGATAATCCTCAGATCACTGACCTAGTCCGCATCATTGCTACTAACATCTTTCAACTTAGTTTTCTCTAGGAACATATAACAAACAGGGGAACTACATAGCGAGCTATTGATCTATAACATAGATATGCAAATACTATCTGTACTAAGTTCATGATAAATTAAGTTCAATTAATCAAATTACTAAATAACTCCCACTTAGATAGACATCGCTCAAGTCATCTAAATTATACGCGATCCATATGAAATAAACCATGTCCGATTATCATGTGAGATGGAGTAGTCATCAATGCTGAACATCTCTATGTGGATCATATCTACTATATGATTCACGTTCGACCTTTTGGTCTTTAGTGTTCCGAGGCCATGTCTGTACATGCTAGGCTCATCAAGTTTAACCTGAGTATTCCGCATGTGCAAAATTGTCTTGCACTGGTTGTATGTGAACGTAGAGTCTATCATACCTGATCATCATGTGGTGTCTCAACATGAAAAACTGTAGCAATGGTGCATACTTAGGGAGAACACTTTTACCTTGCAATCTAGTTGAGGGATCATCTTATAATGCTACCGCAGTACTAAGCAAAATAAGATGGATAAAAGATAAACATCACATGCAATCAAAAAATATGTGACATGATATGGCCATCATCATCTTGTGCTTTTGATCACCATCTCCAAAGCATCAACATGATCTCCATCGTCACCGGCTTGACACCGTGATCTCGATCGTAGTCTCGTGGTCGTCCCGGCAACTATTGCTTCCACGACTATCACTAACTCATACTGATAAAGTAAAGCAATTACATGGCATTTGCATTTCATACAATAAAGAGACAACCATAAGGCTCCTGCCGGTTGTCAGTCATCTTACAAAACATGATCATTTCATACAATAACGTATAACTCATCACATTTTGACCATATCACATCACAACATGCCCTGCAAAAACAAGTTAGATGTCCTCTACTATGTTCTTGCAAGTTTTACGTGGCTGCTACGGGCTTCTAGCAAGAACCGTTCTTACCTACGGCACAAAACCACAATGGTGTTTCATCAGGTTTGTTGTTTTAACCTTCTTCAACGATAGGCTGCAGTCAAATTCGATTCAACTAAAGTAGGAGAAACAGACACCCGCCAGCCACCTTTATGATAAACTAGTTGCATGTCTGTTGGTGAAACCGGTCTCATGAACGCGGTCATGTAAGTTTGGTCCGGGCCGCTTCATCCTACAATACCGCCGAATCAAAACAAGACGTCGGTGGTAAGCAGTATGACTATCACCGCCCACAAATCTTTGTGTTTACTCGTGCATATCATCTACGCATAGACCTAGCACATGATGCCACTGTTGGGGAATGTAGCAGGCAATTTAAAAAAATTCCTGCACTCACGCAAGATATAACTCGGAGATGCATAGAAACGAGAGGGGGAGAGTGTGTCTACGTACCCTCGTAGACCGAAAGAGGAAGCATTTGACAATGCGGTTGATTCAGTCGAACTTCTTCTCGTTTCGACTGATCAAGCACCGAACGTACGACACCTCCGAGTCCTGCACTCGTTCAGCTTGATGACGTCCCATGTCCTCTTGATCCAGCAAGGTGTCGAGGAAGTAGATGAGTTCCGTAAGCATGACGGCATGGTGATGGTGACTCAAGGAGTCTAGGATTACGGGGTTCTCGGGCATCAGGGCTACGTGACGTGGGCCGGACTGATGGGCCGTGAAGATACAAGCCTGAAGACTTTCCCCCATGTCCGGATGGGACTCTCCTTCGCGTGGAAAGCAAGCTTAACGTGCGGATGTGAAGATTCCTTTCTCTGTAAACCGACTCTGTACAACCCTAGCCCCCTCCGGTATCTATATAAACCGGAGGGTTTAGTCCATAGAGGCAATCATAATCATACATGCTAGACATCTTGGGTTTAGCCATTACGATCTCGAGGTAGAGCAACCCTTGTAACCCTTATACTCATCAAAGTCAATCAAGCAGGAAGTATGGTATTACCTCCATCAAGAGGGCCCAAAGCTGGGTAAACATCATGTCCTCTGCCTCCTGTTACCCTTGATCCTTAGACGCACAGTTCGGGACCCCCTACCTGAGATCTGCCGGTTTTGCCACTAACATTGGTGCTTTCATTGAGAGTTTCAGGGCAAGTCCTCCGGCTTGGCGGCTTCACCATGGGTGCCCGTTCGGCCGTTAAGCCGAAAGCAACCCCCCAAGTCACCGAAAACCCTCTTCGTATCAGCCCCGAATACTCTGACAAGATGGATCTGGCAGATCTATCATCTTTGAATGAGCTGCTAGATCGCATCGCTACCTTGGGGGTGTCAATTGACTATGATCGGATTGGGCTTAAACCCGACCAGAGAGAGATTAAAACTCCACCGATCACCCATCACGTAGTGGTTGTGGAGGAACAAGCTGACAATAACTCTTCTCCTACATTGAGAATGAATTACGTTCGGATTTCTAAACCCGGAAAACTGGATACCCGTCCTCGAGAGGACACTCCTTGCCCTCCGAACACAAAATCAGACATTAGGCCTGAAAATTCACCGAACACTCCGGAACATGGGCTGGTGGCCTCGGAAATTCGTCGAACTCCGGATTCCACAGTGAGTCAGGGTGCAAATTTAAGCCCGCCCACCCACGACAAGCAATATTCTCCAAGAAAATCCAGCCCCCCAGACATATGCGACCTAATGCATGTGCGGCAGCAGCCTCGAGAGACAGTCCATCAATTTTGGGCCAGATTCCTCCTTGTTAAAAACAAGATAAAATACTGCTGCAACGATGATGCAATTTAAATATTTCGCAACAACTGTACGGACGAGGGAATGCTTAACGCCCTCATTCACCGTCGCATACTGCACTTTGCAGATTTGGCACACATAGTACAGAAGTACCGCGCAATGGAAAGCGCTTGGAAAAATCAGACAACTTGCTTGGAACCGTAGGCCTTTAAGCCATCTCACGGGCAGGCAAAAAGGATGCACCCTCGCGGGGCAACTGATCATCATCCCGTGGACAAGAAAACCAAACCCTTTATGGTACATACAACTGTCTTCGAGGAATGGCTCGATAGGCCCTGTCAAATACACATGATGCCGAATACCGAACCAACACACAACCTACGGGCATGTTGGATACTCCGGCAGGTGGCCAAGAGCGGCGAGGATATCCTTGCCAACAATACCCCAAAGAAGTACTCTTCAGAGGATGACGACTTCAAAGTATTCACGGACTTCGAGACCTGCTCATCAAATAATTGGCGTAAAAGGGCGCTCCGCGACCTCGCCGAAATCTGCCAAATAGCATCAATAAACATTTGGAATGATACGGCAATTACCTTCAATGCCGACGACGAACCAAGGTCCTGCTCAGTCCGGGCACCAGTCGCTTTGGTCCTAAACCCGACCGTGGATGGCTTTTGGCTCACTAAAGTGTTAATGAATGGTGTCAGCGGGCTGAACCTCATCTACGAGGACACGCTCAATAAAATGCAAATGGAGAAGAGTCGCATTGAGCAGAGCAATACATCCTTTAGTGAATCGTCCCCACCAGGGAAGCAAGATGCTCAGGGAAAATTAAACTGGATGTGGTATTCCACACACCAGAAAACTATAGGTCCGAAGAGATAAGCTTCCAGGTGGCCGCTTTCAACAGCGGATATCATGCCCTGTTAGGGTGAGATGCATTCACACGCTTTCAAGCTATACCTCATTACGGGTATATATGAAAGTGCGTTATATCAACTAGAGGGGGGTGAATAGGCGATTTTTATGAATTCTTCAATGAGGAATTTGATGTTGAGGAAATTCCTTAGCGAAGAACTACTTGCAGCGGAATAAGTACTCAGAAGTAAACATGACAGAATACAAGCATGGTCATCATGAAGAAATGAAGACAAACACAGAGTACAGAAAGCGTAATCACAGGATAACACAGAATGAAGACAAACAGACTGAAGAAAATGAACTGAGGAAATTGAGAAAGTCTTCAGTCAAAATCTTCAAACAGATATGAACAAGCACACAACACATATATGAGGAAATGAAAGAGTTGAGGAAATAGAACCAGTAAGCTTGGTAAAGACAATGATTTCGTAGACCAGTTCCAACTATTGTCTCAGTTGTACATCTGGTTGGAGCGACTAGGTATTTAAACCTGAGGACACACAGTCCCGAACACCCAGTCAAGGACACACAATCCAAGACACCAAGTCCTCACCGTATTCTCCTTGAGCTAAGGTCACACAGACCTCGCCCAATCACTCGTGGTAAGTCTTCAGGTGACTTCCGAACCTTCACAGACATGGTCACTCGGTGATCCACAATTCCTCTTGGATGCTCTAGACCTTGACGCCTAACCGTCTGCAAGAAGAACAGTCTTCAAAGGTAAGAAGCGTCGGATCCACGTAGGATCAATCTCTTCAGTGATGCTCAATCACTTTTGGGTTTGAAGGTTTTGGGTTTTGGTTTCGGGTTTTTCCTCACTTGATGATTTTCGCTCAAAGTCCTCGGAGGATAGGTTGCTCTTATGACAAGTGTCAGTTTCTTGCGGAGCAGGCAACCAGCTAGTGGTTGTAGGGGGCGGCTATTTATAGCCTAGGGAGCATCCCTACATGATAAGACATAAATGCCCTTTAATGGTATGACCGTTAGGTAGGTAGAAATTTTGGGATAGCTGGCGGTAGCACATCAACGGTCGGAAATTTGAGTATCAAATTCCTTAGGGTATCATGTTCCTCACTGTGTAGGTAATTCGTACTGGCAAATTCCTAACTCCTCAGTAAGAACAAATTCCTCAGAGAACAGAAGAACTTCGTCTCTGTCACTGAAGAATATGACTGAACTGTATGAGATTTCCAATGGCTTCACTCGAAGGGATTGGTAGGTGTAGGATTTTGAGTTGAGCATCACATGGAAAATTTTCCTTAGTATTTCCTCGACCCCCTTTAATAGTACGGTGTTTCCTATGACTCAAGAAAAAGAAAATGAAACTATAAAAAAAGTCTTCATGCTTCATGATCCTCACGTGAATACCAAGTCTTCAAGGTCACACCAATTTCTTCACTTTCAAAGTCTTCAGAAAGTATTCAGAGATCCAAAGTATTTAGTCGTAGAACTTCATTTTTAGGGGTCGACTTTCCCTATAATAATCAAACTCCTCATAGACTTATAGACCTGTGTACACTAAAAAATACATTAGTCCCTTAACCTATAAGTCTTCAATACACCAAAATCACTAAGGGGCACTAGATGCACTTACAATCTCCCCCTTTTTGGTGATTGATGACAATATAGGTTAAGTTTTCAACAGGGATAAACATATGAAGTGTAAATACTGATGTTGAGGAATTTGATTGCAAGATATAGAAGAACTCCCCCTGAAGTTGTGCATAGTGAGGATTTGCTTTTGACGCAATGCACACTTGAAGAGTAGAATCATGGAGATCTGCCCCTATATCTTGTAATTCATACACGCATTTCATATATAATATGAAGAATTTGAAATGCATGATGAAATATGGTGACTGATGTAATTCAGCATGCGTGCATAACATTAATGAGGAATAAGCATGCAGAAACATCACAACAAAAGTATCAGGTCACCATAGAGTTTAAGTTTACAACTCGAGCCACAAAGTCACCAGAAGAACGAGAGTTGTAACTTAGCAAAAAAAATGCCCATAGTTGAGGTAGGGCCTACCATAGAATGGCCCGCTTGAAGACTAACTCAAATTTCTCCCCCTTTGTCATCGAATGACCAAAAGGATCGAAACTGAGGACTAACGCCCCTGAAGAAAATCATGATAATGAAGGAGCGCCAGCGTTGTTGGGTCGATAGTTGAGGTAGGGCATGCCGCAGTGTTGTCCAGGTCTTCATACTCATTGGTCTCGCGCGATGAAGAATAGGAGCTGACCACCAAGGGAGGAACCTTGACCTTCTTGTATTTCTTCGGAGGAGGAGCAGACCAGTCAAAGTCATCCTTGAGACCCATTTTCTTCAGATCTTCTTCGCCATAGAGATGAGACAGAACAGCCCAAGTGTGGTTCAGGGTTTCATGAAGGTAGTAATGGTTTTTCTTCACTACATTGTGTGTAGAGGTCATGTTGTGAAGAATTGAACCAAACTAACGCTTGACCCATTTGTGGTTGCGATCAACCTTCTGATGAAGACTAAGGAGAAGCTCATGATCAGCCATCGCCCTGGGAGCTGTGCCTTGAGGATTTTGCTTTGGAGCGTTTGCGGCAGAGTGATGAGTGGCAGAGTCATCATTGGTGGAATAAGAGGCAGCTTTGCGAAACTGTCCATCCAATGGATGAGTGCCTTCATCAAACACAGCAGTGGCCTTGCCCTTGTCATTAGCTGAGGAAAATGTCTGTTTGAGGACTTCAATTGGGGGCAAGTAGCTACAATGATTGAGAGTGTCAGCTTTGTAATTCACTGAAGACCTTGTCCTGATGAATCTCATAATCCATGGAGCATAAGGCTTCAGGTTGAAAGGGACAATGCAACATTTGCCAGTGTCTTCATGAAGAAATCATGGTAGTTGATGGGAACGCCATGGATGAAGTTGAATAGAAGATTCTTCATGATGCCAACGACTTCTTCATCATTCGAGTCGTGGCCCATGATTGGACTCAAAGTCTTCGTCGGAATGTGATAGACAGTCCTTGGCAGAAACAACAATTCCTTCACGAGGAATTTGGTGCGTGGGGCTTGTCCTGGCTTTAAAGGCTTCATGAGCACTTGCATGTAGTGATCAGTGAGTTCAGTTTCCTATACATGCAACGTGCTGCTTCATTTGGAGGACTGAGGGGCAGAGCCTGAAGCAATTCGGAGGTTGGAGCATTGTAATGAGTGTTTTCACACATCTAGTCCAGCACCCATGAGTTGATGTCTTCAGGATTGCCGGTGATGTGCAGGGTTGCATAAAATTGGAGAATCTATTCTTCATTCCAATCGCATATATCCGTGCAAAAACCTAGTAGTCCAGCGTCATGAAGAACACTAAGGACCGGCACAAAACACGGCAGAGACTCCATATCCATGTGAGGAATATGCTAATGCGCGAAGACTTTGTCTTTATTGTATAGCACTGAGGAATGGAAATTCGCCTGACTGGTAGTCCAGAAACGCCTCTTCCTTATGCGAGCAGAGTCATAGGGATTGAAATCAGTGAAGAACACATGATCGCCGAAGAAATCAGCCTTCTTGAAGGATTGCTTCCTTGAGAAAGGATCCTTTGGCTTCGGTTGAGGAGTATCTGTCAATTTCATCACTACCTCTGGATTTGCAATCCGAGGTTCTTCAGTCTGAGGAATTTCTAGTTCCTCTTCAGCAGCAGTCTTCATCGATTCAGCAGCAGCAGCAGTTTCTTCAGCACTAGTGGCTGGAATGTCTTCATGAACAGACTGTGTGGGATGAGTTTCCTCAGAGCCCAATGGAACAGTTGGTGCTGGTGAATGAGGAATTTGTTGGAGTGGCGTGAACAAAGGGGAGTTGGGATGCTGACTATCCAAGAAGTCATCAGTCATCAGTGGAGTGGTATTCCCAATGTCCACATCAGAATCTTGTTCTTCCATTTCTTCAACGCCGGCCTCTTCAGCATTAAACTGAGGCATAGGCGAGGAGATGATTGGTGTTGAAGGGATAGGATCCACTTCAATTACTTCATCCGTCTGCTCTGAGGAAGCAGCGGAGGGAATGTCTTCATCCGATTCGCTTGGAATCACATAATCTTCATCAAAAGGAACCAGGTCCTTTGGTTGCATAGATGAAATTGGAATGGCATCAATTGGATTCTCAGCAGAGCTTGTCAATGGCTTCATTTTCTTCGGAACTGAAGAATCCGAAGATGCTGATGCCTTCCTTTTCTTCACAGCTGGACGCTCTGCAGCATTTGTCCTCTTCACATCTAATGCAGATGGAAGGATTGGCGCAGGAACAGCTGAGGAATCTGGTTCATTTTCTTCAGGCACAACTGATGCAGTTGTCCTGACTTCTTCATGATCTTTAGGCACAACCATTGGAGCTTCAGCTGGCCTGGCATTTTCTTCAGGCGCAACACTAGAGGTTGCCCTGGCAATTTCTTCAGCGGCTGGAGTGGAGTCATCAGCCCTGGAAATTTCTTCAGTAGCCAGATTTTTCTTCAGCGGTGCTGGCATGTCCTTCAGCAGACTGAGCAGATGCTTCAGCCTGAGGAATTTCAATGTGCGTCTTGGGAGCAGCACTTGAAGAAAAACCTTTGGTCAGATTGAAAAATCTAATTTTGGCACCCAACCAGTCAGCACGATATGCTTCAAATTCATTACCGAGGGCTTTGATTTCACCCTGAATCTTGATTAGTTCTTCAGTTGTCATATTGGCAGCATTTTTCTTCAGAAAGTGCTACTTCTTGTACTGCGCTTTCTTGGTCTGCCTGGCCTGTTCAAACTTCCATTTTTCTTCGCCTATGAAGGCGGTCAGCATATGACTTTGGCCAGGAGTCAGATTGAAATCAGGCATAGTAGTGTTTGGGTCCTTGTGTCAGAGATCAATGAAATCAAGGATCACCTTGGGATCCAACAGTAGTGGTACCTCACTTCCTTTGTCTTTGGCGGCCTTTTCTTGCCTGTCTCTGATGATTTGAACTAGTTCTTCATCATCATCTTCGTCATCAGACGGCACTTAGAAAGCAACTTGCTTCCTATGAGGACTTGGGCGAGAGCCTCGTCCTGCAGTTGTCTTTTTCTTCAGCAGCGAGGGACCAGCTGAGGAACTTGGTATCGCTGAGGAACTTGGAGCAGCTGATTAGCTTGCAAAGGCTCCTGAGGCAATGGATATGCCTGCAGTCCTCTGACATGTGGCAAGATGCACTGGAGCAGAAGATTTTGTGGCAGCATCTGAAGACTTTTGCGGAGGAGCTGAGGACTTTGTAGGAGCAGGCGTAGTCTGAGGTATTTGCCGTGAGGGCTTTGAAGAAACTGGCCGTGAGCGCATTGCTGCGGAAGAAGCACTTGGCTTGTGAGAAGGCTTCTTTGCCATGGCCTTCTTAGACTTGGAAGCAGAGGCCTCAGCAGAGGCAGCAACAGAGTCTTCATTTAATTTCCTCACTGCATCTTTTGCTTGTCTGGCCAACTTGGCCTGGCGCTTGGCCCATTCGTCAGGAAAGTCCTCACCACGTTTGATGCTTGTGGGATCAGCAACTTGGCCAGGTGCCAGTGGAGGTCCTGGGTAGGGAGGATATAGTGCGAATTTCTTCATGTATTTGGGAGTGACATATCTGTACTCCCTCCACTCACATGCCCATCTCCTCTCTATTCTTTGTATGCGCACTTTGCGTTAATTCTTGTCCTCTTTTCTGAATTTTGCCTCATCCGGGGTGCAATAATCAGCATAAATGTCTTCAGGCAGTTCGAAAGCAGTATTGACCTCTAGCTTCTTTCCTCCTTTCTGCGGCTTCTTTTCGTCAGCCATTTTCTTCAGATGAGGAATTTGAACAATCGAATTCTCTGAAGAAGTATGCAACCTTTCTTCAAGGAACGCTGCAAATGAGTTAAGTTGATGAGAACCTAGTGATTCAGCAGCATACATGAGTACCTCTGAACAGAGTATAGTTGCGAGGAATTTGGAGAGGTCATATGCGTTCTCAGAAGTTTTTGTAAAAAGAACAAGTTTGAGGAATTTGACCAGTTGAGTCTTCAAGAATTTGACTAAGCGTTCTTTGTCTTAGGTTCCATAGTTGTATAGATTGAAAAATCCAGACAATTGAGGAATCTTGAAGATAATCATAGCTTAGAGAAATCAAAACAAGAACAGAGGATATGTGAGGTGTTTAGTGTGTGAACATTTGATGAAGAAAACACCTTTTGAGAATTTTGAAGAACACATGTGAATCAAAGAGGGCAGTAAAAATAACTTTTAATTACCCTGGATGAAGAACACGACGAACTGTGGGATGGAGAAGTGAAGTTCGTCAGTGCAGATCTTCCACGCCCTAACTTGGCGGAGGAAGATAGCTACGGCGGCGGCGGAGTGAATAAATCCGCGGCCGGTGCGAGTACGACGGCGACGAGGTCGAGGCAGTGAAGCTCTTCCTCACCGGCGACGATGGAGTAGCGGCGGCGCTAGGGTTGGAGAAAGCTCGAGTGGGAGAGTGAGAACAAGAGGAGTAAAAAGTGAAGTGAAGGAAGGGGATGGGTATTTATAGCTGAGAGGAAAAAACCGTTCGCCTGAAGAATTAGGACGAATGTGCCCCTGACCCTTCTCATTCGCATGACATGTGTCACCCACGTACTGTGTAGTGGAGATCGTGTGAGATCGTGGGTGAATAGATAAGTATTGTGGTGGTATGGGGAACGATTTGAGCGGCAAGGTCGAAATTTTTGGAAAGGATAAGTTTTAACGTTGCGTTCGCAATTTCTTTAGCTGACAAGGACA
Organism: Secale cereale; assembly: GCA_902687465.1. Classification (NCBI taxonomy): domain Eukaryota; kingdom Viridiplantae; phylum Streptophyta; class Magnoliopsida; order Poales; family Poaceae; genus Secale; species Secale cereale. Next base: position 354,563,683 of record LR738710.1, read on the forward strand.
CAGTGAAGAATTTGTGAATGGAATGGGTTGAGTTTAGCATAGAGGGGGTAGTGTCCGATCACATTCACTTATCAGAAAAAGCAACATGAAGAAATAGCAATAAGTGAATGATGTAGAGGACATAAACTCATATATTTATATAGCCAATGAAGAATAGAGACGGAAACAGTGAAGATTTTCCAAAGTTGAAGAATATGACAAAGTTGAGGAATTTCAAAAACTCAAATTGAAGATTTTCAACTTTTGTGGTGGCGTGACCCACCGTATAAGAATGATGATTTCAGACACCGCGTACAATTATCGTAGGGTTCCGAGAATCAATTTCTTCATTAATTTCTTCACACTTAGAGCGTTATTCTTCATTGATTGAAGAAAAACAAATTCTTTGTGTGTTGCACATCTATCTCATCAATTTTGCATAAGTGTTAGGATGAGTGTCCAATTCAAAGAATATTCGAAGATTCTAAGATATTTAGCTCACACCGCAACTTGCTAAATCTCTTCTCATCCAAGGGCTTTGTGAAGATATCGGCTAGCCGTTCTTCAGTCTTCACATGTTCAATAGAGATGTCGCCATTCAACACATGATCATGAATAAAATGATGACGAATCTGAATGTGCTTTGTCTTCGAGTGCTGAACTGAGTTGTGAGCAATCTTGATGGCACTCTCATTGTCACAGAGTAGAGGCACATTCTTCACGTTGACACCATAGTCCTTGAGAGTTTGCTTCATCCATAACAATTGAGCACAACAAGAGCCAGCATCAATATACTCAGCTTCAGCGGTAGATAGTGATACACAGTTCTGTTTTTTCGAGGACCAACAGACCAAAGATCTTCCAAAGAAATGACATGTACTAGATGTTGATTTGTTGTCCGCACGATCACCAGCATAGTCAGAGTCTGAATATCCAATGAGATCAAAAGCCGAGCCCTTGGGGTACCATAATCCAAGTGTTGGTGTGTGATCTAGATATCGAAGAATATGTTTCACAACCTTATGGTGTGATTCCTTCGGTGCAGCTTGAAGTCAGGCACACATGCAAACACTAAGAATTATATCTGGCCTAGATGCACATAAGTACAATAGAGAACCAATCATGGAGCGGTATGCCTTATGATCGAAGTCAATACCAGTTTCATCAGTGCATAGATGGCCATTTGTGGGCATAGGAATTTTGATGCCTTTGCAATCGTGCATGCCGAATTTTCTCAGTACATCTTTGAGGTATTTCTCCTGAGATATGAATATGCCATTGCGTTGTTGACGAATTTGAAGACCTAAGAAGAATTTCAACTCTCTCATCATAGACATTTGATATTCTTCACTCATGATATAGGCAAATTCATCACTATAGCGTTGGTCAGTACAGCCAAAGATAATATCATCAACATATATTTGGCAGACAAATAATTCACCATCATAAGATTTAGTGAAAACAGTAGGATCAAGTGAACCGGGTTTGAAGCCTTTCTTCATGAGGAATTCCTTCAAAGTATCATACCAAGCCCGAGGGGCCTGCTTGAGGCCATACAGAGCCTTATTGAGTTTGAAGACTTTGTCAGGATTCTTTGGATCTTCAAAACCCGGGGGTTGAGCAACATATACTTCTTCCTCAAGCTTACCATTGAGGAATGCACTTTTCACATCCATTTGATAGAGAATGATATCATGATGGTTAGCATAAGCAAGTAATATGCGAATAGCCTCAAGTCTAGCAACAGGTGCAAAAGTTTCATCGAAGTCAATTCCCTCAACCTGTGTGTAGCCTTGAGCTAAATGTCGTGCCTTATTCCTTATCACAAGGCCATTTTCATATTGCTTGTTGCGGTAGATCCACTTTGTGCCGATAATATTATGCTTGCGAGGATCTGGATGTTTGACTAGTTCCCAGACGTTGTTGAGATCAAACTGATGTAATTCTTCTTGCATACCTTGAATCCATTCAGGCTCCAGAAATGCTTCATCTACCTTAGTGGGCTCTGTGATAGAGACAAAAGCAAAGTGCCCACAAAAGTTAGATAAGTGTGAAGCTTTTGAGCGCGTGAGAGGACCTGGTATATTGATGTCGCTGATGATTTTTTCAATCTGCACTTCTTTAGCAACGCGGGGATGAGCTGGTTGCCGTCGAGGAATTTGGTCAGCATTTTCTTCCGCACCATTTTCTTCAGCATTTTCCTCAGGTGCATCAGCTCGACGTTCTTCAGGTTCTGTTATGAATTCTTCAGCAGATTCTTCGGTGGGAATGGCATCCTCAATAGCCTTGAATTTGATAGTTTCCTCAGGAGATGGTTCATCTATCACAGTAGGCAGGTGCTCTCTTTGTGAGCCGTTAGTTTCATCGAACCGCACATCTATAGTTTCAACAACCTTGTGAAGAACGTTGTTGAAGACTCTGTAGGTGTGCGAGTCCTTTCCGTAACCAAGCATAAACCCTTCATGTGCTTTCGGTGCAAATTTTGAGTTGTGATGAGGATCTCTAATCCAACATTTAGCACCGAAGACTTTGAAATAACTCACATTGGGTTTCTTGTCAGTGAGGAGTTCATAGGCAGTCTTGTTGAAGAATTTGTGAAGATATACTTTGTTGATGTTGTGGCACGCAGTATCAATAGCATCAATCCAGAAATGACGAGGCATTTTGTATTCATCAAGCATAGTGCGAGCCATCTCAGCAAGAGTCCTGTTCTTGCGCTCGAGGACGCCATTCTGCTGAGGTGTATAACGAACAGATAACTCATGAGTAATACCAAGTTCATCAAGATAGTCATCGAGACCGGAGTTCTTGAACTCAGTTCCATTGTCACTTCTGATATGCTTGATCTTCACACCAAAGTTGGTTGAAGCCCTCGAGGAAAATCGTTTGAAGACTTCCTGCGCTTCATGTTTGTAAGTAACAATGTGTACCCATGTATATCGAGAGTAATCATCAACAATAACAAAGCCGTATTGAGAAGCATCATTTGAAACTACAGAATAATGATTAGGACCATAGAGATCCATGTGAAGCAATTCAAATGGTCGAGTAGTAGTCATGATAGTCTTCGCCGGATGCTTGGCCTTGGTCATCTTTCCAGCTTCACAGGCACCACATAAGTGATCCTTGAGGAATTTGACATTTTCTATGCCAATGACATGCTTCTTCTTCGCAAGCATGTGCAAATTCCTCATGCCTGCATGACCCAGTCGTCGATGCCATAGCCAGCCTTCTGAAGCTTTTGCAAGTAGACACACAGCTGGTTGAGGTCCTATAGAGAAATCAACAATATACAAGTCCCCTCTCCTAAAGCCTTCGAAGACTATGGAGTTGTCAGATTCCATGATCACAGCACAACGATATTTGCCAAAAGCAACAACCATATCCAGATCGCAGAGCATTGAGACACACATGAGGTTGTATCCTAAGGACTCGACAAGCATGACTTTGTCCATGTGTCGATCCCTAGTGATCGCAACCTTACCTAGACCCAATACCTGACTTTTGCCTTTGTCAGCGAAGATGATGTGCTTCAGATGAGATGGTGATAAGGGAACATCATCAAGAGATTCTTGTCACCAGTCATGTGATTTGTACATCCACTATCGAGGACCCACTCAGTGGCTTTGGGTTGATCATCCTGCAGATGAATTAGTGCAGCTTACAAACTCATATACTTCATCAGTGAAGAATATGCCATCAAATCATCATATTAATTTCATCAAGCAATGCAACAGATAAAGCAGTATGAGGACGTGAGAAATGAGAGTTCATTTCTTCTTGATTAGCCAGCGTCCTTTCAGGCACTTTTCAGGTCTCTAGCAAATTCTTCAGACGTTTGAGTACGTCTGGAGACCTGACCCTGCAGAAGAGATTAGTTCTTTTTCTTCACCACCCACATGTGAAGGGGTGGCAAAGAGTTCATCACTCTACGAACTCCATACGAGAAAGGTGGCATAGACGCCAGCCCGTTTCGTTTCACATAAGATGAGTTAGGATAAGCATATGAATAAGCAAAGTAATTCTTCGAGGACTTGTGAACATAATGGTTAGAAGAATAATGCTCATATTCATAGCCCTTAGCTCTTCCCTGCGAAACAGAGTTGTTAGCACGATGATATTCATATGAGGACTTTGATCCTTTTGAGGAATTTGATCCATATGAGGAATTTGGTCCGTATGAGGATTTTACTTCATCTGAAGATTTTGATCCATATGAAGAATTGGATCTGGGGTTCCTATTCCTCACATGAGATGTCATGATGACATTCACTTGAAGACTTTCAAGGTGCCTCTTAGGGACCCAGATTTTCTTCATAGGGGGACCATTCCTGCAGTTAGTTCCAACATATCTAGCAAAAACTTCACCATTCTGATTTTTGAACAGTTTATAGTTGGAGTCAAATGACTCATCAGAAGAATGAGGAGATTCACATGTAAAGCCAGATAAATTGGATGGATCAACTGGAGGTCCCTTTGCAGCAACCCATGAGGTTTTGGGATACTGCTCAGGCTTCCAATATGAACCATCAGCATTAAGTTTCCTCTCAAAGGCAATTCCCTCTTTCCTAGGGTTCCTGTTGAGGATCTGCTTTTTAAGCACATCACAAAGAGTCTGATGCCCTTTGAGGATTTTTTACATGCCTGTCATGTACAATTCCTTCAACCCTGCATTGTCAGTGATACTAGCAATGTCCTCAGATGAGGAATTAGTGATAGCAGAGGCAGTTGAAGAATTTGTAGCATTTGAAGCATTTGAACATTCAGGTGAAGAATTAGTTGTTTCTCGTTCAATGAATTTCAAGCATGGAGGAATGAATTCTTCCTGAGAAGCGCTGATTTGTTGAGCAAGTAATGAATCGCGTTCCTTCTGAAGATCTTCATAACTCACTCTTAGCTTCTCAAGATCTTGCTTCCTTTGAAGAAATTCATAAGAAAGCTTCTCATGATCAGACAAGAGAGTGTTATGATGACTTTGAAGGTTATCGCACTTGGACTGAAGTCTCTGAAGATTTTCGGTCAAGATTTTAGTTCGATCCATTTCTTCACCCAACATATCATCACTTTTATCTAGCATGTTTTGAACCTTATCAAGAGCCTTTTGTTGTTGCACATCAATTTTAGCAAGTTTAGTGTCACACCCTGCATTTTGTAACATGTTATTTGTAACTTTGAAGCATGAAAATTTGGACCAGCAAAAATTTTTAGCATCATTTGGCTTTTATTTGGAATTTAGTTTCTCTGCATTTGTTTTTCTTGTGCTCATTAAAGTCAACTATGACCTCTTGTAGATTTCATCTCCTTATCCAAAACTTCTGCCCAATGATCATGCCAAGTGTTATATAGCAGTATAGTATTTTCTTATAAAATTAATTTGGCCAAAAAGTATTTTATAAATTTATTTTCCAAAAACCCCTGAATTGAGATTTGCACTGCAAGTACTTGATTAAGGGTGTGAAAACTTTTTCTAAAGGTTTATTTGAGACCTAGTAGTCATAGGACTCCCAGAAACCACAAAGGTATAATTTTAAAAGTTATTTTCCTATTTTATTTAAAAGCTTTTTCTTAAGGCCAGAAATGATCTTTAATAGGGGAAAATTATTTAACTGTTTCAAAAATATTTGCCAAAATTCAGGGAGACTCATAGGACATATATTGTCCATATATAAGAGTTTCAACACTTGGTCATGTTCAAAATATTGGGCTAAACCCTCTAAAACCCTTTCTGGATATTTCAAGCTTTTGAAATATTTACAAAGGAATTTTTCTCCAAAAATTCCAGGGAAATTCTATCATGTCATATATGACATGTTTGATGATCTTGCAAAGCCTCATGCATTGGAGATCAAGGAAACCACCTCAAACCCCTTCATAACCAATCTGTCCATATCTGAAGTTTGAGCAACTCTACATTGCCAAACTTGTCCAAGTGCTCTCAAACTTGGTGCACATGCTAGGATAGCCTAATAAGGCACCTAGACCAAATGGCACAAGATTTGGAATAAAGCAACTTGATCAGATCACCTCAAAACCCTTTCTGTTCAAATACAAATTTGAACAACTTTGCATTACCAACTTTTTATCTGGAGCCTCAAACTTTGTGAGCATGATCAATACCCCAAATGAGGATGCTACACCAAGTGGTGCATCAAGGGGAGATGATTAACTTGACTCAATCAACATGAAACTGTTTCTGTTGATTTCTAGGGTTCACCAAAGTTACATTGGCTAGTTTCTCCAAATGAGCTCAAATTTGGTGAAGCACCCTATTTTCTCATGCCTTTCAACCCTGTCAAGTGCCATGCTAATTGAACTTCATTTGCTTGATCAAACCATGATCAAACACCTTCTGCAGAAATCTTAAAACCCCTACTTTTACCACTTTCACTTTTCTCCAATGCCTCAGCTTCTTACCACAGGTGCCCTAGGTTACTAGCAAACCCCAGTAACTCCCCCAGCACCTCAGCTCTATGATTGAGGGGTGAAACCTCCACTTTACCTTGCTGGACAGCAGTTTTCACCAAGTCCCCTAGCCCTCCTCCCTCTCTCTCTGCACCCCAGAGCATCCAAGGCCTTGGGGCAATTCTATACTACTCCCTCAACACCCCAGACACTGTTGGACACGCTGGGACGAGCCAAGCCAACGAGAGCGCGACGATGCCGGTCACACGCGCGCTCTGGAGCGCGTGAACAGTGCTCCCGCACGCTGGCTCGGGCCAATCATCGCCCCCCGACCACCTCGAGCCTCCCCCTCGCGCCTCCCAACGCGCCTCGACGTCCGCAGCCCCCTCCGGTGCTGTCCCCCTCCTCCTGCGCCCTCCAGTGGCCGTCGCCGCACGCGCGCTGGCCGCCCGCGGCGGCCACTCCTCGGGCTCACACGCGCGCACGCCCCTGCTGCTCCCCCGCTCCTCCTCTTACCTCCGCTGGACGTGGAAGACGTCCAGCAACACCCCCGACTCACTCCCGCAGCCTCCTGTGCGCTGTAGCGACAGGCCGGACCTCGCCGGCGCACGGGTCCACGGTGAACCACGGGCACGCCTATTTAAGACCTCCCCGAGCTCTCCCAACTCCATCACCAGCTCCACCACACCTCACTAGCCCCTCCTGCACCCTCAGATCAGCCCCGGAGCGCCCCAGTGCTCGGGATCGACCGGAGCTCCGCCGCGTCGGGCCGCCGGCGATCTCGAGGTACAGGCCTCCCCTGCTCCTCCCTCCGCCTGTTTTGGAACCGCAGCACACCCCTGACCATTTCCCCTCTCTTTCCCCTTCTGTTTGCAGTCGAAAACAACCCCGACCACCGACCTCCGACGAGCTTCCGCCGTCGCACCTCGTCGCCGGCGAACCAGAGCTCCCCGCCGTGCCGCGACACCACCACCGCATCCGCCACTCGACGCTGAACCTGACCCTGCCCTCCGTTGCCGTCGCCGTGGCCGGAGTCGTCGCCGGTGAGCTCGCCGTCGCCGTGGCCGTAGGGTTGAAGATGACAGGCGGGCCCCGCCTGTCATCCACCCGACTCTCTCCTCTCCTCTAGGCCACTGACCCACGGGCCCCGCCCGTCAGGTTTGAAACCTGACGTGCGCGCGCGCTGGCCCGTGCGGCTGGGCTAGTCAGCCCTGGGCCGTGCACTGTGGCCCTTTGGCCCAGTTGCACAGGGACCCTTTTTCTTTTTCTTTTCTGTTAATGTTTCAAACATTTTTACAGAAAAGAATATTGATCCAAATTAATTATTTCCAACTCCTAAAATCTTGTAATATTCCAACCTATTTAATGGTACTACTCTCATTCAAATCCATGAAACTTTTATGTACTGTTTAAATTTAAATTCAAATTTAAGCAGTATAACTCCTGTTCAAAAATCCATATATCCTATTCTGTGACTCCAAAACTCCAACTAAGATTTTTCCCCATCTTAGAAAACTCTCTAGTATTTTACAAAAATGAGTTGACATTTTTCTGAGCACTTTGGTTTTTCTGTTCTATTTGTATTCTTATTTTTCCATCATTATTATGCGACGTATAGATCCCGTATTTGAAGAAGTTGCTGTGGAAGAAGAAGGAGAAGGACTAGAAGACTTTGAAGACCAAGCCATTCCAGGCAAGCAGCCCTTTGACCATGATACACTTGTTCCTCGGAACCCGTTGGTTTCCGATGCATGATGAATAGGGTTACGATGGTAACCTAGATAAACCACCATATGATGCATGCTTTATTGTTAATCTTGCTATATGCTAGATGACATGCATTAGTTGGTCTTGATGATTATATGATGCATGTGTGATATAAACCCCCGTAGTGGAAACTTTGCATGAACCCATCGGGTGCCCCTAATGCCCGAGGGTGATGAAGTGTTAGGTCATCACTTGAGAAAGAAGTGATGTGCCGGTAATATCATGTGTATGGTAGAATGATGGATTAGATTTATGTGTGTCTACCGTCCCAACAAAACATGTGCAACCACACTACCCCTTATGGGACGGGGCTTTATTGATTACCTAGGTCGATACTAGCATGGTGCCCGCATTACTAGTGACGGGAAGACTTGAGGTCTTTCCCGGGACGGGGTCGTGCTTGGATAGGCGACCATGACTGTTTTCACAAGGCACCGGACACACCGTTGGTCCCTTCGGGTACGCGTGAACATTGAAATTGGGGCAAGTCCCGTGATCTATTGTTTGTACCCCAAGGCTGTGTGCCAACGAGTGGACTCTATGCTAGTGTCGTCTAAGGAAAGGTAATGACCGGGTGCTTACCCCGGGTACTTGAGGTACCGCGGGTCGTGGATGACACGGAAGTTCCCCGGATCTTGTGGGTAAAGTGCGCAACCTCTGCAGAGTGTCAAACTATTCGAATAGCCGTGTCCACGGTCATGGACAGTTGGGTGGTGCTACTTAAACTATGTCCAGAATTTTACTTCATCAGTGTTGATGTGTGTGTGACAAGTCAAGCTGGAGACTTGACTCAGTTGAGATGAATCATAACCATGTTGATATTGGTAACCTGCTATCGAGGTTACGCGAGGTTAATGATGTATAAGCTTGATGATATCATATTGCTCTAGCCTCCTGCTAGATTGTTCATATTTATTCAATTGCATTGTTACTTGAACCACATCATGGGTTGCTTGCGAGTACATTCAAAGTACTCATTGGCTTGCCACTGGTTATTTAATTGGCCAGGCATGGAAGAACAGGATTATGAGGAAGAGTTCTTTGGAGACGACCATGCGAACTAGGACGCTATCCCAGTCAGAATGCCTGTAGGGTTAAGGCAGATGGCATGGGTTCTACCCGTTTTATCGAAGACTTCCGCTATTTGAGTATTTGCTATTCAGCCCGTGGGGCTCTATCTCTGTAAGACTTGGCCATAATGGCCTTAATTCGTGTAAGACTATTTGTATGGATGTAAGACTCTTGTTATTTTAGCTTCTGTGTGTTCAGTGAGCATTGATCTCTGGGATCACTGTACACGTGCATTCGGTGATCTCGACTTCTAAGTCGGGGTCCCCACAGAGCTGGTATCAGAGCCATCCTGACTGTAGGAAGCCTTAGTTAGCATGGGCGTTAGTTAGTTGAGACCCCTTTTTCAAAACCTTCTGAACCTCTCTTCTTTTCTAAACCTGAGATTCTCTCAGCTTATTAACCCTTCCTATTCCACCTTGTAGATGGCCGCTGTTCCCGAAGAGCACCTGACCACTGGGTTTCCCCTACTTCTCGAGGATAGCCTCCAGGAGTGTCAGTTCCACCGAGCACCCATCCTCACCTACCACGAGCATTGGGTGAGCGATACTGAGGCGGAGTACCATGTGGAAGTGATCGTGAGGGCGAACGATCCTCCCACAAGTTGGTTCTTCGAGGGACCCCAGATGACGACACTACCACTTGCGGCCGAAGCTGCTGCACTCAAGGCACTAACCCGTCTCCGCGAGCTTCTTCCGGAGATGGCCGCCAAGATGGCAACACGCTTCTTACCTTACCGGAAGGAAGGTGACGAAGAAAGCAGCGCACTAGCTCCTCCACTGAAGGATGGACTCTCGCTTCGGTTCCAGACCTACTTCAGTCTATGTGCCGACAGCTTGGCACAAGACTTGGCCTCGGAATCAATGAAGCTTCGAGAAGAACTTTACAAGACCAAGGCACTTCTTCGTCGAGCTCAAGAGAAGGCAAACATGATTAAGAAGGAAGGAGCACCTTCTGGCCAATCCGCGATCGCATATCGAGGTGGAAGGCCCTCCGAGGATGTGTCTTCCAAGGATGAAGAACCACCTCGGCGACGCCGGATGAGAGCAAGGGAATATCGCAAGCTTTTCCCTGCACCACCGTCGAAGCACCGTCGTATCCAACTCCTCCACTCCCCCACTCCCTCAAGTGACAAGGGAGCCCAGTCAGATGAAGACAAGGAGGAAGACCCAGAAGAGCCGGAATACGCGACCGAGCATTCCGCCGCTTAGGCATTATTCGCTACTCGGATATGCCAGTTGTAACCCCTACGGTAGGATAGGTCGTGTAACCCCTATGCGCAGTCGAGTCCTTGTATGGTTCATATGAAACCATCTAGTGCTAGCTTTTGCCGTGTCTGGATGTAAGTCGTAATCTTCCTTCGGGAATATGTAAACGACTACATCACCCATTTGGATTTTAATGAAAGTGTTTTGGCCTTACGGCCCTTGCATGATTTGATTTAGTGTCACACCCACCCCCTTACTAGGCACCTATCTGTCTGCTTTTCCTCTTCCGAGTCATGAGACCTTTTACCGCTCCAACAGGATGCCTGTTGTAACTCGTACTGGTACCTCTACCCAGCAGCCCGAAGCCGGAGCATCCTCGCAGCCAGAGGCAGACCAAACCAGCGACCAAGCTCCACCACCGCCACCTCCTCCAAGCATGGACATGGCTCAGCTTCTCCAAGCTTTCCGAGAGGAACGCCAAGCCAACACTGCAGCTCTTCAGCTGATTGCTCAAGCTGTTGCCAACAACCGCCAACCAGCGGGGAATGGCAATGGACGTTCCACGTTGGCAGAATTCAAGAAGCATGCACCACCAACCTTCATCGAGACTGCAGAACCCCTGGATGCTGATGACTGGGTCCGTTCCATTGAGGAGATTCTGGAACTAGTCGGATGCACCGAAGATCGCGAGAAGGTGGCCTATGCAGCCCACTGCCTCGGGGGAACCGCAAGAGCTTGGTGGGATGGATTCAAGGTCATGCATGCTGAACAAGACATCACTTGGGTTAACTTCAAGGCAGAATTCCGCAAGGCCCACATTCCTTCTGGAGTCATGGCTATTAAAAAAACGCGAGTTCCGAGCCCTGAAGCAAGGAAGTGGCACTGTCAAGGAGTATATGCAGAAGTTCAGTATTCTGTCAAGGTATGCCCCTGAGGATGTCAGCACCGATGCTGCCAAAAGGGAGCGCTTCATGGAAGGCCTTAATCAGACTCTGCAATATTCGCTTGTCGTGTGCGACTGCCCGTCTTTCCCTGATCTGGTAAACAAGGCACTTATGCTTGAAGACAAGCGGCGTGCTTTGGAAGACACTCGCAAGCGCAAGTTGATCAGTAAGGGAAGTTCCAGCAACCAGAAGCCTCGTCCGTGGCAGTCAGCCCCGGCCAAGCCAACCTATCAGCAGCCAAGAGCTCCTGCACCTCGTGCCAATCCTCAGCCTCAGCAGTATGCCAACCCCAGGCCAGCTTTCAACCCCAATACCAATGGTGGCAACAAGATCAACACTCCAAATCAAGTCACTTGTTTTGGGTGTGGTCAGCCCGGACACATCTCCAGGGTGTGCCCCAACAAGAAGCCTGATGCCCCGCGCCCCAATGCGCAGAACCAAGGACAAGGCCGTGGAATGCCACCAAGGAACCCAGCTCCTCGCAATCCACTGAACTATGGGAAGGGGCGTGTGAATCACGTCACTGCTGAAGAAGCCCAGGAAGACCCGGACGTCGTGCTGGGTACGTTCCTTGTCAACTCAGCACCTGCAACTGTCTTGTTTGATTCTGGAGCAACGCATTCATTTGTCACTCAAAGATTTGCATTAAAAAGTGGCATGACCCCTACACCCCTGAATAACCCTATGGTGGTACAAACCCCCGGAGCCGAGATGAGAGCCAAGATAGGCTGTAAAGGAGTCGGTATTACCATTAACGGTGTAGACTTCCTAGCAGACCTTATCATCCTGAGATCGCAAGGCTTGGATGTGATCTTAGGGATGGATTGGCTCAGCAAGCACCAAGGCTTGTTAGACTGTGCCAATCGGACAGTCACTGTGACCAATGACCAAGGTGTAGAAGTCAAGTTTGCCCCCGACTCCTCTTCCGCTCAAGCCGCTAAAGTCAACTGTCTGTCTGAAGTTGGGCTAGACCAAGTACCGGTGGTATGTGAGTATCCTGATGTCTTTCCGGATGAACTACCGGGAATGCCCCCTGACCGCGACATTGAGTTCATCATCGAGCTCGTGCCCGGAGCAGGACCCATCTATAAGAAGCCTTATAGAATGGGAACGGAAGAACTAGCAGAGTTGAAGAAGCAGTTAGAAGAGCAGCTAAGGAAAGGATTTATCCGCCCGAGTGCCTCCCCTTGGGGATCACCTGTTCTGTTTGTGGCAAAGAGGGACGGTACCATCCGCTTATGCATTGACTATCGTTCCCTCAATGAAGTTACAATCAAGAACAAGTACCCACTTCCCAAGATCGAAGATCTGTTTGACCAACTCAGCCGAGCCAAGGTATTCTCCAAGATCGACCTCAGATCTGGGTATTACCAGCTGAAGATCAGACCCCAAGATATTCCGAAGACGGCATTCGTAACCAGATATGGCCTGTACGAGTGCACGGTCATGTCTTTTGGGTTAACCAATGCCCCAGCTTACTTCATGTACCTCATGAATAAAGTCTTCATGGAATATTTGGACAAGTTCGTTGTTGTCTTCATCGATGACATCCTTGTGTTCTCGAAGTCGGAGGAAGAACATGAGCAGCATCTGAGGATGGTCCTAGACAAGCTTCGTGAGCACCAACTGTATGCCAAGTTCAGCAAGTGTGAGTTTTGGCTGCACAAAGTTGGATTCTTAGGTCATGTCTTGACCGAGGAAGGATTATCTGTTGATCCTGCAAAAGTCGAAGCTGTGACCCAATGGCAATCTCCAACGACCGTCAAAGAAGTCAGAAGCTTCCTCGGATTGGCGGGCTATTACCGCAAGTTCGTGGAAGGATTCTCTAGCATTGCACGACCAATGACTCAGCTCCTCAAGAAGGACAAGAAGTTCGAGTGGACGCCAAAATGCGAAGAGAGCTTCCAAGAGCTCAAGAAGAGATTGACCACCGCCCCAGTTCTGGCAACACCAGATATTCACAAGGAGTTTGTGATATATTGTGATGCCTCTCGAACCGGATTGGGAAGCGTTCTGATGCAAGAAGGCCGCGTCATAGCATACCTCTCCAGGCAGCTACGACCCCATGAGGAGAACTACGCTACTCACGATCTTGAGCTAGTGGCTGTAGTTCATGCCTTGAAGACATGGCGGCATTACCTCCTAGGGAAACGGTGTGAGATTTACACAGACCACAAAAGTCTGAAGTATATTTTCACCCAGAAAGAGTTGAACATGAGGCAGCGGAGATGGTTGGAACTCATCAAGGATTATGACCTCAGTGTTCAGTATCACCCTGGGAAGGCTAACGTGGTGGCCGATGCCTTAAGCAGGAAGGCTTGCTCTTTGAACGTCATTATTCAAGAAAGGCAGCCAGCCTTGTTTAAGGAGATCGAACAGTTCAGTTTGGAATTGGTCACCCCTGGATTCCTGGATCATTTGGAAGTCAGACCAACCTTGATGGACGACGTCAAGAAAGCTCAAGGAGGTCACGCAAGCATTGAGGGTATCAAGAGGAAGATGAAGATGGGCAAGGCCCCAGGATTCTCCGAAGACGAGCACGGGATTGTTTGGTACAAAGGTCGTCTCTGCGTACCAAACAACCCCGAGTTGAAGACGCTGATTCTGCAAGAAGCCCACGACACCCCGTATTCCATCCACCCCGGAGGAACCAAGATGTACCAAGACTTGAAGGCACGATTCTGGTGGCACGGTATGAAGAGAGAGATTGCAACCTATGTTGCAAAGTGTGATGTGTGCCAAAAGGTCAAGGCTGAATATCAGCGACCCGCTGGATTGCTTCAACCACTCAAGGTTCCTGAGTGGAAGTGGGACAAAGTCGGAATGGACTTCATCTCTGGACTACCAAGGTCAAATAGAGGACATGACTCTATCTGGGTCATAGTCGATCATTTGACCAAGGTGGCTCATTTCATTCCTGTCAAGACCACTTATGATGGCAACCGGCTGGCAGCTCTCTACATGGACCGAATCGTAAGTCTTCA
>LR738710.1:354579739-354606946 GCA_902687465.1 Secale cereale
TTTTCTCCAATGCCTCAGCTTCTTACCACAGGTGCCCTAGGTTACTAGCAAACCCCAGTAACTCCCCCAGCACCTCAGCTCTATGATTGAGGGGTGAAACCTCCACTTTACCTTGCTGGACAGCAGTTTTCACCAAGTCCCCTAGCCCTCCTCCCTCTCTCTCTGCACCCCAGAGCATCCAAGGCCTTGGGGCAATTCTATACTACTCCCTCAACACCCCAGACACTGTTGGACACGCTGGGACGAGCCAAGCCAACGAGAGCGCGACGATGCCGGTCACACGCGCGCTCTGGAGCGCGTGAACAGTACTCCCGCACGCTGGCTCGGGCCAATCATCGCCCCCCGACCACCTCGAGCCTCCCCCTCGCGCCTCCCAACGCGCCTCGACGTCCGCAGCCCCCTCCGGTGCTGTCCCCCTCCTCCTGCGCCCTCCAGTGGCCGTCGCCGCACGCGCGCTGGCCGCCCGCGGCGGCCACTCCTCTGGCTCACACGCGCGCACGCTCTGCTGCTCCCCCGCTCCTCCTCTTACCTCCGCTGGACGTGGAAGACGTCCAGCAACACCCCCGACTCACTCCCGCAGCCTCCTGTGCGCTGTAGCAACAGGCCGGACCTCGCCGGCGCACGGGTCCACGGTGAACCACGGGCGCGCCTATTTAAGACCTCCCCGAGCTCTCCCAACTCCATCACCAGCTCCACCACACCCTCAGATCAGCCCCGGAGCGCCCCAGTGCTCGGGATCGACCGGAGCTCCGCCGCGTCGGGCCGCCGGCGATCTCGAGGTACAGGCCTCCCCTGCTCCTCCCTCCGCCTGTTTTGGAACCGCAGCACACCCCTGACCATTTCCCCTCTCTTTCCCCTTCTGTTTGCAGTCGAAAACAACCCCGACCACCGACCTCCGACGAGCTTCCGCCGTCGCACCTCGTCGCCGGCGAACCAGAGCTCCCCGCCGTGCCGCGACACCACCACCGCATCCGCCACTCGACGCTGAACCTGACCCTGCCCTCCGTTGCCGTCGCCGTGGCCGGAGTCGTCGCCGGTGAGCTCGCCGTCGCCGTGGCCGTAGGGTTGAAGATGACAGGCGGGCCCCGCCTGTCATCCACCCGCCTCTCTCCTCTCCTCTGGGCCACTGACCCACGGGCCCCGCCCGTCAGGTTTGAAACCTGACGTGCGCGCGCGCTGGCCCGTGCGGCTGGGCTAGTCAGCCCTGGGCCGTGCACTGTGGCCCTTTGGCCCAGTTGCACAGGGACCCTTTTTCTTTTTCTTTTCTGTTAATGTTTCAAACATTTTTACAGAAAAGAATATTGATCCAAATTAATTATTTCCAACTCCTAAAATCTTGTAATATTCCAACCTATTTAATGGTACTACTCTCATTCAAATCCATGAAACTTTTATGTACTGTTTAAATTTAAATTCAAATTTAAGCAGTATAACTCCTGTTCAAAAATCCATATATCCTATTCTGTGACTCCAAAACTCCAACTAAGATTTTTCCCCATCTTAGAAAACTCTCTAGTATTTTACAAAAATGAGTTGACATTTTTCTGAGCACTTTGGTTTTTCTGTTCTATTTGTATTCTTATTTTTCCATCATTATTATGCGACGTATAGATCCCGTATTTGAAGAAGTTGCTGTGGAAGAAGAAGGAGAAGGACTAGAAGACTTTGAAGACCAAGCCATTCCAGGCAAGCAGCCCTTTGACCATGATACACTTGTTCCTCGGAACCCGTTGGTTTCCGATGCATGATGAATAGGGTTACGATGGTAACCTAGATAAACCACCATATGATGCATGCTTTATTGTTAATCTTGCTATATGCTAGATGACATGCATTAGTTGGTCTTGATGATTATATGATGCATGTGTGATATAAACCCCCGTAGTGGAAACTTTGCATGAACCCATCGGGTGCCCCTAATGCCCGAGGGTGATGAAGTGTTAGGTCATCACTTGAGAAAGAAGTGATGTGCCGGTAATATCATGTGTATGGTAGAATGATGGATTAGATTTATGTGTGTCTACCGTCCCAACAAAACATGTGCAACCACACTACCCCTTATGGGACGGGGCTTTATTGATTACTTAGGTCGATACTAGCATGGTGCCCGCATTACTAGTGACGGGAAGACTTGAGGTCTTTCCCGGGACGGGGTCGTGCTTGGATAGGCGACCATGACTGTTTTCACAAGGCACCGGACACACCGTTGGTCCCTTCGGGTACGCGTGAACATTGAAATTGGGGCAAGTCCCGTGATCTATTGTTTGTACCCCAAGGCTGTGTGCCAACGAGTGGACTCTATGCTAGTGTCGTCTAAGGAAAGGTAATGACCGGGTGCTTACCCCGGGTACTTGAGGTACCGCGGGTCGTGGATGACACGGAAGTTCCCCGGATCTTGTGGGTAAAGTGCGCAACCTCTGCAGAGTGTCAAACTATTCGAATAGCCGTGTCCACGGTCATGGACAGTTGGGTGGTGCTACTTAAACTATGTCCAGAATTTTACTTCATCAGTGTTGATGTGTGTGTGACAAGTCAAGCTGGAGACTTGACTCAGTTGAGATGAATCATAACCATGTTGATATTGGTAACCTGCTATCGAGGTTACGCGAGGTTAATGATGTATAAGCTTGATGATATCATATTGCTCTAGCCTCCTGCTAGATTGTTCATATTTATTCAATTGCATTGTTACTTGAACCACATCATGGGTTGCTTGCGAGTACATTCAAAGTACTCATTGGCTTGCCACTGGTTATTTAATTGGCCAGGCATGGAAGAACAGGAGTATGAGGAAGAGTTCTTTGGAGACGACCATGCGAACTAGGACGCTATCCCAGTCAGAATGCCTGTAGGGTTAAGGCAGATGGCATGGGTTCTACCCGTTTTATCGAAGACTTCCGCTATTTGAGTATTTGCTATTCAGCCCGTGGGGCTCTATCTCTGTAAGACTTGGCCATAATGGCCTTAATTCGTGTAAGACTATTTGTATGGATGTAAGACTCTTGTTATTTCAGCTTCTGTGTGTTCAGTGAGCATTGATCTCTGGGATCACTGTACACGTGCATTCGGTGATCTCGACTTCTAAGTCGGGGTCCCCACATTTAGAATAGCTGGGCTTAAGGTTTTCATCAGATTCATCCTCACTAGATAGGGATAATTGAGTACCTTGGCACCCTTTGCCATGAAGAAATAGGTAGGAGCATAGCCATCATTGTCTTCATCAACCTTGTTGGTGAGATCATTTTCTTCAGTGTTGAAGATAGACTTGCTGACGAATGCAGTAGCGAGAGCTAGACTTGCCACACCAGATTCGAATTCCTCAGATTCCTCCTCTTCCTCATGATCCTCAGATTCAGCTTCAGAGTCCATTTCCTTGCCAATGAATGCCCGAGTATTTTTGGAGTTGTTCTTCTTGTGAAGTGAAGACTTTGAGGATTTTGATGATGAAGATTTTGACGATATCTTCTTCTTCTTTGCATCATCAGAACTGTAATCCTTGTATTTCTTCTTTTTGGATTCCTTTTCCCACTGAGGACAATCTTGAATGTAGTGACCAGGCTTCTTGCATTTGTGACATAGCCGTTTGTTGTAGTCACTGGATGAGGAATCATTTCTCTTAGTGAACTTTCCAAATCGACCACGTCTTGAGAACCTTTGGAATTTCTTCACAAGCAAAGCTAGCTCCTGGCTCAATTCTTCAGGATCACCAAGGCTACTAGCAGAATCTTCACCTTCAGATTCAGAGACGGCCTTGGCCTTCAGGGCACGTGATCTGCCATAGCTTGGACCATAGAAATCTCTCTTTTCTGCAAGATGGAAGTCATGAGTGTTTAGCCTTTCAAGGATATCAGGAGGATCAAGAGCCTTGTAATCACCACGCTCTTGAATCATCAAAGCCAGAGTATCAAATGACGAATCAAGCGAACTCAGCAATTTCTTCACCACTTCATGGTCGGTGATGTCAGTGGGACCAAGTGCTTGAAGTTCATTTGAGATGTCAGTGAGACGATCGAAGGTTTGATGAAAGTTTTCATTGTCAAGCCTTTTGAAATGGTTGAAGAGATTGCGAAGAACATCAACTCGAGAGTCACGCTGTGTTGAGACTACTTCGTTGACTTTGGACAGCCTATCCCAGATGAGCTTCGCAGTTTCCAAAGCACTCACTCTTCCATACTGTCCTTTGCTCAGATGGCCACAAATGATATTCTTCCCTTGAGAATCGAGTTGCTTGAATCTCTTCACATCAGCAGCATTCAGAGAAGGTGATACCGAGGGAACACCATTTTCCACAACATACCAGAGATCATTATCAATTGCCTCAAGATGCATTAGTAGGGGTAGTCCATCCCATCGAAGGTAGGACACCCAGCTGACACCTTGATCATACATGCGGTCGATATAACTAAAACTCCAGGTGGTTAAACCAAAATCACACAGAACAAGGGAGTACCTTGCTCTGATACCAATTGAAAGTGCTTTATATCGACTAGAAGGGGGATGAATAGGCGATTTTTATGAATTCTTCAATGAGGAATTTGCTGTTGAGGAAATTCCTTAGCGAAGAACTACTTGCAGGGGAATAAGTACTCAGAAGTAAACACGAGAGAATACAAGCATGGTCATCATGAAGAAATGAAGACAAACACATAGTACAGAAAGCGTAATCACAGGATAACACAGAATGAAGACAAACAGACTGAAGAAAATGAGCTGAGGAAATTGAGAAAGTCTTTAGTCAAAGTATTCAAACAGATATGAACAAGCACACAACATAGATATGAGGAAATGAAAGAGTTGAGGAAATAGAACCAGTAAGCTTGGTGAAGACAATGATTTGGTAGGCCAGTTCCAACTGCTGTATCAGTTGTACATCTGGTTGGAGCGGCTAGGTATTTAAACCTGAGGACACACAGTCCCGAACACCCAGTCAAGGACATATAGTCCAAGATACCAAGTCATAAATGTATTCTCCTTGAGCTAAGGTCACACAGACCTCGCCCAATCACCCGTGGTAAGATTTCAGGTGACTTCCGAACCTTCACAGACTTGGTCACTCGGCGATCCACAATTCCTCTTGGATGCTCTAGACCTTGACGCCTAACCGTCTGGAAGAAGCACAGTCTTCAAACGTAAGAAGCGTCGGATCCAAGCAGGATCAATCTCTTCAGTGATGCTCAATCACTTTTGGGTTTGAAGGTTTTGGGTTTTGGTTTCGGGTTTTTCCTCACTTGATGATTTTCGCTCAAAGTCCTCGGAGGATGGGTTGCTCTTATGACAAGTGTCAGTTTCTTGCGGAGCAGCCAACCAGCTAGTGGTTGTAGGGGGCGGCTATTTATAGCCTAGGGAGCATCCCGACATGATAAGACATAAATGCCCTTTAATGATATGACCATTAGGTAGGTAGATATTTTGGGACAGCTGGCGCGTAGCACAGCAACGGTCAGAAATTTGAGTATGAAATTCCTCAGGGCTATCATGTGCCTCACTGTGTATGTAATTTGTACTAGCGAATTCTTAGTCAGAACAAATTCCTCAGAGACCAGAAGAACTTCGTCTCTGTCACAGAAGAATATGACTGAACTGTATGAAATTTCCAATGGCTTCACTCAAAGGGATTGGTAGGTGTAGGATTTTGAGTTGAGCATCACATGGAAATTTTTCCTTAGTATTTCCTCGACCCCCTTTAACAGTACGGTGTTTCCTATGACTCAATAAAAAGAAAAAGAAACTATAAAAACAAAAGTCTTCATGCTTCATGATCCTCACGTGAATACCAAGTCTTTAGAAAGTCTTCAGAGATCCAAAGTCTTCAGTCGAAGAACTTCATTTTTAGGGGTCGACTTTCCCTGTAATAATCGAACTCCTCATAGACTTAAAGACCTGTGTACACTAACAAATACATTAGTCCCCAAACCTATAAGTCTTCAATACACCAAAATCACTAAGGGGCACTAGATGCACGTACAATATGAGGCTCAAAATGCCCGAGCCCAATCGTGTTATTACTATCTCCAGTGATCGAGACATAGCACTCCGCGCTGGAAGTAAAACCACACCCCTTGCTTTTGAGGCACTGTCTGAAGCCCTAGCGACCGAGGAACTCACCACTCTGTGTTCCACAGTGGATAGGGATGACATAATTCTTCATAAAAGGCCCGAATCCACCTCTTTCAAGCCAGCTGACAAAATAGTCAAATTTCAAGTCCACCCAACAGATCCCAAGAAAACAACTTCTATTGGGGCATAGCTGGACCCGACGGTCGACGCTGCACTACGTGCATTCTTGCGCGAGAATCGGGACATCTTTGCCTGGCACCCCTCAGATATGCCAGGAATCCCACGCGCGCTGGCTGAACATAGTCTCAATATACTGAAAGGATACAAGCCGGTCAAGCAAGCACTCCGGCGATTTTCCGAACCCAAGCGACATGCTATGGGCGGGGAGCTAGCCAAACTACTCAAAGTCGGGTTTATCAGAGAGATCAAACATCCGGACTGGCTAGCAAACCTGGTCATGTTACCAATGAAGGATAAATTCCGGCGCCGGTGTGTCGATTTCAAAGACCTTAACAAGGCCTACCCTAAGGACCCCTTCCCACTAACTCACATCGACCAGATTATTGACGCAATCGCAGGACACGATTCACTATGTTTCCTCGACGCATACTCCGGATACCATCAAATTAAGATGAAGGAATCTGATCAAGCCGCAACGACATTCATCACCCCGCATGGGCCTTCCTGCTTCAACACTATGCCTTGTGGGCTCAAGAATGCTAGCACGACATACCAACGCATGATTCAAACATGCCTGGAAAAGCAAATCGACAAGACTGTGGGTATATGAAGATGACGTAGTCATCAAAACCAAGCATGTTGAATCATTGGCGGACGACTTACGCCTTACATTCGACAACCTCCGAATTTATGACATAAGGCTCAATCCAGAAAAGTGCGCTTTGGCGTTCCTGCCGGCAAACTGCTCGGGTTTATTGTCTCCAATAGAGGAATTGAAGCAAACCCAGCCAAAATCGACTGACCTCAAGCAGGTCCAAAAACTAGCTGGGTGCGTGGCAGCTTTGAGCCGTTTTATCTCCAGACTAGGATAAAAGGCATTGCTAGCAAGCAACCCCATCCTGGCCGCACCAAACATCGGCAAACCAATGTTGCTCTACATATCGGCAACTCACCAGGTGGTGAGCGCGGTGCTCGTCGTTGAACGAGAATAGGAGGGGTATAAATTCCCAACCCAAAAAATAGTATACTATGTATCGACGGTCCTTACACCATGCAAATACTGATTCCCGCATTATCAGAAGATAGCATATGCGGTCTTTATGGCATCCCGCAAGCTGCGTCACTACTTTCAAGAGTGCTCGATCACGGTGGCTTTAGAAGTACCACTCAATGATATTATAAACAACCGGGACGCCACCAGCCGGATTGCCAAATGGGCTATTGAGCTCTTACCATTTGAAATAACGTACAAACCACGCCGAGCAATTAAATCTCAGGTGTTGGCTGACTTCATCACCGAATGGGCAGAGGTCGAAGTCCCTAACAAGTACGACACGTGTTCCAACTGGGTGATGCACTTCGATGGCTCTAAAATGCTAGCCGGACTAGGGGCTGGTGTCGTCTTGACATCCCCCACAGGAGACACAGTCCGTTATGTGCTCCAAATACTATATACAGACTCTAACAATGCAGCTGAATACGAGGCCCTATTACATGGTCTCCGGATGGCCATCTCCATGGGCATACAATGCCTTGAGGTGCGCAGGGATTCAAACCTTGCAATATCCCAAATAAACGGTGAATTCGAGGCAAAAGATCTGAAGATGGCGGCTTACCTCAACGCCGTACTCAAAATATCACCTCGGTTTGAGGGGCTCGAGTTTCATCACGTGGCTTGAGAGAGTAATCAGGTCCCGGACATCCTCGCTCGCATGGGCGCTAAACGCGACCCAGTCCCACCAAACACCTTTGTGGAAAGGCTCTTCAAGCCATCCGTGGTGTGGCAGGACGAGAGCGGCAACACTGGTCCGGAGCCGATCATACCGCCTCGATTCTGAACACAGTTCTGATATCATCGGAGGCTCGGGCACCTAAATAACACCATCGGCCCACGAAATCATGGCTATAATTGCCCCTTGGACCGAACCTTTCCTCGCCTACCTTACTAGGAATGAGCTCCCGGAGGATCATACTGAGGCATGTCGTATCGTCCGACGCTCAAAGGCCTACAAAGTTCACAAAGTAGAAATGTACAAGAAAAGTACTACCGGAGTCCTTCAAAGATGTATCTTCGAAGAAGAGGGACGACAACTCTTGGCTGAAATACACACTGGTCTTGGTGGCCATGACGCCGCAGCTTGGGCCCTTGTAAGTAAGTCCTTCCTCACGGGTTTCTTTTGGCACATGGCCCGGGCAGATGCACAAGACATCATACAGCGCTACCTTGCATGCCAGCTTTTTGCTAATCAAAGCCATATGTCGCCCACTACCCTAAGAACAATTCCCATCACTTGGCCCTTTGCAGTCTAGGGGCTCGATATGGTCGGACCTCTTAAAGGGGGAAGCCATAAGAAGAAATACTTATTGGTTATGGTCGACAAGTTCACTAAGTGGATAGAAGCCAATCCAGTTAAAACAGCCGAAGCCAGACTGGTGATAGACTTCATATCCGGCATAGTCCACTGTTACGGTGTCCCGCACAGTATTATTACTGACAACGGCTCTAACTTTACAGTCAATGAGGTGAAAACTTGGTGCGCCAATTTGGGCATCAAGCCCGATTACGCCTCCGTATATTACCCTGAGACAAACAGTCAGGTCGAACGGGCAAACGGCATGATAATGAGCGGCATCAAACCCAGACTAGTGCGATCTCTGTAAGAATCAGAAAAACACGGGGTCGAGGAACTAGATTCCGTACTCTGGGGGCTGCGGACCACGCCCAATCGCACGACCGGATATACACCTTTTTTCATGGTGTACGGTGTGGAAGCGGTCTTGCCTTATGACATTATTCATGGCGCATCTCGAGTGAGCATGTATGAAGAGAGAGAAGCCAAGCTCGATCGGCAGGATGACCTAGACGGTCTGGAGGAGTAGCGCGATGTCGCGAAGGCCTGTTCCGCATTCTACGCCTAAAATCCGTGCATATACCTTTTTTCCTCGTTCCTTCTTTTCGCCCTTTCACTGTTTTCTTTTTTGTGCTCGTTTCTATACGACTTAGCTCCTGTTCGGATAAACCGCACACTTGAGGGGTATACATCCTTAAATGTACATACCCCACAATACCTGGGGGCTTCTTTTCACAAGAAGCTTATTATTATTATTTCTCAAGCATCAACTCACCCTATATATGTGTCGTCTACTCACATATGTCTTTTCTTCGCCATTATATGCACCTTTATGACTTAAGTTTTTGCCAAGCTAGGTTGCCTGGCTCCTGTGCATATGCCCTATGTTCCCGCTTGTTCGGCTAGGGCATAAAGGGAGCACCTCTGCGATTGTTACAGCCGGGTTATCCAGAAGTGTACCTCAGACGGGTGAAGCCGAAAGCTAGCATTCTTTAGGGAATAATCGGTCGGTGAGCAAAAGACGAACTGCCCTCGTTGCAATACAAAACCCGAGACTATACACGTACTATGATTTTTTTCTTTTAGCATCACATCTCCGGTATGCACAAAAACCGCATACTGGCCCAGAGAGAGGAACCCTTAACGGAACTATTCTCTCTCGAATATGTTTCTTACAATCAAATGTAATATAACATAACTCCCCAAACACAACTTGTCTGTTCAACCAACTATGACCGGACTGCCTGGTTTCCGAACATACTTTGGTGTTTACCTAACGTTTATTATTCGGAAACACTCCAAACCTATGGTTTTTGGAGCTCGAAGGAGAAAGTATACCATGACAATCGTTTTACAAATCCGGTTGGAGACAAGTTTGTCGATAAAATTACATTCCTACTTAGACTAAAAAACTTCTTCTTCCTCTAGACCCTCTAACAAGTTGTCTAGTTTACAATCTTGTTGTGTAAACTTGGCGGCCACCTTCACTTGGTCGTACACCAGGCTGACAAGAATTTCTTGTCCAGTGGATCCTCAAGGTCCGACTCGCGCCATATGATTTGGATCAAGTCTGGTGTACCGTGTTTTTACCATGGCCTGGGCTTCCCGAGCACCTTCTCGGCATGCCGATATCTTCCATAGCCCAAACGGCTCCTAATTCCCTTGAATAAATTCATAAGTTCCTCCATACTTCCTGGAGGAGAATCCGCTGGCGATAAAGCCTTAGCAATGTTCCTCATTGCCTTCCGCACTCGCTCATGCACCTTGGACAGCTCTTGTAGCAGGTTGCCTTAAAATCCGGACACCCCTTCTTCGGGCCGCCCAGTCAACACACCTACAAAAATAACTTTGTCAGGATTCGAAACAGCGAACTGTACGACAATAAGTTAAAAGGCATACTGAATATGCCACCTCTCAGCTTTCTGTTCTCCTTTAGGGAGCCCGCCAGTTGGGCTCGCACGTCTTTTAGCTCCTCGGCGAGCTGGGTCTTGGCATCCTGCCATCGTAAAATACATCAGTGTTTATTCGCATAAACATGATTGGCACATGATTATATTTTTCCCGACAGAAGGGGACATTACTAGTTGGGGCCTCCTTGGATTTTTGTAGTTTGGTGGTAACGGCATTCAGCTGCGTCTGACACTGTTTTAGCTCCCAGGATAGCATGTTGTTATTATCCGCGAGTACCTGCTTATACATCGATCCTTAAAATCAGTTGCTTCAACGGTTTTCAAGTCTTGGGGGCTACTGGTATATGGCTATTAAATCTACAGAAAATGATCTTACCCGGATATCCTATGAAAGCTGGTAAGTGGCTCCAGCAAGCTCAACCCAAGTAGCTCGGATATATGCGTCCGCCGAGCTGAAGGCATTGAATGCCTCTTCAGTAAAGTTAGGATAGCGCATAGCTGCCCTCCGGTGTCGATGGTTCATTCCACTCTTCACTTCGGAGTTGGTGACATATACATTATCCGAATCATCGGAGAGAGTACAATCCTACATTGTACCCGTACCAGCTCTAGCCGTGGAGGTAGGGTCCGGAGTCGGATTGGCGGAAATATGTCTAGCTAAGTCTCCGGATACAGTCCGGTGGATGCTCTTCCTGAAATATGGCATAGTAGAGAACATCACAGTTCGGTATGTTTACCACGGGGCATATTGAAAACCGTACCTTTTTATGAAGGTAGGGGTTGGGAAGTATCGCCGTCCGCCTTTCTTTTCGAAGGCCCGCCTAGTGTTGGCATCCCCTTCTAAAGGGACGATCCCGATGCGGCGTGACGAGACAAGCGCTGCCCCTTTGAGGCACGAGACAGTGCAGTGGGTGAGGCACGATGGGAAAACTCTTTTGGAGGAGACGCTCCCTGGGCACTTACATGGGAAGAGGGGAGAAGGCCGGGCTAATCGGCTACAATGGCCACTTTTGTGTCATCATAGCTCGCCTGATAGAAGACCCCCTCCTTGAGCTCCACGGATATATCCGGATCCTCCTCAAAACCAGGATCTAGGTCCCGAATATGGTCCTCCGGCTACGTAGCAGGGTTTTTGATCCCCGCAGTGGCCTTCCTGCATTCCTGTTAAAAGTGGTCGGGTTAAATTCAACTAGTTGCGATCCAGGAAGAGGATTGAGTGAGGTTCTGGATTAAGAGCTTACCCAGCTAGGGGGTTATACATGGAAAAGCCCTCTCGGCACTTAAGGCCAGTGAATTCTTCTTTCTCCCCTTTGTATAGGTCAGCCAACATGGCGGCCAGGGCGGTGAAGTTGTTCAGACCCTTGTGCCCGTAGCGAGATGTGTCATCCTCCACATTATAGTTCCACATGGGGAGTCCTCTGGATTGGAGTGATTGAACACCTCGCGTTATGGAAATCGCCATGACCTCAATTATGGACAGTCCGGATTGGGCGAGTATTTTTTATCTTATCCATTAACATCTTAACCTCCGCACTATCTGCCTCCTCGAGGCTCTGGGGGTGCTAGCTGTGGCGCTTCTTTAACGGAGCATTTGAAAACTCAGGAAGGCCTCGTCGGATAGGTTCCAAGAGAACGGCGTCTTCAATATAAACCACTCCGAGGGCCGCTCTTTGGATGCCTTCGTCGGAGTGCCGGATAGGTATCCTGTCTCGGCTATGCGCCATACTTCGGCACCGCCCACCTCGAATGTGAATCCCTTTTGGGAGCGAGGGGTGAGGCAGAAAAGCTTCCTCCATAGCTCGAAATGGGCCTCGCAGCCTAGGAACAGCTCGTAGAAAGCGAAGAAGCCCTTGATGTGCAGAATGGAGCCTGGCATGAGTACTACAGGAGACCTCGGAGGAAGGGATGGATTGGAAATCCAACGCCTCTTAAGAGAAAGGAAACGAAGCACACTCGCTCCCCTTCTGAAGGGTTCGGGAAATTTTCTGTCAGGGCTTCACCAGTAAAAGAAGTTAATCCCACCTGAACAGGGACCAGATCCACAGGGGGGAGATAGCCATGCACCTGGAGCTTGGTCAACTTGGCATGGGATACAGAGCAGCTCTCCGAATCCCCTTTTTGAGGGTCGTGGGGGCGGGAGGAAGAACTAGGAGCACTGGCCATGATTGTGTGGTTTCTTGAGGCAATTTCGAAGGATCTTTCACCTGGTATGGAATGGCATCTGAGATCTAATATCCTTAAATTGACACCTTCCATACGCTATCAAGGGGTTATCCGTAAAAGCACTTGGACCCTTTGTATTTGTTTGCCACGTGGAAGCTGAGGCGACGGAAGCACAGAAGCCGAAGGGTATGACATTTAATGTACAACCAAGCTATTTGAAGAATTCTCCTTACCAAGACCAAAGATGTAAGGGCCGAATATATCCCTTTGGTTCAGATGCTTTGAAGTATTCGGTGGAGGAACCCGCCTTGCAATGTCGAATACAGCGCGCTGGACACATAGTCATTGAAGCCTGGTTCAGGGGCTACTAAGTGAGTCCTGGATTATGGGGTTCTCGGGCGTCCGGGCTAAGTGACGTGGGCCGGACTGATGGGCCGTGAAGATACAAGATGGAAGACTTCCCCCCGTGTCCAGATGGGACTCTCCTTGGCGTGGAAGGCAAGCTTGGAGTGCGGATATGAAGGTTCCTTTCTCTATAAACCGAGTATGTACAACCCTAGCCCCCTCTGGTATCTATATAAACAGGAGGGTTTAGTCCATAGAGGCAATAATAATCATATATGCTAGACATCTAGAGTTTAGCCATTATGATCTCGAGGTAGATCAACTCTTGTAATCCATATACTCATGAAAGTCAGTCAAGCAAGAAGTAGGGTATTACCTCCATCAAGAGGGCCTGAACCTCGTCAAACATCGTGTCCCCTGCCTCCTGTTACCCTTGATCCTTAGACGAATAGTTCGGGACTCCCTACCCGAGATTTTCCGGTTTTGACACCGACAGTGACGGTGATGTGATCCGCGCAGGGCTTCGCCTAAGCACTACGAAGATATGACCGTAGGTGTAATCTGTTGAGGGGGGCACGGCACACGGCTAACATATGTTGTTGTGTGTATTCTAGGTGCCCCCTCCCCCTGTATATATAGGTTGGAGGGGAGGAGAGGCAGCCAAGGAGGCGGCCTAAGTAGCAGGAAACCTAATTGGGGTCCTCTCCAATCATGCCAAAACCCCCTCTGCTATACATATTCAAAGTAGGAAGGGAATAGGAAGGAAGTTGGAATCCTATTCCCTTTTTCCCTTTTCTCCTTCCCCTTTCCTTCTACAATGTGGCCAGACCATATGGGGAGGGTGCACCAGCCCTTTTGTGGCTGGGGTGTTTTCCCTCTTGGCCCATAAGGCCCATATCTTTTGTCGGGGGTGCCCGAAACCCCTTTCGGTGACCCGATAAGTACCTGGTACCCCCCAGATCACTTCCGATGTCTGAATACCATCATCCTATATATCAATATTTACCTCTCGGCCATTTCGATACACCTCGTCATGTCTGTGGTCTCATCCAGGACACCGAACAACATTCGGTCACCAATCACATAAATCATATAATGCAATATCATCATCGAACGTTAAGCGTGCGGACCCTACGGGTTCGAGAACTATGTAGACATGACCGAGACACCTCTCCAGTCAATAACCAATAGCGGAACCTGGATTCTCATGTTGGCTCCCACATATATTCTATGAAGATCTTTATTGGTCGAACCGTTATGACAACATACGTTATTCCCATTGTCATCCGTATATTACTTGCCCGAGATTCGATCGTCGGTATCTTCGTACCTAGTTCAATATTTTTACCGGTAAGTCTCTTTACTCGTTCTGTAATACATCATCCTGCAACTAACTCATTTGTCACTCTTGCAAGGCTTCTTATGATGTGTATTGCTGAGAGGGCGCAGAGATACCTCTCCGATACCCGGAGTGACAAATCATAATCTCTATCTATGCCAACCTAGTAAACACCTTTGGAGATACCTATAGAGCATCTTTATAATCACCTAGTTACGTTGTGACGTTCGATAGCACACAAGGCATTCATCCGGTATCCAGGAGTTGCATAATCTCATAGCCGAAGGAATATGTATTTGACATGAAGAAAGCAATAGCAATTAAACTAAACGATCAATATGCTATGCTAACGGATGGGTCTTGTCCATCACATCATTCACCTAATGATGTGATCTTGTTCATCAAATGACAACACAAGTCAATGGTTAGGAAACTTAACCATATTTTATTAATGACCTAGTCTAGTGGAGGCTTACTAGGGACACAATGTATCCACACATGTACCAAGTTTCCGGTTAATACAATTCTAGCATGAGTAATAAATATTTATCATGATATAAGGAAATATAAAATAACAACTTTATTATTGCCTCTGGGGCATATTTCCTACAGGTCTAGGCAATTTGAAGGCTCGGGGGATGGAGTTGTCATATCATCCCCTTGAGGTGATACGTTTTGTTATGTTTTGATGCTTATGTTTCCCTGTACTAACAACGCAACTGAGTATGAGGCTTTACTCCATGGACTTCGTATGGCCAAGGAGATGAACATGGTGCCAGGTCTATCGGCGTCCTGGGAACCAGGGTACCTAGACTTGCCTGCCTGCGGCCCGTGACGCGCTCCTACTACAGCTTGGTACGGCCCAGCTGATCGACCAGCTGCTCAAGACCCTCGCGAGGGGGTTAAGCCTTGCGAGAAGAACGACACCAAGACCCTCTCAGGAGCAGGCTCGGCTAGGCTGCTCCCGAGGGGCGGAGAACTCAAGGCCAAGCCTGCCTCAGGAGGTGGCAGTGACGCGAGCAGTGACACACCGCGCCAGTGGGTGCCAGCGCGTGCTAGCGATGTAGTTGCCGTTTTGGTGCAAAGGAGACAACGCAGGCGCAGTTTCCCGAGGGGCGAGACAAAGGTTTCCCCTTTGGTGGAACAAGACAGAAGACCGCAGGGACGACAGGGAGGATGTCACCATCGAGCCCACCACCGCATCATCATCTTATCTCTTTGCAGGCGAAGACCGCTTTTGTCAGGATAGGAACGTCCTTGTGTTCCCGCTCAAAATGGCCGTTGAGGGATCCCTTCCCGCCTAAAAATTTCGGGGGAGAAGGACCCTGGCCGCCTATATAAGTAGCTAGGGTCACCACTGTGGAGGCATCTGCATCGGATCTAGAGCTGCATCTAGATCGACCTCATCTCGAACACTCCACCTTCGCTTCAAGGAGCAAGAACACTTGCCTCCTGACCTTCATGAGCTCTCCTCCTGAGCTCAAGAACCACTGTACTTGTTCATACTCAAGCCCTCCTGAGGCAAATCCACTCAAGCAGGATGTAGGGTTTTACATCGCAAGGTGGCCAGAACCTAGGTAAACTCGTGTGTGCTTTTACTTGTTACTTGCTTGAATCTCACCATCGGGCGAGGGCGGGGCGCTAGGTAGACGTGAGTGGGCGAGATCTTTGTTCATGCCCCTGTGTTCGAACATCTTTGGATTTGCGGAGCCCGTAATCCGACATTTGGCGCGCCAGGTAGGGTGCGTGTCGAAATCTTGCCTCTCCGACGACCTCGTCCCGCTCTCGTTCGTCTACCTCGCCAAGCGGGCGCCGCCATGGTGGACACACGCCAAGCGGGTGCCGCCCGCCGCGCTGCCAACGTCGCTCAGACGGCGCCTGCGGGCAATGGTGCACCACTCTGCCCCGACTCGCCCGTCTCCAACGCTGCCACCGACCCGGCCATCCACGAGCAGCAGGACTCGTCGCTGCCGCTGTCCGTGCGGCGCGATGGCCGTATGGCCACACCATAACCCTCGCCGGCTGCGGCGTCTTCCCCGCTGATCCGCCACGGGCCGGTCTACCAGCAGCCTGCGCTACTGATGGCGCGGGAGCTCCTACACTACTGTCCAGCGGACGACCTCTACGACGAGTGGCTCCACCGCATCACCGAGCTCGTCAATGCCGCCAGGGAGGTACCTGCACCGACTCACCCCTCCCGTCCTCCGTCGCTCAAGGCGGGGAACATGGACCATGGCATCCCGGCTCCACCTCCACTATACGGCACTGGCTAGGGGCTCAGCCGCGAGGCTCCATGGCACGAGTAGCCCCGTAGGTCCCGTGCGCGTGACGAGGAGAGCTGCCAGGTGGTCCCGCGTCCCCAGGCAGAAGCTTGTGGGCTCCTCGTTCCGTAACACCAGAACCGCGCACCATAGGAGGTAGTGGCGCCTGTACCCCAGGAACCAGTACTGTAGGCGCCGGGGGCGCCTGCAATCATGAGCGTGGCTGGATGTCACGCCCTGGCTCCAGAGCTATGACACCTCGTCTGGCCCGGAAAGTTCAAGCCGGATCTGCCTCCGCGCTACGATGGCACTGCCGACCCCGCGGAGTTCCTCCAACTCTACGAGCTGAGCATCGAGGCATCCAACGGCACCGAGCAGGTCATGGCGAACTAGTTCCCCATGGCCCTCAAGGACGGCGCTCGCCCCTGGCTCCTGAACCTTCCCGCATGATCCATATCCTCCTTGGGGGAGCTTCGTGAGCGTTTCATCGCCATCTTCCAAAGTACCAGTGACCGAGCCCCGGCGGCCGCGGATCTGCGCCGCGTGAAGCAGCAACCTGGGGAGACCCTGCAGAAGTACATCCAGTGTTTCAACACCGTGCGCCTTAGGATACCTAGGGTCTTGGACGAGGCCATCATCTCGACGTTCTCCGACGGTGTTCGCGACGTCAGGATGAAGGAGGAGCTCGCCATCCACGAGGACCTGTTCATGGCCCTCGAGATGTTCAACCTCGCGGCAAAGTGCGCCACGGCAGAGGAAGGCCGCCCCTCTCTCCTGGAGCTGCCTGAAGCGGAGGATGACGACAAGAAGGGCAAGGCCAAGGAAGCAGAGCGCAAGGGACCCATCGTGCTAGTTGCGGAGCCAGAAGTGAAGCGTGGCTGCGGCTACAACGCCCCCCCCCCCCAGAGACAACTGTCGGTACTACGTCTTCCACGATGTTCACATCCACAACAACAATGACTGCCAAGAACTCAGGGCGATGCGTGACGGGCGCGTCGGGCAGCGTCCTGAGCGCAACAACCGCAGCTACGACCGCGGATGGGACCATGGTGGAAGACGCTGGGACGGTAGGAACTCGCGCCAAGGATGGCGTGACCAACCTCATGAAGACCGCGGGTAGGAGCAGCGTCGTGATGCCCCCTGGCACGACCAACCTCGTGAGGGTCTCCCTCAGGGCAACGCGGGCCTGCCTCCGCTGCCACCACCGCCAAGAAGGTACGACGACGACCGCCAGGGAGACGAAGCAGGGGGCGTTCAGGAGCCACGCGCGGTTGCATGCATCCTGGGAGGAGCCCATGCTCCGGCTTCCCGCCGCATCTTCAAGCAATTCGCTCGTGAGGTGAACGCATTGCTCCCCAGGCCTGACGCCACGCGCAATCTCCGGTGGATCAAGCAGGTCATCGCCTTCGACCACAACGACCAGCGGAAGTGCACCGTACCCCCAGGCACTCTCCCGATGTTCTGCACTCCGACCATCAGCAACGTCCTCGTGACCAAGACCCTCATCGACGGTGGAGCAGGGCTCAATGTCCTCTCCATCCAGACCTTCGAGACACTCCAAGTCCCCTACGATCAGCTACACCCAACCAAGCCATTCTATGGAGTCACGGATGGCTCCACACTCCCGATGGGGCAGGTTTGCCTCCCCGTCACCTTCGGCGATCGCGACAACTATCACACCGAGCTCATCGACTTCGATGTCGCCAACATTCACCTCCCGTACAACGCCATACTAGGGTATCCGACGCTTGCCAAGTTCATAGCGGCGACCCATCACGGCTACAACATCTTCAAGATGCCCGGGAGTGGCGGGGTCATCAGGATCGCCTGCTACGAGAAGGAAGCAGTGTGTTCCCTGGAGCGCGCCTACTAGACTGCAGCGGTCGAGAGCTTCGACGGAGATGGAGCCGTCTTCGCCATGCAGACCGCCCCCAAGAAGAAGAAGCACCAACCTGCAAACGGACCTCAGGACGCATGGGCTCCTGACGGCACCGCCTCGGGTCCCGCGCCTGCTGATGAGGCGCCCTCCACCCTCGCATAGGGAGGCGCGCCCAACACCCCTCTCAGCACGGGCTCGGGGGCTCTCCTCTGGAGTGCCTCTGGTCTGACCAGTGTCACGAGGGAGGTGTTCGGGCACCACCTGCAGGCGTGTCTCGATGCGCGTTTTTGTGAGCCCAGCATGAGCCATACAGTGTTGGGCGCTCAGGACTTCATCGACCAGGCTACCGAAGAACTTCAGTACGCAAATCTCATACACTGCGGGCGCAACCGCACATCACGAAGCTCACCTACCCACAACCCAAGCAACAGATTCCACGTCTGCGTCGACATCGCATGCCTCAACCGAGCCGCTTCTTTGGAGCCCTTCTAGCCGACGGCTGTCGGCTGGAGGAGGACTCTCCCCTGCAGCTACATTCGCACGCTCTTCGGCTTCCGCAACGCAGCTGCCACGTTCCAGTACCTCACGCATCAAGCTTTGGGGGCTCAGGAGGCTCAGTGGCAGGCGATCCTAACGAAGCAGGAGACGGACCCCCGTGACCACTGAGGGCCTCCGGAGCCCCTGGGCCTCAGGAGCCTAACGATCCACAGGAGCGACCCGCACGACTCGCGTCTTCAGCTACCCCAACTCTTCTTCGACGACAAGTATCAGGTGATGTCTCAGGTATTCAAGCGAGGGCGCCCCCCGGGCTGCATCATCCTCGAGCTATCAGGGGCTCACCCCCACAGTTGTCTCTTTTGCGCATAAATCAAGACTAGTTGTTTCTCCCTACTTGCGTTATCTATATGCTTGGCATCCTCACCACCACTAAGGTCATGAGCCCTTGCGAGCCCGCTCGCGACCGCCCCGTGATTAAGGACTGGCACGGTGTCTGTGCTCGGGTCCGTCCCTGCAGCATCGCTAAATCAAATGGCACGGCGTCTGTGCTCGGGTCCGTCACGAGCCATTCCCAACACATCACCTGCCGTGGTCCTTGGTGCCTTGTTCTCGCATGGGCTAATCGTGGATGGGTAAGTGGGGGCCCGTGTCAGGTACCTTTCTCATGCGGGAACCACGCGCTGGTTGTTTTTCTTTTGGACTGATGCATGAGAAGACTGGGCACAGCGTATGTGCTCGGGTCCATCCCTGCAGCGTTGATAAATCCAGCGGCTAAGCTCTGTCTTACGGGCCGGTCCCGCTAACGTCACCTCCTGGGGTTGTTGGTGTTGTGGCGTTCTCATGCGATGCCCTCTAGAGATGCACTCGGCACAGGTCGACACAACGCATCTCTTTTCACATTTTGCAGAAGAAGACTCGGGCGCAACCCGCCTCAGGGTAGGGTCTCATGGGTGATGCGTTAGCTCACAAGAACTTCCTCAGAGTCGTTCAGCTCGTCCCGAGGAGGGCCCATATACACCTTGGCTGTCCTGCCATGCAAGCCACGTGTCAGGACGGGGCTGTACATGCCCTGGAGTCTCTCTCGGTGGGACGCTCCCTCCCATTGTCCAGTGGAAGTACCATGCTCCGCGCTGGCAGAACCAACAAAGGAGCGGTTTTGCCCACGAACCAGTGGAAGCACCAAGCTCCACACTGGGTGCTACGACCGAGGTGCGGTTATGCCCACACTCCGCGCAAGTGTGGTAGCTCTATACTCCGCACTAGTTATAAACAACTGAGCGCGGCCCCCAGCGATCGCACCAACCTCAGGGAGTTTTTCAGCTCACGCCCTCACAGCTTCTCCTTGGAAGGGTGTCGCGAGGGGGGCTAGGCACGGGGGCTATGCTCAGGTCACGCCTGGCAGACGCCACCCTACCAGGTGCCCAGACACTTGGCTTTCTCGCGCCCCCATCCTAGGCGAAAGCTCGTGAGAAAGGTATGGTGCTCGTTCTCCCTCATGAGAGCCATTCGCACGTCAAGGGGGACCCCTGGGCATCGCGGCCCAGGGGCCTCACTAGTCACGTAGCCCCTCACTCCTTGAGCCCGGTGCTCAACGGCGGTCGAGGTATGTGCGGGGCTGGGCCCTGCCGACGTAGAATGCAAAAGGGAGCGCTTGAGTGTTAAGGGGGACCCCTGGGCATCGCGACCCAGGGGCCTCACTAGGCACGTAGCCCCTCATTCCTTGAGCCTAGTTATTACAAGAACCCCGGTGACCCGGAGGGCTCAAGGAGGTATGCGCGGGGTTGGGCCCTACGGACGCAGAGCACCTAAGCAAACATCAAAGGAAGCAAGCATGGAAATCACCAAGTTCAAGCCTAGTTATTACAATAACATCAAGTTCTCCAAATTCAAGTGAGTCCTTACACCTCCCCGAGGCACTTGCATTTCTCTCATCTTGACAGGGACAGGTCAGGCATCGCTGAGCGCACCATCACCAGCCTCCGCCTCCTCGGCCGCAGCACCAGCGACCCGGAGGAACGCCTCCACCAGCCCCTTGACCTTCTCCTCCAGTGCCTGGGCAGCCGTGCCCTCTATGCTCATGGTCACGGGCTCGGACAGTGAGGCCAGGTCAAGGGTGGGGTCGCGGACACAGAGGTGGCCGCACACCCATGTTAGGGCCAAGGTAAGGAGCGTGTGACTCTCGATGTCTGCTAACTGGCCGATCGCGACCGCAACCTCACAAAGGGCCTTTACGAGCGCGACAAGGAGCCCAGTGGAGCCATCCTCTTGGGTGGCCAGCGGCTCCTCGAACCCTTCCCCGTAGGAAATTTGCAGCGCCATGCAGGCCTCGAGCTCGAAGGTGGCGAGGGCCTCATGACCCACTGTTGTCGAGGCCGCGAGGGCGTCACACGTAGCTTGGGTCGCCTTGGCCTGCTCGGCCTCAGCCTTCAGCTTCTCCAGGCTCGCACGATCAATGAGCCGCTCCTGCTGCAGGCTGCAGCAGTGACGTCTCAGCCTTCTAGGCCTCGAGCTCCTTCTCCAACCTTTCGAGCTCCAGGGAGCGCCTGGTGCCTTCCTCGCGAAGGGCCTCTAGCTCGCTCTACACCTCGTGGCAGCACTTCTCGGAGGATGTTGCATCGGCTCGCTGCCCACGCGGCTGCCGCGGCCTCCTCCTGACCTTTGGCGGCGGCCGCTGAGGCCTGGCTCCAGGAGGCCCGCGCAGACTCGTCAGCCAGGAGCCACCCAGAGATCAGGCCCAAGCGTCCTTCCATCGCACGGCCATCACCACCCAGAAGATCGGCGCGGAGCCGACCCAGCGCAGCGGAAGCGGCCTCCAAGACCTCATGGCCAGGCTACATCGGCTGGCGGATGGGTGCCACCATGATCACTTGCTCGACCAGGGGCTCAGGGTCTCTGGCTCCCCTCGCTGGAGCGGAGGGAGCATGAGCCACCGCGGCCTCGCAAGCAGCGACGACGCCCTGAGGTGACACCACCACCGCGTGCTCGGCAGCCTGGCTGGCCGAGGCGCGCAAGGCTACGACACCCTTCTCCGTGGCGACAGCAGAAGCAGGTGGAGTGGGGCACCGTGACGTGGCCTCCCCCTTCGCCTTCTTCATCACGCCACCTAGGCTGCTGCGCTAGGAGAAATACTTCAGGAACACAGCGATCAAGGAATGATGGGAGACTGCACATTTACTCATCGAAGGCGAGGCGCGCCCTCCTCTTCATCAATAGGCCGACCGCGGCCGCCGGTGCCAGAGGCGCACTAGCAGTCCGGATGCTGGCAAGGCGCGAGGCCACAGACTTGGGCACGGCTGCGGCCACTGGCTTCGTTGGCGCGGCACTCCTCGGCGGGGTTGCCGCATTGCTCCCTCGAGATGCAGCGCGCCCGAATCGACGCGGAGTGGTTGCCTGGGGCCGCCCAGCAGCGTCTACACCCGGCGCCACTTCTTCAGCAGACGCCTCGGAGGCGTCCACCTCGTCAACTCGGTCCCCGTCGCCTAAGGTCTCCTCCGAGTCCTCCTCCACGTCGCTCCCCTCCTCGACACCGGAGGACACATTGACCGTGGGCGGAGCATGCACGGGGACCCCGAAGCCTGTCACGGCCTTCAGCAGCTCGACCTTGTTAGGACGGAGGTACAGCGGCAGATGGGCCCCCGAGAGGTCCTCAGGAACCATCCCTAGGAGAGCGTTCGAGACGAGGCCCAGCTCGACCTCGGCCAGCGTCCCCGAGCACAGCCGAATCCTGTCATTGTCTCCCATCAGCTCCCACATGGGGTGCGAGTGTGCCTGGAGCGGCGCCAGCCGCTCCCTCAGGAACTCCTTCACAATTTGGGCCCCTTCAAGCCTCGAGCCCAGGTCGGCCTCAATCATTGCCAAGACAGGCTCGACAAGGGGGTCGTTGAGCTTCGCGTAGCTCCAGCAGCCGCGCTTCTCCGGACGGGCGGTAGGCAGCGGGTGAATACGCTGGGCATCCAGATAGACCAACCTCTTCCGGTGGGTGTCTATCTTCTTCCCGACTGTCATCAGCCTGCAGCCCTGGTGTTGGAAGACGAAGGAGACGCAGCCCAAGCACGGACCCTCGTCATACCACCGCGTGGAGAAGAAGTGGCGGAAGAGGGCGACAGTCGGTTTCACCCCCACACACGCCTCGCAGTAAAAGGCGAAGAGGGACAGGACGAAGATGGAGTGAGGCTGGATGTGGAGGGCGTGCACCTGGTAGTGACTCAGGATGGCGTATAAGAACTCCGAGAAGGGCGGCACGAGCCCAACGGAGATGCTGTGGAGGAAGAAGGGGTAGCAAGACTTCGGCATGGTACGCACCGCGGTGGACCCAACCCAAATTCTTGTCGGGCCATGCTCATTATGGTCGCTCGACAAGAAAGATTGGACCTCCGCGTAGTCCCCCTCCTCGGTGATGGTGGACTCCTTGAGCACCGCCTCGGGGCAGGAAGCAGATCCGAACGCCTGCACGGCACCCTTGCCTTTCTTCACCATAGCTGGAGGCGCTGGAGGATGCAGGTGATTTGGGAAGGCTGGGGGCGAAGGAGAAGGGGATCTGAGTAGGAAGGAAATGAAGTGATAACCCCTCTAGAGCGAAGACAGTCCTTTTTTGTCAAGTCGCACGGTCACCAAGACTGCGTGGGGACCGGAGTCTCCCACGTCCCATCCAACCGTCGCGTGCCAGCCTGGCCCACGGTCTTTTGGGGCCCGCGGCGTTTCATCCTCGACCAAGGCTTCGCCCCGAAGCTTACTCCGTGCGCGCCTTGGGCACGGGGGCTACTGTCGGTGTCCTGGGAACCAGGGTACCCAGACTTTCCTGCCTGCGGCCCGCGACGCACTCCTACTACGGCCTGGTATGGCCCAGCTGATCGACCAGCTGCTCAAGACCCTCGCGAGGAGAACGACACCAAGACCCTCTCAGGAGCGGCCTCGGCTAGGCTGCTCCGGAGGGGCGGAGAACTCAAGGTCAAGCCTGCCTTAGGAGGAGGCAGTGACACACCGCGCCAGCGGGTGCCAGCGTGTGCCAGCGGCGTAGTTGCCGTTTTGTTGCAAAGGAGGCAACGCAGGCGCAGGTTCTCGAGGGGCAAGACAAGGGCTTCCTCTTCGGTGCAACAAGACCGAAGACTGCAAGGACGATTGGGAGGATGTCACCACCGAGCCCACCACCACGTCATCGTCTGATCTCTTTGCAGGCGAAGACCACTTTTGTCTGGATAGGAACGTCCTTGTGTTCCCGCTCAAAATGGCCGTTGTGGGATCCCTTCCCGCCTAAACATTTCAGGGGAAGTGGACCCTGGCCACCTATATAAGTAGCTAGGGTCACCACTGTGGAGGCATCTGCATTGGATCTGGCGCTGCATCTAGATCGACCTCATATCGAACACCCCACCTCCGCTTCAAGGAGCAAGAACACTTGCCTCCTGACCCTCTTGAGCTCTCCTTCTGAGCACAAGAACTACTGTACTTGTTCATACTCAAGCCCTCCTAAGGCTAATCCCCTCAAGCAGGACGTAGGGTTTTACACCGCAAGGTGCCCTACTAGGAAAAGGGCTATAGATGGGATGGATACTAATGGCGCACCTCACATGTGGTGCGCCACTAATATATAGCAGTGGCGCACCATGTGCCGGTGCGCCATTAGTGTCGAATACACTAATGGCGCACCAGGCACATGGTGCGCCACTAGTAACATTTTTTCGTCCAAACATACTAATGGCGCATCCAGGCACAGTGCGCCATTACTAGTTCTAACTAGTAATGGCGCACCAGCCACATAGTGCGCCACTACTATTCTTTTTATTATTATTTTTTATTCTTTTTTATTCTTTTTTTTGCAAAACTACTAATGGCGCACCGTGCCATAGTGCGCCATTACTAGTTTAAACTAGTAATGGTGCACTATTCCATAGTGCGCCATTAGTATTTTTTTTTTTGCAAAACTACTAATGGCGCACCACCAGCAGGTGCGCCATTAGTAACCTGGGTTACTAATGGCGCATTTGGAGGTGGTGTGCCATTAGTAACCTGGGACCAAGAAGATATTTTGGACAGCCACACCCCACTCACTTTCTCCCCACTTCATTCTCGCCACCTCCTCCTCCAAGCTTGTCTCGGCTGCCTCCTCCTTGTCACCTCATTTCCACCATAGATTCATCCAAATTAAGTGGTTAAATTACCTTTTTTTGATAGGTAAGTAAGGGAGGAAGCTATCTTTATGTTGTTCTCCCTCCAACAATGTGCACATGCACTTTTTATGGCCTAGCTAGATCTATGTATGTTCGTGGTGTTGCATATGTTTGTGGTGTTGCATATATGTTTGTGTTTGCAGGTACCGGTATTTGAAATGCGATAGTTGCCAATATTTTGGCAGCCAGAGAGGACCAAAGATGGGCCGAAAGCAAGGGCAGACTTGAAATCAATGGGCACCAGGGAGGAGCTTCACGCTAGTGATGACGATGATGAGGCGAAGCAGGACACAGAAAGTCATCGCAAAGGCAAAAAGGCCAAGAAGACCGGAAATTACTACCCTCCCGCGTGCTTCACTCTAAGCCATGAGGAGATCGAGCAGTTTTTCACCTGCCTCGTAGGAGTAAAACTTCCTTACGGTTACGCGGGGAAGATAAGCAGATACCTAGATCCGGCGAAGCAGAAGCTCAGCGGGATGAAGTCTCACGACTGTCACGTGCTGATGACGCAGATACTTCCAGTTGCAATCCGTGGGATCATGGACGCGCACCTCCGTGAAACGCTATTTGGCCTATGCAACTTTTTCGACGTCATCTCTCGGAAGTCGGTTGGCATGAGGCAACTCAGAAGGCTACAGGAAGAGATCGTGGTGATACTATGCGAGCTTGAGATGTACTTCCCGCCCGCATTCTTCGACGTTATGGTGCATCTGCTGGTCCATTCGTGGAGGATATCATCCAACTCGGGCCGACGTTCCTGCACAGCATGATGCCGTTCGAAAGGATGAATGGTGTCATCAAAGGATACGTTCGCAACATGTCACGTCCAGAGGGAAGCATAGCCAGGGGCTTTCTGACCGAAGAGTGCATCTCCTACTGCACGAATTATCTAGGCATCGAGAACCCCGTTGGCCTGCCCGTCAACAGGCACCTCGGCAGGCTCGCTGGATGGGGTCACCATGAGGGTCGCCGCGAAATGCATGTCGACTTCGAGGGTCAACTCGCCGACTTTGAAAGAGCAAACCTAGTCGCGCTACAACACATAGACGTGGTCGATCCTTGGGTGGTAGAGCACAAAATATTTATTGAGAAGACGTACAATGACCGAGGCCAACAGAGGACGGACGGAGATATAATCAAAGAGCACAACTCAAGTTTCACGCGTTGGTTCAAGCAGAAGCTTATGTCGTACCCTTTACATGAGGATTTTTCCACGGAAGAACAACTCATATTCGCCTTGTCACAGGGCGCCGAGCACAACCTGATGACCTATGAGGCGTACGATATCAACGGCTACACATTCTACACCGAGGACAAGG
This sequence comes from Secale cereale, assembly GCA_902687465.1. NCBI lineage: Eukaryota > Viridiplantae > Streptophyta > Magnoliopsida > Poales > Poaceae > Secale > Secale cereale. The sequence continues at coordinate 354,606,209 of LR738710.1, forward strand.
ACATGAAGAGCGATGGTTATCAGAACTCCGGGGTAACGATGGAATCCTACACCGGTAATGACAAGGACAGATACTACGGAAGGATCGAGGAGATCTGGGAGCTGAGCTACGTTGGAGAGAAGGTCCCGATGTTCCGTGTCAGATGGGCCAAGAGCGTCCTAAAATAAGACCGGTATTTCACCACCATGGTTATAGCCGAAGCCAAATCCAAGACCGCAGGCGCAAACGTCACCGCGAAAAATGAGCCATGGGTACTGGCTTCCCAAGTTGACCAATGCTTCTTCATTACCGACCCGTCAAAGCCCAGTCGTGTTGTCGTGAGGAGAGGCAAATGGAAGATCATCAGAATGGATGGAGTAGCCAATGAGCAAGACTTCGACAAGTACGGCGACCCGATGATCGAACATGACGACGATGATGAAGTAGCAGCATACACCACAAGAAGAAGCAGGACCACCCTACCTAAAGGACGTCCGTTCCACAGAAGAACTCCATTTGCGAAAAAGAAGGGCAAGAAGATTGTGAACAGATAGCTAGCTAAGATCGATTGTATTTCATGGGCACTTTTTGAACTCTTGAATGTTTTTAAATTTCATGGACACTCGATCTCGATCCCCCTCCATCTCGATCGCTATCCCACCTCGCCATATCCGGTCACCCTCGCCACCGAGCACCCCCCGCTCCACCAGCCGCCGCCGCCGACCCTCCCTCAGCCTTCCCTACTCCACCGCCGACGAC
>LR738710.1:354607697-354619917 GCA_902687465.1 Secale cereale
GGCTCCCCCCAGGTGATACCTCCCCTCCCCTCCCCTCATTTCCCCTAGGTTTTCTTGCCTCCTCCTACCATGGCTACCTCAGGCGAGCACGACGCTGGTCCGACACCGGCGAGCTCCTGGGCTCCTCCCAAGTTCTATCCTCCCGACCTCAGCTTCTAACCCTGCTTCCGGTCCCTTCTTCGCTGCATCTAAGCTACCGGAGCGAGCTGCAATTTTAGTAACACTAACGACCTGCTAGAAAAACCAACTACCAGGCAGCCAATCTTTCTTTTTGATGATTTCTTCAACTACAAGTTCATTGAATTTACAATGTGATTCACTGGTGGCTGTCAATGTGTAGGTTTTGCAGTTGTACTGATTTTGTAATTGGGTGCCCACATGAATCTAGTGTTCACAATCATTTCATCATTTGACTTGTGTTGAACCTCATTACTTTATGAAAATGCCATCTTATATATTGAGTAGAAAATGCCAAGTGTTGGATAGTGAAGTAGGCAGGCAATGCCATCTTATATATTGAGTACAAAATTCCTGTTGCTCATCTGAATATATTGTATGTGTAGGCCATTGAGTAGAAAATGCCATGGTATATGCATTTGTAAAAATGACAAGTGTTGGATAGTGAAGTGAGTAGGCAACGTATGCATTTAGCTGGATAATTTGCATGTGTAGAAACTGCATTTAGGTATGGCAGTGTTATATGATCTGAATATATGGATAATTAAAAATGATATGGCAGTGCTAGATAATTTAAATAGATAGATAATTTGTAACATATGCATTTAGTTCAAGCAGTTTCATTGTATAGTGTACATTTTGTTTTTTTACAATAGACAGGTAAAATTTGTTACATTTTGCCCCCAAGTAATTCTTTTTCCATGAGATTTTGGGAGAGAGAGAGAGAGATAAGATACACATTTGTTACATCTGTGGCATCATATTAACCAGGCAGAGCATTTAAGGGAAAGAAATTGTGTATCATAGTGGGCATGCTATTCATTATTCATTTTTAAATAACAGGCAAAAGATTATACTTGTACTAAATACACATTTCAGAGTGATGAACAACCAGTGCCCATGTCCTAAATACAAGATGTTTTAGCTTTCCTCTATTTTCTCAGATTTGTATGCATCTAGACTCGTTTGTTTTAATCTGTATGTAGTCCATATTACAATAATATCTATCACATGCGGGCGATCGTATGGTTCCATCATCACCTTCTGCTACCAGATAAACTCAAAGATTGGGCCGCGAGTGTGTCGGCAATCCAGGACGCGGACAACAGACAAGAATGCTTTCCCATCCAGTCGGAGTTTGCGGAAATCATCCATCAAGATGTCCTTCGTACCTCGGGGCAGTTCCACCTCAGAAATCAACCGTCCAACAGTGACATAGACACAATGCTACAAATGAAGGCTGACAACGCCCGCGATTTCATCACTCCCATGATAGACGGCGGCTTCATCCACGCTCCGGTCCCTTGAGTTGAGTCGAAAGTAGTGATGCAGTGTCTAGTTCTAAAACATTGATTGGCTCATGTTGTAATTAAACTTTAATGAACTTGTAGTATGTCTCTTTGGTTTCGACAGTCGTTCAACTTAGGGGCCCGCCTGTCATCTCCAACCTCACGGCCACGGCCACGGCGAGCTCACCGACGTTGATTTTGGCCACGGCGACGGCAACGGAGGGCAGGGACGGACTCAGCGTCGTGTTGCGGAGGTAGGGGTGGTGGTGCGGCACGCCGGGGAGGTCGGGTTCATCGGCGGCGAGGTGGGACGGCGGAGGATCGTTGGGAGGTCGTCGCTCCGGCCGGTTCCGACTGCCACAGAGAGGGAAAAGCGAGGGGGAAGCATCAGTGACGCATGGTGGTTCCAAATCAGGCAAAAGGAAGGGCGGAGGAGGCTCGTACTGCGAGATCACCGGCGGCCCGATGCGGCGGTGCTCCGGTCGATCCCGAGCACTGGAGCTCTCTGGGGATGAACTGGTGGTGCTGGGGAACTCAGGGAGATGTGGTGAAGCTGTTGGTGCTGAGAGGAGGGCTCGGGGGGTCCTATTTATAGGGGAACGGCGGAGTCCCATGGACCGGTGCGCCGGCGAGCTCCTGCTCGATGCTACAGCGCACGGGAGGCGACGGGGGCGTGTCTACGGTGTTGCTGGACGAGCCCTACGTCCATTAGAGGAGAGAGGAGGAGCGGGGAGGCTTCCAGACCGTGCGTGCGTGCGAGCCCGAGGAGTGGACGCTGCGGGCGGCCGGTGCGCGTGTGGCGACGGCCACTAGAGGGCGCAGGAGGAGGGGGGACAGCGCCGGGGTGGTTGCGGACGTCGAGGGGCGTCGACTGGCACGAGGGGGGAGCCCGAGGCTGTCGGGGGCAGATGATTGGCCGAGGCTACAGTGCGTGGGTGCACTGTTACGCACTCTGGAGAGCCCTTATCTCATGCCACGGCATGCCATTGGGCCTTTGGACGCGTCCACCGTGTCTGGGGGGTCCAGGGTGATGCAAGCACTACGGCTGAAGCTTTGGATGCTCTGGAGAGTCAAGGAGAGAGAGAGGAAGCTGGTGACTTTGTAAGAAATGGATGTCCAGCAGGGTGAACTAGGGTTTTTACACCTCAAACATGGAGCTGGGGTCCTGGGGAAGTTACTGGAGGTAGCTAGTAACCAGATGAACGTGTGGTAGAAAGTTGAGGCCAAGATAAATAGTAAAAGTGATCAAGAAGAGGGTTTTGGTAATTCTGCAGAAGGTGTTTGATCAGTGTTTGGTCAAGCAAATGATCTCCACTTGCCATGACACTTAACAGGATTGAATGACATGTGAAAATAGGGTGTTTCACCAAATTTGGGCTCATTTGAAGAAACTAGCCAATGTAACTTTGGTGAACCCTAGAAATCAACAGAAATGGCTTCATCTTGTTTGAGTCAAGCTAATCATCTCCCCTTGATGCACCACTTGGTGTAGTTTCATCATTTGGGGTATTGATCATGCCCACAAAGTTTGAAGCTCCAGGTAAAAAGTTGGTAATGTAAAGTTGTTCAAATTTGCATTTGAACAGAAAGGGTTTTGGGGTGTTCTGATCAAGTTGCTCTATTCCAAATCTTGTGCCATTTGGTTTAGATGCCTTATTAGGCATTTCCAGCATGTGCACCAAGTTTGAGAGCATTTGGACAAGTTTGGCAATGTAAAGTTGCTCAAACTTCAAATATGGACAGAGTGGTTATGAAGGGTTGTGAGGATGTTTTCTTGCTTCCCAAGGCATGGGACTTGGCAAGATCATCATATATGTCATATGTGACATGATACAATTTCCTTGGAATTTTTGGAGAATATTTCCTTTGTTAATATTTCAAAAGCTTGAAATATCCAGAAAGGATTTTAGAGGGATTAGCCCATTATTTTGAACATGACCATGTGTTGAAACTCTTATATATGGACAATATATGTCCTATGAGTCTCCCTGAATTTTGGCAAATATTTTTGAAATAGTTAAATAATTTTTCCCTATTAAAGACCATTTCTGGCCTTAAGAAAAAGCTTTTAAATAAAATAGGAAAATAACTTTTAAAATTATACTTTTATGGTTTCTAGGAGTTTTGTGACTACTAGTTTTCAAATGTACCTTTTTAAATAATTTTCTCGCCCTAAATCAAGCACTTGCAGTGCAAATCTCAATTCAGGGGTTTTTGGAAAACTAAATTTATAAAATACATTTTGGCCAAATTAATTTTGTAAGAAAATACTATACTGTTATATAACACTTGGCATGATCATTGGGCAGAAGTTTTGGGTGTGGAGATGAATTCCACAAGAGGGAATAGTTGACTTTAATGAGCACATGAAAAAGCACATGAAGAAAAACTCAACTCCAAATAAAAGCCAAATGATGCTAAAAAAATTTGCTGGACCAAATTTTCATGCTTCATTGATGCAAATAACATGTTACAAAATGCAGGGTGTGACAGACCTACCCCCCTTACAAGAATCTCGTCCCCGAGATTCCTAAACTAGGTCTTAAAAGAGATCGGGAAACTCGGATCTAAGATAGTCTTCACGTTCCCAGGTTGCTTCTGCTTCGTTGTGGTTGCTCCACTGGACCTTGAAGTACTTGATGGTACGGCTTTGCGTCCGTCGTTCTACTTCATCCAGAATGCGAATGGGCTTCTCGCGGTAGGTCAAATCAGGCTGCAGATCAATGGCTTGGTGATCAACATCCTTGTAGAGATTGGGCTTGTCTGGAACTTGGAGGCATTTCCGGAGTTGTGACACATGGAATACATTGTGCACATCAGATAGCTCAGGTTGTAGTTCCAACTGGTAAGCCACTTCTCCTCGTCGTGCAGTGATCTCAAAGGGTCCGATGAACCTTGGTGCGAGCTTCCCCTTGACGTGGAAACGCTTGGTTCCCTTCAGGGGAGTTACCCGCAGGTACACATGGTCCCCGACATGGAAACTCATGTCCCGACGGTGAGTGTCAGCATAGCTCTTTTTCCTTGACTTGGCTGCCTTCAAACGCTCTCTGACTAGTTGGACTTGCTCTTCTGCTGCGCGGAGAATATCCGGTCCAAAAACTAGTCCTTCTCCAGTCTCTGACCAGTTGAGGGGTGTGCGGCATCTCCGTCCGTACAACACCTCAAATGGTGCCATCTGAAGGCTTGACTGGTAACTGTTGTTATAGGAGAACTCGGCAAAAGGGAGACAATCTTCCCACTTGGCTCCATATGCCGAGACACAGGCTCGGAGCATATCTTCGAGAATCTGATTGACTCGTTCTGTCTGACCTCCGGTCTGTGGGTGGAAAGCCGTGCTGAAAGATAACTTGGTTCCCAAGGCTTCTTGGAACTTCTTCCAGAACCTCGAGGTGAACTGGGTTCCTCGATGTGACACAATCTCCTTGGGAACGGCGTGAAGACTTACGATTATGTCGATGTAGAGAGCTGCCAGCCGGTTGCCATCATAAGTGGTCTTGACAGGAATGAAATGGGCCACCTTGGTCAAATGATCGACTATGACCCAGATAGAGTCATGTCCTTTATTCGACCTTGGTAATCCAGTGATGAAGTCCATTCCGACTTTATCCCACTTCCACTCAGGAACTTTGAGTGGTTGAAGCAATCCAGTAGGTCGCTGATATTCAGCCTTGACCCTTTGGCACACATCACACTTTGCAACATAGGTTGCAATCTCTCTTTTCATCCCGTGCCACCAGAATCGTGCCTTCAAGTCTTGGTACATCTTGGTTCCTCCGGGTGGATGGAATACGGAGTGTCGTGGGCTTCTTGCAGAATCAGGTTCTTCAGCTCTGTGTTGTTTGGTACGCAGATACGACCTTTGTACCAAACAATCCCGTGCTCGTCTTCGGAGAATCCTGGGGCCTTGCCCAGCTTCATCTTCTTCTTGATGCCTTCAATGCTTGCGTGTCCATCTTGTGCCTTCTTGACTTCGTCCATCAGGGTCGGTCTGACTTCCAAATGATCCAGAAATCCAGGGGTGACCAATTCCAAACTGAATTGTTCGAGCTCCTTAAACAAGGCTGGCTGCCTTTCTTGAATAATGGCATTCAAAGAGCAAGCCTTCCTGCTTAAGGCATCGGCCACCACGTTAGCCTGCCCGGGGTGATATTGAACACTGAGGTCATAGTCTTTGATGAGTTCTAACCATCTTCGCTGCCTCATGTTCAATTCCTTTTGGGTGAAAATGTACTTCAGACTTTTGTGGTCTATGTAAATCTCACACCGTTTCCCTGGGAGGTAATGCCGCCATGTCTTCAAGGCATGAACTACTGCCGCTCACTCAAGATCGTGAGTAGCGTAGTTCTCCTCATGGGGTCGTAGCTGCCTGGAGAGGTATGCTATGAATCGGCCTACTTGCATCCGAACCTTCCCAATCCGGTTCGAGAGGCATCACAATATATCACGAACTCCTTGTGAATATCAGGTGATGCCAGAACTGTGGCGGTGGTCAATCTCTTTTTGAGCTCTTGGAAGCTCTCTTCGCATTTTGGCGTCCACTCGAACTTTTTGTCCTTCTTGAGGAGCTGAGTCATTGGCCGTGCAATGCTAGAGAATCCTTCCACAAATTTGCGGTAATACCCCGCAAGTCCGAGGAAGCTTCTGACTTCCTTGACGGTCGTTGGAGATTGCCATTGGGTCACAGCCTCGATCTTTGCGGGATCAACTGACAATCCTTCTTCGGTCAAGACATGACCTAAGAATCCAACTTTATGCAGCCAGAACTCACACTTGCTGAATTTGGCATACAATTGGTGCTCCCAAAGCTTGTCTAGGACCATCCTCAGATGCTGCTCGTGCTCTTCCTCCGACTTCGAGAAGACAAGAATGTCATCGATGAAGACAACAACGAACTTGTCCAAATATTCAATGAAGACTTTATTCATGAGATACACGAAGTAAGCTGGGGCATTGGTTAACCAAAAGGACATGACCGTGCACTCGTACAGGCCATATCTGGTTATGAATGCCGTCTTCGGAATATCTTGGGGTCTGATCTTCAGCTGGTAGTACCCAGATCTGAGGTCGATCTTGGAGAACACCTTGGCTCCGCTGAGCTGATCAAACAGATCTTCGATCTTGGGAAGTGGATATTTGTTCTTGATTGTAACTTCATTGAGGGAACGATAGTCAATGCATAAGCGGATGGTACCGTCCCTCTTTGCCACAAACAGAACAGGAGATCCCCAAGGGGAGGCACTTGGGCGGATAAATCCCTTCCTCAGCTGCTCTTCCAGTTGCTTCTTCAACTCAGCTAATTCTTCCGTCCCCATTCTATAAGGCTTCTTATAGATGGGTCCTGCTCCGGGCACGAGCTCGATGATGAATTCAATGTCACGGTCAGGGGGCATTCCCGGTAGTTCATCCGGAAAGACATCAGGATACTCACATACCACCGGTACTTGCTCTAGCCCAACTTCAGACAGATAGTTGACTTGAGCGCTTTGAGCGGAAGAGGAGTTGGAAGCAAACTTGACTTCGACTCCCTGGTCATTGGTCACAGTGACTGTCCGATTGGCACAGTCTAACAAGCCTTGGTGCTTGCTGAGCCAATTCATGCCTAGGATCACATCCAAGCCTTGTGATCTCAGGACGATGAGGTCTGCTAGGAAATCTACACCATTAATGGTAATGTTGACTCCCTTACAGGCTATCTTGGCTCTCATCTCGGCTCCGGGGGTTTGTACCACCATAGGGTTATTCAGGGGTGTAGGGGTCATGCCACTTTTTAATGCAAATCTTTGAGTGACAAATGAATGCGCTGCTCCAGAATCAAACAAGACAGTTGCAGGTGCTGAGTTGACAAGGAACGTACCCAGCACGACGTCCGGGTCTTCCTGGGCTTCTTCAGCAGTGACGTGATTCACACGCCCCTTCCCATGGTTAGGTGGATTGCGAGGAGCTGGGTTCCTTGGTTCTATCCCGCGGCCTTGTCCCTGGTTCTGCGCATTGGGGCGCGGGGCATCAGGCTTCTTGTTGGGGCACACCCTTGAGATGTGTCCGGACTGACCACATCCAAAGCAAGTGACTTGGTTTGGATTGTTGATCTTGTTACCACCACTGGTATTGGGGTTGAAAGCTGGCCTTGGGTTGGCATACTACTGAGGCTGAGGGTTGGTGCGAGGTGCAGGAGCTCTTGGTTGCTGATAGGTTGGCTTGGCCGGGGTTGACTGCCACGGACGAGGCTTCTGGTTGCTGGAACTTCCCTTACTGACCATCTTGCGCTTGCGAGTGCCTTCAAAAGCACGCCGCTTGTCTTCAAGCATAAGTGCTTTGTTTACCAGGTCAGGGAAGAATGGGCAGTCGCACACGACAAGTGAGTATTGCAGAGTCTGACTGAGGCCTTCCATGAAGCGCTCCCTTTTTGCAGCATCAGTGCTGACATCTTCAGGGGCATACCTTGACAGAACACTGAACTTCTGCATGTACTCCTTGACAGTGCCACTTCCTTGCTTCAGGGCTCGGAACTCACGCTTTTTAATAGCCATGATTTGGAAAGGAATGTGGGCCTTGCGGAATTCTGCCTTGAAGTTGACCCAAGTGGTGTCTTGTTCAGCATGCATGACCTTGAATCCATCCACCAAGCTCTAGCAGTCCCCCTGAGGCAGTGGGCTGCATAAGCCACCTTCTCGCGGTCTTCGGTGCATCCGACTAGTTCCAGTATTTCCTCAATGGAGCGGACCCAGTCGTCTGCATCCAGGGGTTCAGCAGTCTCGATAAAGGTTGGCGGTGCATGATTCTTGAACTCTGCCAACGTGGAACGTCCATAGCCATTCCCCGCCGGCTGGCGGTTGTTGGTGACAGCTTGAGCAATCAGGTGAAGGGCTGCAGTGTTGGCTTGGCGTTCCTCTCAGAAAGCTTGGAGAAGCTGAGCCATGTCCATGTTCGGAGGAGGTGGTGGTGGTGGAGCTTGGTCGTTGGTTTGGTCGTGGCCTGCCTCTGGCTGAGTGGATGCTCCGGCTTCAGGCTGCTGGGTAGAGGTACCAGTACGAGTTACAACAGGCATCATGTTGGAGCGGTAAAAGGTCTCCTGACTCGGAAGAAGGAAAGCAAGATAGATGGGTGCCTAGTAAGGGGGAGGGTGTGACACTAATCATATCATGCATGGGCCGAAAGGCCAAACACATCCATTAAAAATCCAAATGGGTGATGTAGTCGTTTACACATTCCCGAAGGAAGAATACGACATACATCAAGACACAACAAAAGCAAACACTAGATGGTTTCATATGAACCATACAAGGACTCGACTGCACATAGGGGTTACACGACCTATCCTACCGTAGAGGTCACAACTGGCATATCCGAGCAGCGAATAATGCCTAAGCGGCGGAATGCTCGGTCGCGTATTCTGGCTCTTCTGGGTCTTCCTCCTTGTCTTCATCTGTCTGGGCCCCCTTGTCACTTGAGGGTGTGGGGGAGTGGAGGAGTTGGATACGACGGTGCTTCGTCGGTGGTGCAGGGAAAAGCTTGCGATATTCCCTTGCCGTCATCCGGCGCCGCCGAGGTGGTTCTTCATTCTTGGAAGATACATCCTTGGAGGGCCTTCCGCCTCGATATGCGATAGCGGACTGTCCAGAAGGTGCTCCTTCCTTCTTGATCCTACTTGTCTTCTCTTGAGCTCGACGAAGAAGTGCCCTGGTCTTGTGAAGTTCTTCTCGAAGCTTCATTGATTCCGAGGCCAAGTCTTGTGCCAAGCTGTCGGCACATAGACTGAAGTAGGTCTGGAACCGAAGCGAGAGTCCTTCCTTCAGTGGAGGGGCTAGTGCGCTGTTTTCTTCTTCACCTTCCTTCCGGTAAGGTAAGAAGCGAGTTGTCATCTTGGCTGCCATCTCCCGAAGAAGCTCGCGGAGACGGGTTAGTGCCTTGAGTGCAGCAGCCTCGACAGCGAGAGGTAGTGTTGCCATATGGGGTCCCTCGAAGAACCAACTTGTGGGAGGATCGTTTGCCTTCACGATCACTTCCACATGGTACTCCACCTCAGTGTCGCTAACCCAATGCTCAAGGTAGGTGAGGATGGGCGCTCGGTGGAACTGACACTCCTGGAGGCTATCCTCGAGAAGCAAGGGAAACCCAGTGGTCAGGTACTCTTCGGGTACATCGGCCATCTACAAAGGTGGAATAGGAGGGGTTAATAAGCTGATGAATCTCAGGTTTAGAAAAGAAGAGAGGTTCAGAAGGTTTTTGAAAAAGGGGTCCCATCTAACTAACGCCCATGCTAACTAAGGCTTCCTACAGTCAGGATGGCTCTGATACCAGCTCTGTGGGGACCCCGACTTAGAAGTCGAGATCACCGAATGCACGTGTACAGTGATCCCAGAGATCAATGCTCACTGAACACACAAAAGCTGAATAACAAGAGTCTTACATCCATACATATCGTCTTACACAAATTAAGGCCATTATGGCCAAGTCTTACATAGATAAAGCCTCATGGGCTGAATAGCAAATAACTCAAATAACGGAAGTCTTCGATAATAGGTAGAACCCATGCCATCTGCCTTAACCCTACAGGCATTCTGACTGGGATAGCGTCCTAGTTCGCATGTTTGTCTCCAAAGAACTCTTCATCATATTCCTGTTCCTCCATGCCTGGCCAATTAAATAACCAGTGGCAAGCCAATGAGTACTTTGAATGTACTCGCAAGCAACCCATGATGTGGTTAAAAGTAACAGTGTAATTGAACAATAATGAACAATCTAGCAAAGGGCTAGAATAAATATTCTACCATCAAGATTATGCATCAATAAACTCGCGTAACCTCGAAGACGGGTTACCGATATCAACATGAATATGATTCAACTCATCGAGTCAAGTCACCACCTTGACTCATCATACACATACTGTCACCGATGAAGTAAAATTCTGGACATAGTTTAAGTAGCACCACCCAACTGTCCATGACCGTGGACATGGCTATTCGAATAGTTTTACACTCTGCAGAGGTCGCGCACTTTACCCACAAGATCCGGGGAACTTCCGTGTCATCCACGACCCGCGGTACCTCAAGTACCCGGGGTAAGCACCCGATCATTATCTTTCCTTAGACGACACTAACATAGAGTCCACTCGTTGGTACACGGCCCTCGGGTACAAACAATAGATCACGAGACATGCCCTAATTTCAATGTCACGCGTACCCGAAGGGACCAACGGTGTGTCCGGTGCCCTGTAAAAACAGTCATGGCCGTCTATCCAAGCACGACCCTGTCCCGGGAAAGACCTCATGTCTTCCCGTCACTAGTAATGCGGGCACCATGCTAGTATCGACCTAAGTAATCAATAAAGCCCCGTCCCATAAGGGGTAGTGTGGTTGCACATGTTTGGGTTGGGACGGTAGTCACACATAAATCTAATCCATCATTTCACCCACGCACAAGTTTTACCGGCACATCACTTCTTTCTCAAGTGATGACCTAACTCAAGATCACGCTCGGGCATTAGGGGCACCCGATGGGTTCATGCAAAGATTTCAACCACGAAGGTTCAAATCACACATGCATCACTAAGCATCATTACTAACTATTAGCATGTCATCTAGCACATAGCAAGATCAAGATCATGGCATGCATCATGTGGTGGTTCAACTTGGTCACCAACGTAACCCTATCATCATGCATCGGAAACAAACGGGTTCCGAAGAACAAGTGTATCATGGTCAAAGGGCTGCTTGCCTGGATTGGCTTGGTCTTGAAAGTCTTCAAATCCTTCTCCTTCTCCTTCTTCAGCAACTTCGTCAAATACGGTATCTATACGTCGCATAATAATAACGAAAAAATAAGACCACAAATAAAACAGAAAAATCAAAGTGCTCAGAAAAATGTCAACTTATTTTTGTTAAATACTAGAGGGAAATCTAAGATGGGGAAAATTCTTAGTTGGAGTTTTGGAGTAACAGAATGGAATCTAATGATTTTAGAACATGAATTTTATTGCTCAAATTTGAATTTAAATTTGAACAGAACAGAAAATTTTCATGGATGTGTGTGAAAGTGACACCATTAAATAGGTTGGAATATTACAAGAATTTAGGAGTTGGAATTATTTCATTTGGACCAATATTCATTTCTGTAAAAAAAATTGAAATAATTACAGAAAAGAAAAAGGAGAAAATGCCCTGTAAAACTGGGCCAGAGGGGCCACACTGCACGGCCCAGGGCATCCAGCCCGGCCGCACGGGTGCCAGCGCGCGCACGTCAGGTTTTCAAACCTGACGGGCGGGGCCCGGCGGTCAGCGGCAGCGAGGGGAGGGAGAGAGAGGTGAGGATGACAGGCGGGGCCCGCCTGTCATCTCCAACCTCACGGCCAAGGCGACGGCGAGCTCACCGGCGTTGATTCCTGCCACGGCGACGGCAACGGAGGGCAGGGACGGACTCAGCGTCGTGTTGCGGAGGTAGGGGTGGTGGTGCGGCACGCCGGGGAGGTCGGGTTCGTCGGCGGCGAGGTGGGACGGCGAAGGATCGTCGGGAGGTCGTCACTCCGGCCGGTTCCGACTGCCACAGAGAGGGAAAAGCGAGGGGGAAGCATCAGTGACGCATGGTGGTTCCAAATCGGGCAAAACGAAGGGCGGAGGAGGCCCGTACTGCGAGATCACCGGCGGCCCGACGCGGCGGAGCTCCGGTCGATCCCGAGCACTGGAGCTCTCTGGGGATGAACTGGTGGTGCTGGGGGACTCAGGGAGATGTGGTGAAGCTATTGGTGCTGAGAGGAGGGC
>LR738710.1:354620078-354662184 GCA_902687465.1 Secale cereale
GGGGGGGGGGGGGGGGGGGGGGGGGGGGGGGTCCTATTTATAGGGGAACGGCGGAGTCCCGTGGACCGGTGCGCCGGTGAGCTCCTGCTCGACGCTACAGCGCACGGGAGGCGACGGGGGCGTGTCTACGGTGTTGCTGGACGAGCCCTACGTCCATTAGAGGAGAGAGGAGGAGCGGGGAGGCTTTCCAGACCGTGCGCGTGTGCGAGCCCGAGGAGTGGACACTGCGGGCGGCCGGTGCGCGTGTGGCGACAGCCACTGGAGGGCGCAGGAGGAGGGGGGACAGCGCCGGGGTGGTTGCTGACGTCGAGGGGCGTCGACTGGCGCGAGGGGGGAGCCCGAGGCTGTCGGGGGCAGATGATTGGCCGAGGCTACAGTGCGTTGTGCACTATTGCGCCCTCTGGAGCGCCCTTATCACATGCCACGGCATGCCATTGGGCCTCTGGACGCGTCCACCGTGTCTGGGGGGTCCAGGGTGATGCAAGCACTACGGCTGAAGCTTTGGATGCTCTGGAGAGTCAAGGAGAGAGAGAGGAAGCTGGTGACTTGGTAAGAAATGGATGTCCAGCAGGGTGAACTAGGGTTTTTACCCCTCAATCATGGAGCTGGGGTCCTGGGGAAGTTACTGGAGGTAGCTAGTAACCAGATGAACGTGTGGTAGAAAGTTGAGGCCAAGATAAATAGTAAAAGTGATCAAGAAGAGGGTTTTGGTAATTCTGCAGAAGGTGTTTGATCAGTGTTTGGTCAAGCAAATGATCTCCACTTGCCATGACACTTAACAGGATTGAATGACATGTGAAAATAGGGTGTTTCACCAAATTTGGGCTCATTTGAAGAAACTAGCCAATGTAACTTTGGTCAACCCTAGAAATCAACATAAATGGCTTCATCTTGTTTGAGGCAAGCTAATCATCTCCCATTGATGCACCACTTGGTGTAGTTTCATCATTTGGGGTATTGATCATGCCCACAAAGTTTGAAGCTCAAGGTAAAAAGTTGGTAATGTAAAGTTGTTCAAATTTGCATTTGAACAGAAAGGGTTTTGGGGTGTTCTGATCAAGTTGCTCCATTCCAAATCTTGTGCCATTTGGTCTAGATGCCTTATTAGGCATTTCCAGCATGTGCAGCAAGTTTGAGAGCATTTGGACAAGTTTGGCAATGTAAAGTTGCTCAAACTTCAAATATGGACAGAGTGGTTATGAAAGTTTTGAGGATGTTTTCTTGCTTCCCAAGGCATGAGACTTGGCAAGATCATCATATATGTCATATGTGACATGATAGAATTTCCTTGGAATTTTTGGAGAATATTTCCTTTGTAAATATTTCAAAAGCTTGAAATATCCAGAAAGGGTTTTAGAGGGATTAGCCCATTATTTTGAACATGACCATGTGTTGAAACTCTTATATATGGACAATATATGTCCTATGAGTCTCCCTGAATTTTGGCAAATATTTTTGAAATAGTTAAATAATTTTTCCCTATTAAAGACCATTTCTGGCCTTAAGAAAAAGCTTTTAAATAAAATAGGAAAATAACTTTTAAAATTATACTTTTATGGTTTCTAGGAGTCCTGTGACTACTAGGTTTCAAATGTACCTTTTTAAATAATTTTCTCGCCCTAAATCAAGCACTTGCAGTGCAAATCTCAATTCAGGGGTTTTTGGAAAACTAAATTTATAAAATACATTTTGGCCAAATTAATTTTGTAAGAAAATACTATACTGTTATATAACACTTGGCATGATCATTGGGCAGAAGTTTTGGGTGTGGAGATGAATTCCACAAGAGGGAATGGTTGACTTTAATGAGCACATGAAAAAGCACATGAAGAAAAACTCAACTCCAAATAAAAGCCAAATGACGCTAAAAAAATTTGCTGGACCAAATTTTCATGCTTCATTGATGCAAATAACATGTTACAAAATGCAGGGTGTGACAGATAGTTTGGAACATTTCAACATGATGGAATCAAGGGGTTTATGGATTTAAAAGAAGTGTACAGAAATATATTCTTGAATGATGAGCAAAGGCACCCATCAACAAGTCATCATTTTAGAAGCATCTAGGAGTTGGTTTCACTGGATTTGGAATTCAAATGAATTTCCTAGGATTTTGCAAAGTTGATAAATATGAAGAAATGGCTCATTACTTGGTGGGGCACAGAAAGTATTAATAAAAATGTTCCAAAACTAAGTTTCGATCTGACAAGCACCCAGGAATTTGAACCACTGCATTTGGATCAAAATTGAGCTCTGGAATAATGGCATTTGATAATTATTTGTGAAGGAAAATTCTCTGGAATAATGTGCATGTTGCACCAACAGGTAGATCCTAATTTTAGTAACTACCAGAAATTTGAATCATGCAATTTGGCGTTCATTTGAATATTTGGGGGATTTTTGAAGTTTACTGGAAAAAGAAAAAGAAAAGGAAAAAGGGCTTTACCCTTATCTTGCGCACAGGCGGGATGTGGTCGTGGGCCGGCCTAGTGGCATCAGCCGCGCGGGGTGGCACTGGTGAAGTTGTTGGCGTACTCCCGTGAGTACGCCTTCGACCAGGGCAGGCCCCTTCCCCCGAAGGCCGTCTCCACTTATCCCAGGGGCCCGGGGCCTTAGCCACTTACAGGCGGGTCCCACTGGCAGGCTCTCCTCCTACCTCCCACTCAAAACAGAGGAGGGGTAGGGGAGGCCGGCCGAGCAGGGTGCCGGCGCCCTTCCCGGCGATCCCGTTCGTCCCCGATGGCGTCCAGCACACCGACGGCTCCGGGGGATCGAGGTGAGCCCAACCAGGGGTCTCACACTGGTTGGGGAGAGCCGAGCCGTCAGTGGCTTTGACGCCGGCGGACGGAGCTTCGGGCGAAGATTAGGTACGGTAAGGCAGGCACGGGGAGGAGAGAAGGATGTGCGGGGAGTGTTGGCGGAGGTGCTCGTGCTATTCTGAAGCAAAGAGGTGGGGAGGAGGGGCACTCTGCGGCGCGAATTTGAGTGGTGGCCGGCGGCGGCACTCCGGCCATGGAGGGACAGGAGAGCACGAGGGGGAGAGGGATGATGTCTGGGAGGTGCACCGGAGAGAGGAGGATCCAGAAGAGGCAAGGGAGTGCTCGGGGGAGGCTTTATATAGGTGCGGCCGCGGTGCACCGTGAGCGACGTCCAGGGACGCGCTCGGGCGAGCTCGTGGAAGGAGAAGGAGGGCAGGGGAGGATAGGGCCGACAGGCCAGCAGGTCACGGACGTCGAGGGCACCTCGGGAGACACGAGGGGAAGGCCCGAGGCTGTCGGACGCTCCTGATTGGAGGCAGCTACAGTGCGGGAGCGCCCGAATGGCTGGCACGGCCATGTCCTCGCCGCTCTGTTCGCGTCCATCATGCCCAACGTTGTCTAGGAGGTCAGGGGAGGAGTAAAGAAATGTGTGATGGTCTTGGATGCCCTGGGGAGCCACTGGAATGAGGAGGGAGGTGAGGGGGGAGGAGACTGCTGCTGTCCAGGGGAGTAAAAATGGGGTTTTCACCCCCCACCAATCATCGAGCTGAGGACATGGGGAAGTTACTGGGGGGGGGGGGTAGACGATGATTAGGAGAAGCTGTGGTAAGAATTTGAGGTGAAGGGGCATAGTAAAAGGGGTCCAAACAATGGTTTTGGTAATTTGGCAGAAGGTGTTTGATCATGTTTTGGGCAAGCAAAATAGCTCCACTTGACATGAGACTTAACAGGATCAAATTTCACATATAATTAGGGCCTTTCACCAAATTTGAGCTCATTTGGGAAAAGTTGCCAATGTAACTTTGGTGAACCCTAGAAATCAACAGAAATGGTTTCACCTTGTTTGAGTTAAGCTAATTATCTCCCCTTGATGCACCACTTGGTGTAGTATCATCATTTGTGGTTATGATCATGCTCACAAAGTTTGAAGCCCCAGGTAAATAGTTGGTAATGTAAAGTTGTTCAAATTTGAATTTGAACCGAAATGGTTTTGGGGCACTTAGATCAAGTTATGATTCTCCAAAACTTGTGCCATTTGGCATAGATGCATAATTACATCATTTTATCATGTGTACCAAGTTTGAGAGCATTTGGACAAGTTTGGCAATGTAAAGTTGCTCAAACTTCAAAATGGACAGAAATGGTTTTGAGGGGATTAGATGATGATTCCTTGATCTTCAGGGCATGAGGCTTTGCAAGATCATCAAATATGTCATATATGACATGATAGAATTTCCGTGGAATGTTTGGAGAATATTTCCTTTGTAAATATTTCAAAAGCTTGAAATATCCAGAAAGGGTTTTGGAAGGATTTGTCCAATATTTTGAACATGACCATGTGTTTAAACTCTTATGTATGGACAATATATGTCCTATGAGTTTCCCTTCAATTTTGGAAAATATTTTTGAAATAGTTAAATAATTTTTCCCTACCAGTTCTGGCCTTAAGGAAAAGCTTTTAAATAAATTATAGAAATAAGTTTTAAAATTATAATTTTGTGGTTTCTAGGAGTCCTATACCTAATAGGATTCAAATATACTTTTTGAAAGATTTTTCACACCCTAAATAAGGTACTTGCAGTGCAAACCTCAATTCAGGGGTTTTTGGAAAACTAATTTTAGAAAATACTATTTGGCCAAAATATTTTTATAAGAAAATTTTGTATTGTTCTATACACATGGCATGATCATTGGGAAAAAGTTTTGGATCAAGGAGATGAAGTATAAGAGTTGGAGGATTTATTTGATTTTTAGAGCACTAGCAAACAGCAAACAGAAAATCAATCAAGCAAAGCCAAAAACACTCAAAAGTTTTTTGTAAATCCACATTTTAACATGATAATTAGCTTAAGCAATGTGGCATGAAAATCAGGGTGTGACAGATGAATTGTGGATTTATGATCAAGATTATCTATGAGAAATAGTTGGTTTTTTTCTGAATTATTCTATGTATGATTATAATATCCTTGCAAGTCTCTTCGAATTATTGGTTTGGTTTGGCCTACTAGATCTATAGTTCTTGCAATTGGAGAAGTGCTTGGCTTCGGGTGCAATCTTGCAGTGTCCTTTCCAAGTGACAGTAGGGGCAGCAAGGCACGTATTGTGTTGTTGCCATCAAGGATAAAAAGATGGGGTTTATATCATATTGCTTGAGTTTATCCCTCTACATCATGTCATGTTGCTTAAAGCATTACTTTATTCTTATGAACTTAATACTCTAGATGCATGCTGGATAGTGGTCGATGTGTGGAGTAATAGTAGTAGATGCAGAATTGTTTCGGTCTACTTGTCTCGGACGTTATGCCTATATATAATGATCATGCCTAGATATTCTCATAATTATTTGCTTTTCTATCAATTGCTCGACAGTAATTTGCTCACCCACCGTAGAATTCTGCTATCATGAGAGAAGCCACTAGTGAAACCTATGCCCCCCGGGTCTATTCTCAACATATCAATCTACAATCTACTTTACTTTGCTGTTTTTACTTTCTGTTCTTATATCCAAAAATAGAAAAAATATCAAACTATCCTATCTATCAGATCTCACTTTCGTAACTGACCGTAAAGGGATTGACAACCCCTTATCGCGTCGGCTGTGAAGTTCTTATTTGTTTGTGCAGGTACGAGGGACTCGCGCATGGTCTCCTACTAGATTGATACATTGGTTCTCAAAAACTGAGGGAAATACTTACGGTACTGTGCTGCATCACCCTTTCCTCTTCGAGGGAATACAACGGAAGCTCGAGAAGTAGCACGCAGCACGGTAGAGATCACATGGGCAGTTTTTACCCAGGCTCGGGCCACCGCGAGGCATAAAACCCTACTCATGCTTTGGTGGATTGACGATGGAATGGTGAAAAATGAGCACGACGGTCTTGCCTTGCAAGGTTGCCTCGGGCGAGAGCGGTCGCGCTAGTATGAGTGTGGGGGTTTGAATGGTCGAATCCTTTCTACGGTTTCCCTGGGCCTCCTTTTATAAATTAAGGGGTCACCATAGTGGAAAATTAGTCTTTCTAGGCTGATTAGATAGAAAACAGTGCTATCATACCTAACTCTGCAAGCTGACAGGGCGCATTAAATGCACTGCATAGCGTCACATCACAGCTCGCCCGGTAGGCCCTGCCGGGCTGTTCGTCCATATTGTCGTCTACTTGCTTGAAACATCGTCGGACGGGTGTCATTTGCAGGTTCTTTCCGTAGGTAGTGGCCGCCATGTGGCATGGGGCTGCGACTGAGCCACTTAGGAGCTTTGAATGATGACGGGCGTCAATGTGAGGTGGTGCTTTGCCTCTGTGGGCGTCCGGCAGGCCTACTGGGGCGCTGCTAGAGGCTTGTTTCCAAGGCGTTCCCATCCCGCTAGGCTCGCATGCCTGGCAAGGAGGGCTCTTCTTCCGTTGGTGTCTTGCCATGTCAGCCGGTTTTGGTTGTCTTTATCCCTTCGACCAGCTTCCTGCTTTTTCAAAGGACTGATTCCTTCGAGTATTGATCGGGTTGTGGTGTGTTAACTTGCTCCTGGGACTATGCATAGTCTGGCGCAACATACCCAGGGTTTGTTGTACCGACATTAGCCCCCTAGCCTGGCACAGCAGCGCCGTTGGGCGTCGTCGGAGGGCTTGCTTTTCTTGAGACCTTCTTTGCTTCTCCATGAACTTGAGCCCGGGCCAGTTTCCGCATCTCCCACGTGTCGCGTAACTCCTATTTTGGTGGTGGGGGGGGGGGGGATAATGGGCCACTACCCGCGTAGCATCCGCACCCCACCTTCATGGCGTGGTAATTGCCACCCCACTATCCTTCCTGCTTCGAAAACTCCAGCCACGTGGCCAACATGCATTGCGCACGGTTGGTGGAGGTTGTGGATGGCGTGGAAGTGAGTGCTATGGCAGAGAGTCACGTGCCAAGGATTGGCGTAGTGGGTCAGTCTTGATTCCCCGAGCCGTTAATGGCGTGAGGGATGCCAGACTGGCCGAATGGGGCGGCCGTCCCTGCATGGGAATTTCGTCTTTCCCTGCCACGTCCGCCTATAAAAAGGGGAAGGGGCGAGGTGTTTGCCCACCACCTCCACTCCTCCTCATCCCTGCAGTAGTTGTTGCTTACCATGGCAAGGGGGCGCAGTTCCGGTACCTCTCCTGTAGTGACGAGAACTTCTGCTCGACAGCGCCTCCCTCCCTCCTTTGATGGTGCGGGGGCGAAGTCCACTGGTAGAGGAGGTGGGAGGGGGTGAGGTCGAGGTCATCGGCGCGCTCGGGGCCGAGGAGGATGAGGTGGTGCTCCGGTTATGCCTCTGCTAGTTTCCCCTCCCTTGATGGAACGGCATGTTGGGGACCAGCCTTTAGAATTCGTCATCAGGCTGTACAAGCCTCCGCGCGGCTGCCTCCGCCTCCCTACTCTGCTTGCGAGGGCAATGGAGCTCGAACAACCTCAATCATTGAGGCTGCTAACGAGGGGCTACGGCAACGGCAGCATAAGGGTAGATGTCGATTTCCCAGCTCCTCATGTCATATACTTTCGTCAAGGCTGGAAAACCTTTGCTCATGCCCATAGCTTGTTGGAGGGGCATGTCGTCCACTTCAAATTAATGGAGGACGGTTTCCTCTTCGTCAAGGTCTTCGGGAGCTTGGGTGCTCGCTTAGGGTGTTGCGTGGAGAGCTCGATCGACGAGGAAAGCTCCTCCTCGAGCGACGGTGACAAGGACGACAATGATGGCAATGACGACAGCATCAACCAGGAGGGCGATGACTCTGACTCCGGATGAGTGCCGGTCGCACCATCTTCATCAGGCTGCTGTGCAACCATCCGCACCTCCAGCAGTCTTCCAGCTGGACCCTGGCAGGCTTCTCGCGGGCTGCAGCCCTGCAAGCCTCGCCATGTCGTGCTGCCTTGGTGGTGGTGCTTGGCGGCCCGTCTCCGCCGATATCTTTGCCATCACCTTCGCCCGTGCATTCAGATGCTTGGTCGGACTACCTCTCATGGAGCCCAACGGGGTCAGGCTGGGCTTCTGTCAGGCCTCGCATTGAGCCCCCTTCACCTCTTGCCGCAGTGCCTAGGAGGAGAGGAACGACAAAAGGCATAAATGGGCACTTATCTTTTTTCAATCTTAAACTTGTAGGCACTTGCCAATTATTAATTAAAATAAATGTACTCCCTTGATCTATGTTTGTGTTCTATAAGATTTACTTGTTGATTAGCATATTAATGAAAAAGATAAATCCTGTCGGGGACTTGTGCATGTAATGTGCCCATGCAGAGGTTGGATGCCTCTATACTTTCAAGTAAACAAGTTTTCCCCCGGGAGGCTACCATGCCGGTACCCTTAGTCTTGTTGCCAGGGAGACGGGCGTAAGACGTGAAAAGGGACTAGCCCCCGCCAACCCTTTATCAACAAAGGCCACTGCGACCATCCTGACCAAAGCAGCGTTCGAGTCAAAGGATGGGAGCACCCAAGTCTAGAAAAGATAGCGAGGTTTTATTATGCACAAGTCCTTACAAAACATGTATGGATAAAAAGGAATAACTTATCTGTTTGGTTTGCCGAAGATTAAAACATTGGCTTCTCTTCTCATCTTCTCTTGGGGACCCAAGTCCATGGCAAGGACCTGTGGTTTATGCAGGTGAGGATGATGCCAAATGTAATGTTATCTACATGAACATGAGATACTCATGATATGCTTGTGCATGCATGCAACTTGTCGGGGGGGTTGGGCTATCAGCGCTTCATTTATTTCTCTGTTGCTCAGGGTCGGCGCCTGGCTTTGTACAAGGGGTTTCATGCAACTGCGGTAAGGCCTGTAAAAAGGGTGGTTGCCGGGCAGGGCTCGACAGCCGCGCCTTATGGGTTATACTTGCGGAGATGCTCAATGTTCCATGAGTTTTGCAATTGAATGTCATTTGTGGTTTCCAGATGGACTGTGCCAGGTCTGGTGACTCGTACCACCTTGTAAGGGCCTTCCCACTTCGATGATAACTTGTTTGTACCCTTGGCGGATGGAACACACCTAACGACAAGATCGCCTTCCTCAAAACACTAGGCATGATCCCTGTGGCTGTGATAGCGATGTCGGGATTGCTGGTAGCGTGCAACACGCGTAGCAGCCCGGAGATGGTTTTCCTCGAGAAGCACAGCATCGTCACATCGGTGCTGATCCTGCGCTACTTCATCGTAGGCAAGCACTCGAGGAGACTCGTAAACGAGTTCCGTGGGGATAAATGCTTCTGCCCTGTAGACAAGGGAGAAGGGAGTCTGCCCGGTAGCTCAGTCTGGTATTGTTCTGAGGGACCAGAGAACCATCGGGAGCTCATCTACCCATCGCCTACCGCACTTCTGCCGCTTATCAAATGTTCTTGTTTTGAGGCCCCGCAACACTTCATCGTTCACCCTCTCAGCTTGTCCATTGCTTCTGGGATGTGCAACAGAGGCCAATGAGATCTTGCTTCCGATGGCATGAACATATTGCATGAAGGCGCGGCGTGTGAACTGGGTGCCGTTGTCGATGATGATCCATGCAGGGACTCCGAAGAGGCACACCAATCCTTTCAAGAACATGATAGCTGACTAAGCAGTCACCTTTCCCACGGCATCTACTTCCAGCCACTTTGTAAACTTGTCGATAGCAACGAACAAGAATTCAAAGCCCCCGACAGCTTGGGGGAAAGGGCCGAGGATATCGAGCCCCGAGACCAAAAATGGTCATGACAAAGGGATTGTCTGAAGAGCTTGGGCAGGCAGATGGATGTTCTTGGAATGGAACTGGCAGGCCTCACACTTGGTGACTAGCTCGATCGCATCATGGAGGGTTGTGGTCCAATAGAATCTTTGCCAGAATACTTTCCCAACCAAAGCCCTTGATCCAATGTGGAAGCCGCACATGCCTTTGTGTATCTCTGCCAACAGTTCCTTTCCTCCTTCCCGACAAATGTACTTCAATTTCGCACCGTTAGGCTTTCCTCTGTACAAAGTGTCATCGACAAGCTGGTACATACTGGCCTTCTGGGCTACTCTGTCAGCTTCTTCTTGCTCTTCGGGAAGTTCCCCGGTTTGGAGGAAGTGGACTATGTGCCTTGCCTAAGTTGGAACCTCGGGCTCGGGAAGGAGGACTAGCGACACCTCCAGATTATTTGGGGCACATTCCTCATCCGCGGGGACCTGAGTCCTGGCAGGAGGGTGCAACCTGGCAAGCGAATGGGAGTTGTTTCCGGCATAGTCCATCCCAGGTGCCCCGAAAGGCTCTACCGGGAGCACAATTTGACAGATGATTAGCAATGTTGTTTTCTGCATGGGGTACGTGCTGCGTTTGCAATCCGTCAAAGTCCTCCTCCAACCTTCTCACTTCCTCGACGTATGACTCCATCAATGGGCTTTGATAATCTTTGTTGACTTACCTCACCACAAGTTGTGAATCTCCTCTGATGATCAGCTTCTAGATTCCCAACTCTGTGGCGATCCTGAGCCCGGTAAGGAGTCCTTCATACTCCGTTGTATTGTTGGTTGCCTCCTCTCGGGGAAAATGCATCTGGACCACGTAGTTCAAGTGTTCCCCAGAGGGAGCAACAAGAAGCAGGCCAGCCCCCGCACCTTGTAGGGAGAAATACATGATCCATTCCTGGGGGGATTCCTTAACGGGGATAACTGTCTCTGGCACCTCCTCATCAGGGGTTGGCATCCATTCTGCAATAAACTCTGTCAATGTCCTGCTT
The DNA here is from genome assembly GCA_902687465.1 of Secale cereale. Classification (NCBI taxonomy): domain Eukaryota; kingdom Viridiplantae; phylum Streptophyta; class Magnoliopsida; order Poales; family Poaceae; genus Secale; species Secale cereale. The sequence continues at coordinate 354,630,752 of LR738710.1, forward strand.
GGTATTGTTGAGGTTCTTTCATAATTCAGGCCAAAGCTCGATAACTCCAATGCCCACTCCATTATCCTGCCGATAGCCTCTGGGTTCCGGAGTATCCTTTGCAACGGAATGCGTGTAACAACCATGGTCTCATGGGCTTGGAAGTAGTGGCTCAGTTTCCTTGAGGCCATGACTAAGCCAAAAATAAACTTTTGCACGCCAGAGTACTTGGATCTAGCACCCTGCAATAGGGAGCTGATGAAGTTAACTAGGCGCTGCATCACTTTCTTCCTTGCTGCATCCTTGGGGCTGTTACCACTTCCATCCTCTTGTTTGTCCTAATCCACATCTGACCTTACCACGCTGTTCTCACACTCCACTCCGAATGGGACACTAACCGAGGTCATTTCCTCATCCATTTCCCGCTGTGCCATCAGTGCTGCACTAACCACTTGATTAGTTTCCACCGGGTATAGAAGCAATGGCTCTTGTGGTTTAGGAGCAACTAAGGTGGGCATAGATGATAAGTAGGTCTTCAAGTCTTGTAGTACCATATCTGCTTCTGGGGTCCACTTCATTGGTCCTGCCTTCTTCAAGATCTTAAAGAATGGCAAGGCACACTCGGCAAACTTGGAGATGAATCTACCGAGTGCTGCAATGCATCCTGTCAAACGTCTGACATCCTTAACTTTCCTTGGCGCTTGAATCTGCTCGATAGCCTTGATCTTATCTGGGTTCGCCTCTATCCCCGACAAGACACAAAGAAGCCAAGTAGCTTGCCGGAGGGAACACCAAACATGCACTTCTACGGGTTCAGCTTCAAGTTGATCTTGCGCAGATTGGCAAATGTTTCCTCCAAATCCTGGATGAGGGTTGATCAGTTCTTGATTTTGACCACAATATCATCCATATAAGCTTCAATGTTCCTGTGCAGCTATGATTCAAAACCGATCTGGACTGCTCTTACAAAAGAGGACCCGACACTCTTCAACCCGAAAGGCATGCGCACAAAGCAGTACGTGCCAGATGGGTGATGAATGATGTCTTCTCTTCATCTTCCTTAGACATAAAAATCAGATGATACCCAGAATATGCATCGAAGAAAGAGAGCGGATCATGGACTGAGGTGGAGTCCATGATCTGGTCGATGCGCGTTAAGGGAAATGGGTCCTTGGGGCAGGCCTTGTTCAGATCAGTGAAGTCTATGCACAACCTCCATTTTCCGTTGTCCTTGTGCACGACCACTGGGTTTGCTAACCATGTTCGATGTAGCACTCCTGTGACCAAACCAGCAGCCTCAAGCTTCTTGATCTCCTCGGCAATGAACTGCTGCCGTTCCAAAGCTTGTTTCCGGACCTTCTTCATGACGGCCATGGCATGTGGGCAGACAAAAAAGTTGGTGCTCGATTACCTCCCTAGGAACACAGGGGATGTCATATGGTTGCCAGGCAAACACATCGACATTCACCCAAAGGAAGGCCACGAGCGCGCTTTCCTATTTGTCATCAAGGGTGGCACTGATAGTAAAGCTACCATCAGTGCCATCCAACCCTGCCGGGACCTTCTTCACAGCAGGCGCGGCAACCTTGGACCTTTTGTTGTTGGAGCTTTCTGGCACGTCATCAACATGTGCAGCTCACTCCGGAGAGGTGCGCTTCCCGGGCTCCTTACCCAGGCTCTTACCAGCTCTCTCCTTTTTCTTGCTCTCCTTGGCGGGACCAGTGATCTCCGTGGCCTCTGCCACAACTGCATCCTTGTACATCTTATCCACACAAATGAGTGCGTTTGTCTCGTCTGATAGAATAGAAAGGACTCCCATTGGCCCTGGCATCTTCAAGGTTTTGGAGGCATTGTGGGATGCTGCCATGAATTTGGCCAGAGCTAGGCGTCCAAGAATTCCATTGTAAGGCAGGGGGAGATCGACCACATCAAACACAACCTTCTCAGTCCAATAATTCAATTCTCCCCCAAATGTTACCGACAACGTGATCTTTCCCTTAGGACGGCTCCTGCGGGATTAACTCCTTGAAATTTGCCAGTAACTTCAAGCTCTTCCTTTGCTATCTGGAGTCTGCTTATGACCTTTGGGGAAAACAGATTTTACCCAGCCCCACCATCAACCAGCATCTTTGTAACTTTGAGGTTGCGGATTGTTGGTGAGACAAACAATGGCAAGCACCCTACCGCAGTGGTACGGCCAGGGTGGTGCTCTTCATCTGGGCGTGTGGGACCACTTGAGTGGCTTCCGAAACTCCGCTACTGGCTCCGCAACATTGACCTCATGCACCCATTGTCTAATCTAGCAGTGAGAGGAGTGCAGAGATGCACCCCCGTCAATGCAGAGGGCGTCAGTAGCCTTTTGGGACTCCTGCTCACTGGTTTCCCCTTTATCCCCGCCATCACTCTCTTCATTGCAATTCTCCTTCTCGTGGCCCCTAGCGGGCTTCCCTTTGTTCCTAAGAGCCTTGCCGGGGCTATTTGCTTCACCGCCCCTGCCCTTTCTGCTAGCACCATTCTGACCTTTTTCCTTATCTTACTTCTCATATTCAGCCCACTACTTCTTGACAAGCTGCTCAACCCGATGACACTCCTGGAGGTCATGGCCCTTGGTCCGGTGGATGTTGCAGTAAGGGCCATCACTTTTCCCAACCTTCTCGGTAGACGTAGCTTCCCGGCAATCGTTGTACGTGGCAACCTCCTTGCCGGGGGCTTCAACTTTAGCCTTCTTGCCAGTACTAGGTGTGCTCGACCCCTCGATTGTCATCACTACCTTATCCATGGGCTTCTTACTGCGCTTCTTGTTCTTCCTACTCTGACTCAAGGCATCATCGTCATTCTCTGAGTCAACGTCGAAGCCATTTTCTTCTCCAGGGAGCTTCCTCCCATCTTCACCCGAGCACACTTGTCCACCAAGGTATAGAGTTCCTTCACAGTCTTGGGAAGCCGAACCTTCATCTCTGAACGTATCCGCCGATTGGGCAGGTTAGACTGGAACGCTGCTATCACTGTAGCTAGATGGATGTCTAGAATATTCCTATGAACTCGACTAAACCTGTGCATGTACTTATGTAGAGTCTCTCCTTCTTTTTGCAAGAGCGACTGCAGATCACTGGGCTGCCCTGGTTCTTGGTGGCCGCCCGTGAAGGCGCCCACGAACTCATGGAACAGGTCAGCCCAAGTCGAAATGGAGTTCTCCGGCAAATGCATCAGCCAATACCTCACATTAGACTTGAGTGCCAAAGGAAAGTAGTTGGCGAATACCTTCTCATCTCTTCCCCCGACAGCCTGAACAATGATGGTGTAGATGCTCAAGAACTCTGTCAGGTTTAGCCTTCCATCATAATGCTATGAAATCTCTGGCTTAAACGTGGAAGCAGACGGCCAGCGGACTAGCCGCGGCTCTCGGGTGAAGGCAGTGCACCCAGCCTCGAAAGGCAGGTACCCGCCCCCGTCAAGTGCGGGCTCATTGACGTTGGGTTCATCATGCTTGTTGGGCTGGTAGTGGTCGTCACGGCGTTGCTCGATGGTGACGCATGCACACTCCCCCACCTGCCCTTCGAGGCTCGCTGTTGGCCTTGATGCACTCGAGGGTCTGACGAGGCCATCTAGATGTTGTCTGGCTCCTGATGGTGTGGCTCACGCGCCAGTCGCCGTGGCATGGACTGCACCGTGGGGGCGCCCCCCTCAGCACGACCAACAATGTGGGCCATCGTCGTCACCTGGGGAGGTCGCGACTGGCTAGCTCACTGTGATCCTCCTGCTTCGGCAAAACCATTCAGCCTTAGGATGGTGGCTCCCCATTCATCCATCTGATCGGCCGCTGGCGGGAATCTCATGAGCAGTTGGGCCCGCGCCATAGCCTCTGAGGCGGTGCTTGGCATGGTTGATGATGACGTGGATCGCTGCGTCCTCCAGCTCCTAATGGTGCCGATGACGACCGCAACATGCCCTCGTTGTTGTGAGCCAGCCGCTTGGACGGCGTGTGGACGAGGTGGGGGCACTTGAACGCCAGTGGCTCCATCGAGCACAGCAGTTAGGTCAGCCTATCTCGGGGGTGGCGCATGCTGTACGGTCGCGCCCATGACGGGAGCGGTGGGAGGGTTGCGGTTTACCCCAGAACGACCGACACAACCAAGGCTGCGCTCTTCGGCTGGCTGAGGAGGTACGAATGGAATAATATCTATGTTCGTACCTCATGGAGCCTGACCGCTAGGATCTTGTTGATGCTGCTCTACTCCGGCACCTCCCGCTCCTGCTTCGGCCACAGGGAGGCATGGCCACGACGCCACCAGCGTCGACCACGTCCCTCGCAGCTCCCACGTTAACGTGCGTCCCCGCATTCCCCGCGGTGTTGGCTGCCGTGGGCAGCGAGGCCCTCAAGGTGGACGGGTGAGTGGTGGTACCAGACTTCTTCTTGGGTGCCATGGTTGATGGAGCCTGAGACGATGAAGCTAGTGATGAAGATGACATGCTACTCAAGCTCTTGGGTTTGCGCAGGTGATCCCCCTATCTGGCATGCCAAAGATGTCGCGGGAAAATCACGACCACCTATGGGACAAACGTCCCTTTTTTGTTCGGCGCGGGGATGAGCACATTGCACAAAGAGCGGAGAGCGTGTCGTAGCACGGCAGGAATCACACGGGCAATTTTTACCCAGGTTCGGGCCGCCCCGAGGCGTAAAACCCTACTCCTGCTTTGGTGGATTGATGGTGGAATGGTGGAAAATGAGCACGACACTCTTGCCCGGCAGGGTTGCCTCGGGGTGAGAGCGGTCACGCGTGTAAGAGTGTGGGTGTAGGAATGTCCGAATCCTTTCTACGGTTTCCATGGGCCTCCTTTTTAAGATTAAGGGGTCACCATAGTGGCAAATCAGTCTTTCTAGGCTGATTAGATAGCAAACAATGCTATCATACTTAACTCTAGAGGCTAACATGGCGCATTAAATGCGCTGCTTAGCGTCACATCACAGCTCACCCAGTAGGCCATGCTGGGCTGTTTCGCCAGCTTCGCGCCTACTTGCTTGACACATGGCTGGATGGGTGTTATTTGCAGGTTCTTTCTGTAGGAAGTGGCAGCCATGTGGCAAGGGGATGCCACTGATCCACTTAGGAGCTTGACACCACACTGATTGACGATGGGCGTCAATGTGAGGTCGTGGTTTGCCTTCCTGTGCCTCCGGCAGGCCTACCGGGGCGATGTTGGAGGCTTCTTTCCAAGGTGATCCCATCCCGCCAGGCTCGTATGCCTGGCAAGGAGGGCTCTTCTCCTGGTGGTGTCTTGCCTTGTTAGCTAGTTTTGGTTATCTTGATCCCTTCGACCAGCTTCCTGGTTTTTCGAAGGACTGATTCCTTCAAGTCTTGATGTCGTGTTGAAACTTGCTCCTGGGCTGGGGCAACATACCCAGGGTTCGTTGTACCGACATACACCATCGCCGTTCAAGCTGCTGGGGGAAGAAACAAGAAGGTGTTCGCTAATTACTTCCCTTTAGCACTCAAGCCAAGTGTGAGGTCTTGGCTGATGCACCTGCCGGAGAGCTCCATCTCGACCTGGGCTGACCTGTGTTGTGAGTTTGTTGGTGCCTTCACCAGCGGCCACAAAGAACCCGGGTGGCCGAGCAACTTGCAGTTTCTTCTGCAGAAATAAGGAGAGACTATGCGGAAGTACATGCAAAGGTTCAGTCATGTGCACAGAAACATTCCAGTTATTCGCCTGACAGTTGTGATAGCTACATTCCATTCCAATGTTTGCAACCGCAGGCTGCGTTCCAAGATGAACGTGTGGCTGCCCAAGACTATGAATGAGCTGTACACTTTGGTGGACAAGTGTGCTTGCATGGAGGAATGGAGGCTACTCCCTGGAGGAGAAACTGGAGATGTCATCGACTAAGAGGACGACGAAGACGTCACCAGCCGGAAGAAGAAGAGCAAGAAGTGCAACCAGGAGCAGAAGGATAAAGTGTTAATGACCATTGAAGGATCAAGCACACCTAGTCCGGCAAGAAGGCCAGAACCGAGGCCCCCAACAAGGAAGTTGTTGCGTGCACTGATTGCGAGGAAGCCGCGACCGCCGAGAAAGCTGGGAAAGGTGATGGCCCATACTGCAAGATCCATCATACTAAAGGCCGCAATCTTCAAGAATGCCGGCAGGTTGAGCAACTAGTCAAGAAATAGAGGGCTGAATATGAGAAGCGTGACAAGGAAAATGATCAGGATAGCGCTGGCGGGAAGGGCCGTTGCGGTGGAGCAAATCGCCCCGGCAAGGCATCTCCGTTTCAAGGAAAACCCGCCAGGTGCCGCGAGAAGAAGGATTGAGATGAAGAAAGTAATGAAGGAGATGAGGAGGAAACCAGTGAGTAGGAATTCTAGAAAGCCATTAACACCCTATGCATTGACTAGGGTGCATCTTTGCAATCCTCTCACTGCCAACTTAAACAGTGGGCATGTAAAAATAATGTTGTGGAGCGAGCGGCAGATTCTCGGAAGCCGCTGAAGTGGTCCCACACTGTCGGATTTTGAATTCCGCAAACCCTTGAGAGGTTCGAACTCTGGGGTGCGCACGAAGAAAAATCTCTCCCCACCGCGCTCACCCTATGATTCCACGGCCTAGCTCGATGAACTGAAAGAACAAGGGACAAAGAGGATTATAATGGTTCGGGCCACCTTGCGATGTAGTACCCTACTCTAGTGTGTGTGGTGGATTGCCTTGTACGGCTGAGGATGAACTAGTACAAGGGATGAATAGCCTCCGGAGGAGAGGTGTTCTTGGGCTCAGATGAGCTTGTGGTGTCTTAGGTCAGATCTAATGACCCCCGTCTCTATGGTGGTGGCTAGGTCCTATTTATAGTGCCTTGGTCCTCTTCCCAAATATCGTCGGGAAGGGGTCCCACAACGGCCAAATTTGAAGGGGAACATCTAGTACAAGTTATCCTGACAATAGTTGTCTTCGCCTACCAAAGGCTCTGGTGGCGATGCTGCACCGGGCTCCACGATGATCTCCATTCTGCGGCCCTGACGGTCCTTGGTCTTGTTGCATCGATATGGAAACCTTTATGCGATCCCTCGGGACTCTGCGCTTGCTCTTGCTCCCTTAGCACCAAAGGGGAAACTGGCACACTGCGCCCGCTGGTGCCCACCTGGCCTTGTACATCCTGGCTCACATCACATGAACCTCACGAGGTGCACCATGCATAGATATCTCCGCTCCTTGGGAGCCAGCCTAGAGAGACTGCCCTAGGGGAGGTCTTGCTCTCGCCTGCCTCGTGAGGCTTCGCCCCTCGCGAGGGCCTTGAGTTGCGGTTGCTGAAGCTGGGCAGTACTAGGCCGTTGATGGAGCCATGTCACGAGCCGCAGGCAGGCAAGTCTAGGTACCCCCATTCCTAGGACGCCGACAGTAGCCCCCGGGCCCAAGTTACACTCGGACTTGGCTTCGAGGCGAAGCCAAAGGGGCAAGGGCAAAGCATCGTGGGCCCCAACCGCCTGTGGCCTTGGTCGATGCATGGCGATTTGATTGGACTTTGGCGTCTCCACTTCCCCACGCTGCCTCGACAATTGCCCTCATCTGACAAAAGGCTGGCGAGCGCTATTTGGTTTTCATTACCTTCCTTTGTCTTGATCTAGATCCCCTTCTCCTTCCTGCCCCAAGAGTCCCCAGATCTGCCTGATTTCTCCCCTGAATCCATAGTCGATGGCGTCGAACAAGGTGAAAGCCGCACGCTCGCCCTCCTGGTTCGAGCCCGCCTTGAGCGCGCCGACAATCTCGGAGAAGAATCTCGCCACTGTGTGCTTGATGGCGGCTGGTGGCGGCGGTGAGGGGAAGGAGCATGATCTCCAGATGGGCTCCACCGTGTCAGAGCCCTCAGGCAGCACTTTTTACACTTTCTTTATGCACATCGTCCTGGCGGGGCTAGTTCCCCCTTTCTCTGACTTCTTGTTCGCTGTTCTCCGCCATTACAATCTTCACGCTCTTCATCTTCACCCCAACTCCATCCTTCTTCTGTCCATCTTTGCCTTCTACAGCGAGACATTCGTGGGGTGATGCCGTCTGTGGCGTTGCTTCGCCACTTCTTCTTCCTCCGGATTAAGGAGGGCGAGTGCTCGGGGTGCGCCAACTTCGTTGCGGACAATGGGGCCAATGCAATCTCAAGATCTAGGAAGAAGGTGGAGGGCTTCAGGAACAAGTGGGTCATCATGGACGCGAAGGCCTCTGTCACACCCTACATTTTGTAACATGGTTATTGCATTAATAAAGCATGCAAATTTGGAGCACAATTTTTTTTGGCATCATTTGGCTTTTATTTGGAATTAAGTTTTTCTCTCTATGATTTTTAAGTGCACTTTAAAGTCAACTACTCCATCTTATATACTTCATCTCCTTACCCCAAACTTCTGCCCAATGATCATACCAAGTGTATATAACAGTATAGTATATTCATATAAAAATATTTTGGCCAAATAGTATTTTCAAAAACTAGTTTTCCAAAAAGCCCTGAATTGAGACTTGCACTGAAAGTACTTTATTTAGGGTGATAAAAATCTTTGAAAAGGTATGTTTGAATCGTATTAGGTATAGGACTCCCAAAAACAACAAAATTATAATTTTATAAGATATTTTCCTATTTTATTTAAAAGCTTTTTCTTAAGGCCAGAAATGGTCTTTAATAGGGAAAAATTATTAAACTATTTCAAAAATATTTGCCAAAATTCAGGGAGACTCTTAGGACATATATTGTCCATGTATAAGAGTTTCAACACTTGGTCATGTTCAAAATATTGGGCAAATCCCTCAGAAACCCTTTCTGGATATTTCAAGCTTTTGAAATATTTTCAAAGGAAATATTCTCTAAAAATTCCAGGGAAATTCTATCATGTCATATATGACATATTTGATGATCTTGCCAAGCCCCATGATTTGGGAAGCAAGAAAACCTCATCAAAACCCCTCAAAACCATTTTGTCCATTTTTTAAGTTTGAGCAACTTTACATAGCCAAACTTGTCCAAATGCTCTCAAACTTGGCACACGTAATAAAATGGTCTAATAATGCATCTAGACCAAATGGCACAAGTTTCTGTTAAGATTCAAATTTGAACAACTTTACACTACCAACTTTTTACTTGTGACCTAAAATTTTCTGGGCATGATCACAACCCCAAATGATGACACTACACCAAGTGGTGCATCAAGGAGGGATGATTTGCTTAACTTAATCTTGGAAAATCCATTTCAGTTGATTTCTAGGGTTTACCAAAGTTACATTGGCAAGTTTCTTCAAATGAGCTCAAACTTGGTGGAACACCCTATTTCTATATAGTGTTTGATCATGTTTTGTCTCATGTCAATTGGAAATCATTTTCTTGCCCAAAAACACATCAAACACCTTCTAGTAATTTCCCAAAACTATCACTTTTACCTCTTTCCTTGTTCTCCTTGATCTAGGCTTTTTACCACAGCATCTACTAGACCCCTTCTACCTCCAGCAGCAATGGTTGCACCACAACACAATGATTGAGGGGGGTAAAACCCCATTTTACATTCCTGGACAGCCACTTTCACCCTTCTCTCTCAGCACTCTCTCCTTCTAGAAGCCTCCCATGGCATCCAACGCCCCTCCCACATTCTTTACTCCCCCCTAGAGCCAATGGACATGGTGGCCGCGTCCAGAGCGCGTGGGACACGGCCATGCCAGCCATATGGGTGCTCTGGAGCGCGCTACAGTGTGCTCCCGCATTGTAGCCGCGTCCTGCTCGAGGCGCCTGACCACCTAGGGCGTCGGGATGGAGTCTCACGAGGCCGCCTCGACGTCCACAACATGGCAACTGGTTGGCCCCCTCCTCCTTCTCCCTCCTCTCGCCCCAGCTCGCACGCGCGCCGGCCACCCGAGAGCTCCAATGAGCAAGCTCACACGCGCGGTTCCCCTGGCCTCCTCATGCTCTCTCTCTTCTCTCCCCTAGCTCTGGACCGAATCCAAGAACACCCCAGACACGGCGCCAGCTCCTCCCGAGCCCTGTGGCAACGAGCAGGAGCTCGCCGGCGCATGGGTCCACGGCACCCCGCCGTTCGCCTATAAAAGGGACACCCCGCGCCCTACTCTCCTCACCACTCGCTTCCACACACACCTAATCATCCCCCTACACCACTCTCCCCTCTCCAAACGAGCCCGAGCTCGAGATCGAGCTCGAGCTCCGCCGCCTCGGGTCGTCGTCGACCTCAGGGTACAGGCCCTCTCCGCCGCTCCTCTTCCTCGATCTGGAACTGCCGCGGCTCACTAACCATTTCCCCCTTCCTCCCCGCTTCATTTGAAGCCGGAAACGGCTGAAACCATCGACGCCCAAAGCCCCTCCGCCACGTGACCCCGTCGCCGGCGAACCAGGCCACCCCGACGACTGCAACCACCTCCACCCGAACGGCAACTTGAGGCTGAGTCCAGCCGTGCCCTCGCCCGACCTCGCCGTGCCCTGCATCGACGCCGGTGAGCTCGTCGGCCCTCTGTCGCAGGGTAAGGGATGACAGGCGGGCCCCGCCTGTCAGCCTCTCCTCTCCTTCGCCCCTCTCTCTCGCTGAGGCCTGGGCCCCGCCCGTCGGGTTTAAAACCTGGCGCGCGCGCAGGCACCCGTGCGCTAGGCCGCCTCTCTGGCTGGGCCTGCTGTGCTGCGGCTGTTGTGGCCCAGCAGGCACAGAGCCTTTTTCCTTTTTCTTTTTCTGTCAATCTTGCAAAAATTCCTCTGGTCTAAATATTAATCCAAATGAAATAATTCCAGTTCCTAAAATCTTGTAATATTCCAACCTATTTAATGATATAACTTTCACACATATTCATGAACCTTTTATGTACTGTTCAAATATAAATTTAAATTTGAACACTAAAAACTCTGTTCAAAAATCCCTCTACCCCATTCTGTCACTCCAAATCCAAAACTAAGAATTTTTGCCCTCTTAGTTTTCCCTCTTGTATTTTATACAAATAAGTTGACATTTTTCTAAGCACTTTGATTTTTCTGTTTTTATTATTGTCTTATTTTCCCGTTATTTTATTGTGACGATTAGATACCGTGTTTGACGAAGTAGCTGAAGAAGAAGAAGGGGGAGGATTTGAAGACTTTGAAGACCAAGCCAATCCAGGCAAGCAGCCCTTTGACAATGATACCCCTCTTGTTCATCGGTACCCATTCCCGATTGCATGATGATGAAAAGTGACGGTGGTAAACTTGTTGGGAACCACCACATGGTGCATACCCCTACTCATAATCTTTACCATGTGCATAGATGCAATGTCAAAAGATTAGTTGTTGATACATAAAGTTTAATATGTACCATGAACCCTTCGTGATTGCATTCTTTCGAAAACCCCATCGGGTGCCCCTAATGCCCGAGGGTGATGTTGAGTTAAGGCCACCACTTGAGGAAGAAGTGGTGTACCAAAGAGAGTTCTCGTGTCTGGGTAAAATAATGGATTAGATTTATGTGTGATTGTCGTCCCAACCAAACATGTGCAACCACTCTACCCCTTATGGGACGGGGCATTATTGATTACTTAGGCTGATACTAGCATGGTGCCCACATCACTAGTGACGGGGGAGACTTGAGGTCACTCCCGGGACGGGGTCGTGCTTGGATAGGCGACCATGACTGTTTTTACAGGGCACCGGACACACCGTTGGTCCCTTCATGTACGCGTGACATTGTAAAAAGGGCAAGTCCCACGATCTTTCGTTTGTACACGAGGGCTGTGCACCAACGAGTGGACCCTATGTTAGTGTTGTCTAGGGAAAGGTAATGACCGGGTGCTTCCCCCGAGTACTTGAGGTACTGCGGGATCGTTGATGACACGAAAGCTTCCCGGATCTTGTGGGTAAAGTGCGCAACCTCTGCAGAGTGTAAAACTATTCGAATAGCCGTGTCCACGGTCATGGACAGTTGGGAGGTGCTACTTAAACTATGTCCAGAATTTTACAATCTCGGTGAAAGTGTGTGTGTATTGAGTCAAGGTGGTGACTTGACTCGTTGAAAGAACCAGAAATAAATTGAACTCTATTTATGTTGATATCTGTAACCTGTCCTCGAGGTTACCCAAGTACAGTGATGCATGTTTCACAAATGGTAGAATATCTTATCTAGCTTGTTGCTAGATTGCTTATTGTTGTACAACTAGCATTGTTACCTTGAACCAAATCATGGGTTGCTTGCGAGTACATTCAAAGTACTCATTGGCTTGCCACTGGTTATTTAATTGGCCAAGCATGGAGGAGCTGGAATTTGAAGAAGAATTCTATGGAGACGAACATGCGAACTAGGACGCTTTCCCAGTCAGAATGCATGTAGGGTTAAGGCAGATGGCATGGGTTCTACTTATCTACGAAGACTTCCGCTATTCGAGTTTATTTGCTAATCAGCCCATGAGGCTTTATCTATGTAAGACTTTGCCATAATGGTCATAATTTGTGTAAGATGGTATGTATGGATGTAAGACTCTTGTTATTCAGCTTCTGTGTGTTCAGTGCATATTCATCTCTGGGATCACTGCACACGTGCATTCGGTGATCTCGACTCTTAAGTCGGGGTCCCCACAGAGCTGGTATCAGAGCCATCCTGACTGTAGGAAGCCTTAGTTAGCACGGGCGTTAGTTAGGATGAGACCCTTTTCATAAACCTTCTGAACCTCTCTTCTTTTCTAAACCTTACCAAACTTGAGAGATCATCAACTTATTTAACCTCTCCCATTCAACCTTTGTAGATGGCCACTGTACCTGAAGAGCTCCTGACCACTGGGTTCCCCTTGCTTCTCGAGATAGCCTCCAGGAGTGTCAGTTTCACCGAGCACCCATCCTCACCTACCATGAGCATTGGGTTAGCGACACTGAGGTGGAGTACCATGTGGAAGTAATCGTGAAGGCAAACGATCCTCCCACAAGTTGGTTCTTCGAGGGACCCCAGATGAAAACACTACCCCTCGCTGTCGAGGCAACTGCACTCAAGGCACTAACCCGCCTCCGAAAACTTCTTTTGCAGATGGCAGCCAAGATGACAACCCGCTTCTTGCCTTACCGGAAGGAAGGTGAAGATGAAAGCAGCGCGCAAGCCCCTCCCCTGAAGGAAGGACTTCCACTTCGATTTCCAGACCTACTTCAGCCTATGTGCTGACAGCTTGGCACAAGATTTGGCCTCGGAATCGATGAAGCTCCGATAAGAACTCCACAAGACCAAGGCACTTCTTCGACGAGCACAATAGAAGACGGATAGGATCAAGAAGTAAGGTGCGCCTCCCGGGAAACCCGCTGTCGCGTATCGAGGCGGAAGGCCCTCAGGAGATGTATCTTCCAAGGATGAAGAACCACCCCAGCGACGCCGTATGACGGCAAGAGAATATCACACGCTTTTCCCCGCACCACCAGAAAAACACCGCCGTGTCCAACTCCTCCACTCCCCCACACCCTCAAGTGGTAGGGGCCCCCAGACAGATGAAGACAAGGAGGAAGACCCAGAAGAGCCAGAATACGCAACCGAGCATTCCGCCACTTAGGCATTATTCGCATCTCGGATATGCCAGGTCGTGACCTCTATGGTAGGATAGGTCGTGTAACCCCTATGCGAAGTCGAGTCCTTGTATGGTTCATATGAAGCCATCTAGTGTTTGCTATTGTTGTGTTTGGATGTATGTCGTATTTTCCCTTCGGCGATGTGTAAACGACTACATCACCCATTTGGAATTTTAATGAATGTGTTTGGCCCTTTTGGCCCTTGCATGAAAATAAATAGTGTCACACCCACCCCCTTACTAGGCACCCATCTTTATTGCTTTCCCTCTTCATTCCAAATCATGAGACCTTTACCGCTCCAACAGGATGCCTGTTGTAACTCGTACTGGTACCTCTACCCAGCAGCCCGTAGCCGGAGCATCCGCCCAAGCAGAGGCCAGCCAAGACCAAACCCACGAACAAGATCCACAACCACCTCCCCCGATCATGGACATGGCTTAGCTTGTCCAAGCCTTCCGAGAGGAACGCCAAACCAAGACCGCAGCCCTCCAGATGATTGCTCAAGCTGTCACCAACAACCGCCAGCCGGCGGGGAATGGCAATGGACGCTCCATGTTGGCGGAGTTCAAGAAGCATGCACCGCCAACCTTCATCTAGACTACTGAACCCCTGGATGCAGAGGACTTGCTCCGCACCATTGAGGACTTGATGGAACTAGTCGGTTGCACCGAAGACCGCGAGAAGGTGGCTTATGCTGCCCACTGCCTCGGGGGGACTGCTAGAGCTTGGTGGGATGAATTCAAGGTCATGCATGCTGGGCAAGACATCACTTGGAATAACTTCAAGGAAGAATTCCGCAAGGCCCATATTCCTTCCGGAATCATGGCTATCAAGAAGCGTGAGTTTCGAGCCCTGAAGCAAGGAAGTGGCACTGTCAAGGAGTACATGCAGAAGTTCAGTGTTCTGTCAAGGTATGCCCCTGAAGATGTCAGCACAGATGCTGCAAAAAGGGAGGGCTTCATGGAAGGCCTCAATCCGACTCTGCAGTACTCGCTTGTCGTGTGTGACTGCCCAACCTTTCCTGACTTGGTGAACAAAGCACTCATGCTTGAAGACAAGCGGCGTGCTCCAGAAGACACTCGCAAGCGCAAGATGATCAGCAAGGGAAGTTCCAGCAACCAGAAGCTTCGCCCGTGGCAGCCAGCCCCGGTCAAGCCAACCTATCAGCAGCCAAGAGCTCCTGCACCTCGCACCAACTATCAGCCTCAGCAGTATGCCAACCCAAGGCTAGCATTCAACCCCAATAACAGTGGTGGCAACAAGATCAATAACCCAAACGAAGTCACTTGCTTTGGATGTGGTCAGTTAGGACACATATCAAGGGTGTGCCCCAACAAGAAGCTCGATGCCCCGCACCCCAATGCGCAGAACCCAGGACAAGGCCGCGGGATGCCACCAAGGAACCAAGCTCCTCGCAACCCACCCAACCATGGGAAGGGGCGTGTGAATCACGTCACTGCTGAAGAAGCCCAGGAAGACCCGGACGTCGTGCTAGGTACGTCCCTTGTCAACTCAGCACATGCAACTGTCTTGTTTGATTCTGGAGCCACGCATTCATTTGTCACTCAAAGATTTGCATTAAAAAGTGGCATGACCCCTACACCCCTGAATAACCCCATGGTGGTACAAACCCCCGGAGCAGAGATGAGAGCCAAGATAGGCTGTA
The DNA here is from genome assembly GCA_902687465.1 of Secale cereale. Classification (NCBI taxonomy): domain Eukaryota; kingdom Viridiplantae; phylum Streptophyta; class Magnoliopsida; order Poales; family Poaceae; genus Secale; species Secale cereale. The sequence continues at coordinate 354,645,928 of LR738710.1, forward strand.
AGGGAGTCAGTATCGTCATTAACGGGGTAGATTTCCTAACAGACCTTATCATCCTAAGATCACAAGGCTTGGATGTGATCCTAGGCATGAATTGGCTCAGCAAGCACCAAGGCTTATTAGACTATACCAATCGGACTGTCACTTTGACCAATGACCAAGGAGTCGAAGTTAAGTTTGCCTCCAACTCCTCTTCTGCTCAAACCACTCAAGTCAACTATCTGTCTGAAGTTGGACTGGAGGAAGTGCCAGTAGTATGCGAGTACCCCGATGTCTTTCCCGATGAGCTACCGGGAATGCCCCCTAACCGTGACATTGAGTTCGTCATCGAGCTCATGCCCGGGGCAAGAACCATCTATAAGAAGCCTTATAGAATGGGGACGGAAGAATTAGCCGAGATGAAGAAGCAACTGGAAGAGCAGTTGAGGAAGGGATTTATCCCCCCATGTGCCTCCCCTTGGGGATCACCTGTTCTGTTTGTGGCAAAAAGGGATGGTACCATCCGCTTATGCATTGACTACCGTTCCCTCAATGAAGTTCCAATCAAGAACAAGTATCCACTTCCCAAGATTGAAGATCTGTTTGATCAACTCAGCAGAGCCAAGGTGTTCTCCAAGATCGACCTCAGATCTGGGTACTACCAGCTGAAGATCAGACCCCAAGATATTTCGAAGACGGCATTTGTAACAAGATATGGTCTGTATGAATGGACGGTCATGTCCTTTGGATTAACCAATGCCCCAGCTTACTTCATGTATCTCATGAATAAGGTCTTCATGGAATATTTGGACAAGTTTGTTGTCGTCTTCATTGATGACATTCTTGTCTTCTCGAAGACGGAGGAAGAGCACGAGCATCATTTGAGGATGGCCCTATACAAGCTTCGAGAGCACCAACTATATGCCAAATTCAGCAAATGTGAGTTTTGGCTGCATAAAGTTGGATTCTTAGGTCATGTCTTGACCGAGGAAGGATTGTCAGTTGATCCCGCAAAGATCGAAGCAGTGACCCACTTGCAATCCCCAACGACCGTCAAGGTAGTCAGAAGCTTCCTCGGACTTGCGGGCTATTACCGCAAATTTGTGGAAGGATTCTCTAGCAGTGCCCGACCAATGACTCAGCTCCTGAAGAAGGACAAGAAGTTCGAATGGACGCCAAAATGCAAAGAAAGCTTCCAAGAGCTCAAGAAGAGATTGACCATCGCCCCAGTTCTGGCAACACCTGATATTCACAAAGAGTTCGTGATATATTGTGATGCCTCTCGAACCGGATTGGGAAGCGTTCTGATGGAAGAAGGACGAGTCATAGCTTACCTCTCAAGGCAGCTACGACCTCATGAAGAAAACTACACTACTCACGATCTTGAGTTAGCAGCAGTAGTTCATGCCTTGAAGACATGGTGGCATTATCTCCTAGGGAAACGGTGTGAGATATACACAGACCACAAAAGTCTGAAGTATATTTTCACCCAGAAGGAATTGAACATGAGGCAACGAAGATGGTTGGAACTAATCAAGGATTATGACCTCAGTGTCCAATATCACCCTGGGAAGGCTAACGTGGTGGCCGATGCCTTAAGCAGGAAGGCTTGCTCCCTGAATGCCATAATTCAAAGAAGGTTGCCAGCCCTGTTTGAAGAGCTGGAACAATTCAGTTTGGAATTGGTCACCGTGGATTTCAAGACCATCTGAAAGTCAAACCAACCTTGATGGACGAAGTCAAGAAGGCACAAGGTGGGCACGTAAGCATTGAAGGTATCAAGAAGAAGAAGAAGCTAGGTAAAGCCCCAGGATTCTTCGAGGACGAGCACGGGATTGTTTGGTACAAAGGCCGCATATGTGTACCATACAAGATGGAGCTGAAGAATTTGATCTTGCAAGAAGCCCACGACACTCCGTATTCCATCCACCCTAAGGAACCATGATGTATCAAGACTTGAAGGAAAGATTTTGGTGGCACGGGATGAAAAGAGAGATTGCAACCTATATTGCAAAGTGTGATGTGTGCCAAAGGGTCAAGGTTGAATATCAGCGACCTGCTGGATTGCTCCAATCACTCAAGGTTCTTGAATGGAAGTGGGGTAAAGTCGGAATGGACTTCATTGCTGGTTTACCAAGGTCGAATAAAGGACATGACTCCATCTGGGTCATAGTCGACCATTTGACCAAGGTAGCCCATTTCATTCCTGTCAAGACTACCTATGATAGCAACCAGCTGGCAACTCTCTACATCGACAGGATCGTAAGTCTTCATGGTGTTCCTAAGGAGATTGTGTCAGATCGAGGAACCCAGTTTACCTCAAGGTTCTGGAAGAAGTTCCAAGAAGCCTTGGGAACCAAGTTGTCATTCCGCACAGCTTTCCACCCACAGACCAGAGGTCAGACAGAGCGAGTAAATTAAATACTCGAAGACATGCTCCGAGCCTGTGTCTTGGCATATGGAGCCAGGTGGGAAGATTGCCTTTCTTTTGCCGAGTTCTCCTATGACAACAATTATCAGTCGAGGCTTCAGATGGCACCATTTGATGTGTTGTACGGACGCAAGTGTCGCACACCTCTCAACTGGTCAGAGACTGGAGAAGGGCTAGTCTTCGGACCAGATATTCTCCGCGAAGCAGAAAAACAAGTACTACTAGTCAAAGAACGTTTGAAGGCCGCCAAATCAAGACGGAAGAGCTATGCTGACATTCGTCGCCGAGATATGAGTTTCCGTGTTGGAGACCATGTGTACCTGCGGGTAACTCCTCTTAAGGGAACCAAGCGTTTCCATGTAAAAGGGAAGCTCGCACCAAGGTTCATTGGCCCCTTTGAGATCACTTCATGATGAGGAGAAGTGGCTTACCAGTTGGAACTACCACCTGAGCTATCCGATGTGCATAATGTATTCCACGTGTCACAACTCCAGAAGTGTCTCCAAGTTCATGATGAGGAGAGGCCCATTCGCATTCTGGATGAAGAGAGGCCCATTCGCATTCTGGATGAAGCAGAGCGACGGATGCGAAGCCGCACCATCAAGTACTTCAAGGTCCAGTGGAGCAACCACACTGAAGCAGAAGCAACTTGGGAACGTGAAGACTATCTTAGATCCGAGTATCCCGATCTCTTTTAAAGCCTAGTTTAGGAATCTCGGGGACGAGATTCTTGTAAGGGGGGTAGGTCTGTCACACCCTGCATTTTGTAACATGGTTATTGCATTAATAAAGCATGAAAATTTGGACCAACATTTTTTTTGGCATCATTTGGCTTTTATTTGGAATTAAGTTTTTCTCCTTGTGATTTTCAAGTGCTCTTTAAAGTCAACTACTCCATCTTATATACTTCATATCCTTACCCCAAACTTCTTCCCAATGATCATACCAAGTGTATATAACAGTATAGTATATTCATATAAAAATATTTTAGCCAAATAGTATTCTCAAAAATTAGTTATCCAAAAACTCCTAAATTGAGACTTGCAGTGCAAGTACTTTATTTAGGGTGATAAAAATATTTGAAAAGGTATGTTTGAATCCTATTAGGTATAGGACTCCCAAAAACCACAAAAGTATAATTTTAAAAGTTATTTTCATATTTTATTTAAAAGCTTTTTCTTAAGGCCAGAAATGGTCTTTAATAGGGGAAAATTATTTAACTATTTCAAAAATATTTGCCAAAATTCAGGGAGACTCTTAGGACATATATTGTCCATATATAAGAGTTTCAACACTTGGTCATGTTCAAAATATTGGGCAAATCCATCAGAAACCCTTTCTGGATATTTCAAGCTTTTGAAATAGTTATAAAGGAAATATTGTCTAAAAATTCCAGGGAAATTCTATCATGTCATATATGACATATTAGATGATCTTGCCAAGCCCCATGCCTTGGGAAGCAAGAAAACCTCATCAAAACCCCTCAAAACCATTCTGTCCATTTTTTAAGTTTGAGCAACTTTACATTGCCAAACTTGTCCAAATGCTCTCAAACTTGGTACACATGCTAAAATGGTCTAATAATGCATCTAGACCAAATGGCACAAGTTTTGGGGAAGGGTAACTTGATCAGAGTACCCCAAAACCATTTCTATCCAGATTCAAATTTGAACAACTTTACACTACCAACTTTTTACTTGTGACCTCAATTTTGTGGGCATGATCACAACCCCAAATGATGAAACTAAACCAAGTAGTGCATCAAGTAGAGATGAGTTTCTTAACTTAATCTTGGAAAATCCATTTCTGTTGATTTCTAGGGTTTACCAAAGTTACATTGGCAAGTTTCTTCAAATGATCTCAAACTTGGACGAACACCCTATTTCTATATATCATTTGATCCTGTTAAGTCTCATGTCAATTGGAAATCATTTGCTTGCCCAAAAACACATGAAACACCTTCTGGTAATTTCCAAAAACTACACTTTTACCTCTTTCCTTGTTCTCCTTGAGCTAGGCTTTTTACCACAGCATTTACTAGACCCCTTCTACCTCCAGCAGCAATGGCTGCACCACAGCTCAATGATCGAGGGGCGTAAAACCCCATTTTATATTCCTGGACAATCACTTTCACCCTTCTCTCTCAGTACTCTCTCCTTCTAGAAGCCTTCCATGGCATACAACGCCCCTCCCACATTCTTTACTCCCCCTAGAGCCAATGGACAAGGTGGCCTCGTCCAGAGCGTGTGGGACACGGCCATGCCAGCCATACGGGCGCTCTAGAGCGCGCTACAGTGTGCTCCCGCATTGTAGCTGCGTCCTGCCCGAGGAGCCCGACCACCTAGGGCGTCGGGATGGAGTCTCCCGAGGCCGCCTCGACGTCCACAACAAGACAGCTGGTCGGCCCCCTCCTCCTTCTCCCTCCTCTCGCCCCAGCTCGCACGCGCGCCAGCCGCCCGAGAGCTCCAATGAGCAAGCTCACACGCGCGGTGCCCCTGGCCGCCCTTGCTCTCCGTCTTCTCTCCCCTAGCTCTGGACTGAATCCAGGAACACCCCAGACACGGCGCCAGCTCCTCTCGAGCCCTGTGGCAACAAGCAGGAGCTCGCCGGCGCACGTGTCCATGGCACCCCACTGCTCTCCTATAAAAGGGACACCCCGCACCCTACTCTCCTCACCACTCGCTTCCACACACACCTAATCATCCATCTACACCACTCTCCCCTCTCTAAATGAGCCCGAGCTCGAGCTCCGCCGCCTCGGGTCACCGTCGACCTCAGGGTACAGGCCCTCTCCGCCGCTCCTCTTCCTCGATCTGGAATCGTCGCGGCTCACTGGCCATTTCCCCCTTCCTCCCCGCTTATTTTGCAGCTGGAAACGGCCGGAACCATCGACGCCCGAAGCCTTTCCGTCGCGTGACCTCGTCACCGGCGAACCAGGCCACCCCGGCGACTGCAACCACGTCCACCCGAACGACGACTCGATGCTGAGTCTAGCCGTGCCCTCGCCCGACCTCGTCGTGCCCAGCATCGACGCCGGTGAGCTCGCCGGCCCTCTATCGCAGGGTTAGGGATGACAGGCGGGCCCGCCTGTCAGCCTCTCCTCTCCTTCACCCATCTCTCTCTCGCTGACGCCTGGGCCCCGCCCGTCAGGTTTAAAACCTGGCGCATGCGCAGGCACCCGTGCGCTGGGCCACCTCTCTGGCTCGGCCTGCTGCGCTGCGGCTGTTCTGGCCCAGCAGGCACAAAGCCTTTTTCCTTTTTCTTTTCTATCAATCTTGCAAAAATTCCTCTGGTCTAAATATTAACCAAATGAAATAATTCCAGTTCCTAAAATCTTGTAATATTCCAACCTATTTAATGATATAACTTTCATACATATTCATGAAACTTTTTGTATTGTTCAAATTTAAATTTAAATTTGAACACTAAAAACTCTGTTCAAAAACCCCTCTACCCCATTCTGTCACTCCAAATCCAAAACTAAGAATTTTTGCCTTCTTGTATTTTATAAAAATAAGTTGACATTTTTCTGAGCACTTTGATTTTTCTTTTTTTATTATTGTCTTATTTTCCCGTTATTTTATTGCGACGATTAGATACCGTGTTTGATGAAGTTGCTGAAGAAGACGAAGGGGAAGGATTTGAAGACTTTGAAGACCAAGCCAATCCAGGCAAGCAGCCCATTGACCATGATACCGCTCTTGTTCGTCGGTACCCTTTTCCGATTGCATGATGATGAAAAGTGACGGCGGTAAACTTACTGGGAACCACCACATGGTGCATACCCCTACTTATAATCTTTACCATGTGCATAGATGCAATGTCAAAAGATTAGTTGTTGATACATAATGTTGCATATGTACCATGAACCCTTCGTGGTTGCATTCTTTTGAAAACCCCATCGGGTGCCCCTAATGCCCGAGGGTGATGTTGAGTTAAGGCCACCACTTGAGGAAGAAGTGGTGTACCAAAGAGAGTTCTCGTGTGTGGGTAAAATAATGGATTAGATTTTTGTGTGATTACAGTCCCAACCAAACATGTGCAACCACTCTACCCCTTATGGGACGGGGCATTATTGATTACTTAGGCTGATACTAGCATGGTGCCCACATCACTAGTGACGGGGGAGACTTGAGGTCACTCCCGGGACGAGGTCGTGCTTGGATAGGCGACCATGACTGTTTTTACAGGGCACCAGACACACCGTTGGTCCCGTCATGTATGCGTGACATTATAAAAAGGGCAAGTCCCACGATCTTTCCTTTGTACACGAGGGTTGTGCACCAATGAGTGGAGCCTATGTTAGTGTCATCTAGGGAAAGGTAATGACCGGGTGCTTCCCCCAAGTACTTGAGGTTCTGCGGGATCGTGGATGACACGAAAGCTTCCCGGATCTTGTGGGTAAAGTGCGCGACCTCTGCAGAGTGTAAAACTATTCAAATAACCGTGTCCACGGTCATGGACAGCTGGGAGGTGCTACTTAAACTATGTCCAGAATTTTACAATCTCGGTGAAAGTGTGTGTATTAAGTCAAGGTGGTGACTTGACCCGTTAAAAGAACCAGAAATAAATTGTACTCTATTTATGTTGATATCTGTAACCTGTCCTCGAGGTTACCCAAGTACAGTGATGCATGTTTCACAAATGGTAGAATATCTTATCTATCTTGTAGCTAGGTTGCTTATTGTTGTACAACTTGCATTGTTACCTTGAACCAAATCATGGGTTGCTTGCGAGTACATTCAAACTACTCATTGGCTTGCCACTGGTTATTTAATTGGCCAGGCATGGAGGAGCAGGTATTTGAAGATGAATTCTATGGAGACGAACATGCGAACTAGGACGCTTTCCCAGTCAGAATGCCTGTAGGGTTAAGGCAGATGGCATGGGTGCTACTTATCTACGAATACTTCCGCTATTCGAGTTTATTTGCTAATCAGCCCATGAGGCTTTATCTATGTAAGACATGGCCATAATTGTCATAATTTGTGTAAGACGGTATGTATGGATGTAAGACTCTTGTTATTCAGCTTATGTGTGTTCAGTGAGCATTGATCTCTGGGATCACTGTACACGTGCATTCGGTGATCTCGACTCTTAAGTCGGGGTCCCCACAGCCTCCCACCCGCTACTGGTGCTGCCGACGAAGGTGCCAGCGTCCCACGACTGGTGGAATAGTGCGAAGCTCAATGACCCCCGGGCTGAGCAGCTGTTGGCAAGGATGATGGCTAACCTCAAGCCTGATGACCCGAAGGCGGATATGCTGAAGGGGGGCCATGATTATCAAGGAGTTCCTGATGCAGCGCCTGGTTCCGCTCCAAGCGCACTCACGCCCCTTGTGGAAGTTCATGGAAGAGGGCGACGACCTCCGCTTTCTCCCAGATGCCTTGCCCGACAAGGAGCTGGGCAAGGTCCTCCTTCTTTTGGTGTCAGAGGACCAAGGGTAACCTCCTGACTCCCATCTTCCGTTGTACCGTCGCCTGGATGGGCCCCAGATTGTTGCTGCCATGCTCGCTTTTAACGAGCGCGGGCTCGTGCCGTCGGTGCCCACTGGGTCCTCGGTGGTGCTATCTTCCAGTGAGTTCGGCCAGGGAGAGGGGAAGACGGACTCAGAGGCGACCCGGGAAGGCGTGGGTGAGACATCTCCCCCATGCCAGTCTGAGCTCCTCCGCGTCCTTCCCCATGATGATGATGACGTTGAGTGACCAACCGGGGAGCCGACACGCTCCACCGGGGTTACCACAAGTTCAAAGGGCACCCCCAAAGAAGCTGCAGACCGGGATTTCGAGGACGGGGCGGTCAGCTCTGGTCCTTCAAGGTGGTATCTCTGCTTCCACTCTGGCCGGCACCGCTGCGAGTTCGGCTGCCGCGCCCCCATCTACTCATGGGGCTCAAGTTTTGGTGCCCCCGGCCATGAGGCTCTCTGGCCTCGTGCTCTAGAAAAGGGTGAGGGATTATGCCGCCGTGGACGAGTGAGTGCTTCGCCCTGACCCTTGTACATGTATTTGCTGCTACTTCTTGATGCTTCTCCCTTGAGTTGTCAGGCCTGCATCGGCGGCGAAGAAGAAGAGGGTGTTGGTGGTGACCCCTGATACCCAGCCGCTGTCGGTGTCAAAACCGGTGGATCTTGGGTAGGGGGTCCCGAACTATGCGTCTGAGGATCGATGGTAACAGGAGGCAGGGGGCACAATGTTTACCCAGGTTCAGGCCCTCTCGATCGAGGTAAAACCCTACTTCCTGCTATATTAGTATGAGTGAATATGTGTACAAGAGTTGGTCTACCTCGAGATTGTAATGGCTAAATCCTAGGTCTAGCCTATGAGGATATTATGATTCTTCTCTAGCGTCTATGGACTAAACCCTCTGGTTTATATACACACCGGAGAGGCCTAGGGTTTGTACATATCATCTTGCAGAGGAAGGAAAATCTACACCCGAGCATAAAACTTGCCATTACATGAATCCAGGAGTTCTATCCGAATACGAGAGATGATCTTCTATAGTAATCTTCATGGCCCACCAGTCCGGCCCACCAGGAGCTTGTCCGGCCAAATGAGGACCCCCCGATCCAGGACTGCCTCAGTAGCCCCTGAACCTATCTTCGATGACGATGAGTTCGGCTTCCGTATTGTCTTCGACATTACAAGGCGGGTTCCTCCTCCCGAATATATTTTCTGAAAATAGATGGATTGTGTTCGGCTCTGCAAGATTAGTACAACCCTTAGCCTCAAAGGCAAGGCTCTTAAAGAAAATGAATAATGTGTCTCTACTGACAACTTTTGGGTGAAGCGTCAATCCAACCCACTAACATATCGAACCATTTTATTTGGTCCTAGTTTCGTGTTTCGAGGTATATACTCATTGGCACATCCCATCAGAATAGAGATCATGCCCGCTTATTGTGGGATTCTTATCAGTGTGACGTGAGCACTCATGCCGCGCATTACGCACGACCGCTTTGGGAACTGGCGAGTTTTATGGCTAAGGTGGAGGGACGCTCTATATCCGCAGCGTTATAAAAGGACACCAATCCCTTTCATCAGCCCCACGCCTTCCTCAAGCTTGAGCTCTCCAATATCCCTTGCCCTCGTATTCATGTCTTGCGCCCACAACTCCTCGGTCCTCAACCACTACTCCTCTTCCCAGCAATGGCTGGATCGGTGGCAGAGGCAAGTGGGAGGCTTCCACGATCACCGAAAAGACCGTGGAGGATCTACGGAGCACAAGGTATCTCGCCGGCGACATCGCACACCGACTCCCCCCTAAGGGCTAGGTGATTCCTGTTCCTAAGGCGGGTGAGAGGGTAGTTTTTACCTCCCAGTTTGTTAGGGGGCTAGGGTTTCCACTCCACCCGTTTGTTCGGGGTCTTTTGTTCAATTCTTCACATATCCACTTTCATAGTGATGTGTGAACCGTTTCTCCGCATCCCCCCATACTTCGGTCTATGGCTTAAGACTTTCAACGTGAAGACGAAGGTGGTTGACGGGGAACATGCAGAGTGCGGGGGTGCTATGATCTGCCAGCTCCCGAACGCAACTTGGCCCAAGGGCTCATTCGTGGAGACGAACAAGGTCTAGCAGCAGGAATGGTTCTACACCAAACCCCACGACACCAAGTGGGCGGAGGAGCCTGCTTTCCGATTCGGACCCCCCATGAGCTTGACCTCCTCGACCAAAAAGGGTCTGGACTGGGGGGTCACATACTGAGGTAACGACTCTCGTGGGTCGTGTGTCCCGCGTGACCTCCAAGGGGCACCTGCTCTCCTCCGTGATCCAGGTGATGCTAACCCGACTTCTTCTCCCTTACCAAAGTCGGGATTCCTCCCTATGGGAGTTTGATCCAGCAGGAGACAAGCCACTAAAGCATCTCTTTGGCTCTACGCACAAAGAGATCTGGAAGCAACTCTTCAAGAGCCAGAAGGAATGGCCCAAAGAGGACAAGGATGCGGGCTTCAATGTCGGCGTCCTGGGAACCAGGGTACCCAGACTTGCCTGACTGCGGGCCGTGACGCGCTCCTACAAGCAGCCTGGTACGGCCCAGCTAATCGACCAGTTGCTCAAGACCCTCGCGAGGGGCCAGGCCTCATGAGGAGAACAACGCCAAGACCCCCTCGGGAGCAGCCTCGGCAAGGCGTTCCGGAGGGGAGGAGAATCCAAGGCCAAGCCTGCCTCGGGAGGAGGCAGTGATGTCAGTAGTGACGCACCGCGCCAGCGAGTGCCAGCGTCCGCCAGCGGCGCAGTTGCCATTTCGGTGCAAAGGGGACAGCGCAGTCATTGGTTCCCAAGGAGCGGGGCAAAGGTTTCCTCTTTGGTGCAATAAGACCGAAGACCGCAAGTGTCGGTGTACAAAAAGAGGGGTACACTTTTTGTACCCCTATGACTGTGCACGGGCAGCCTGAGCCACGGGTACAACCATACCAAGCATGGCAGGGGAGGTTAGCCAGGGTAAGACCGAAGCTCGATGGAACTGGAGCAACACCAAGAACAAGACCACAAAGAGCAAAGGGACGAAGCGGCTTCCCTCGACGAGATCCTTCCCGGGAGCCAGTTTCAATAGCCCCGGCAAGATCCTTGCTGGGGCCGGCTCTAGCAGCCCCGGCAAGACCCTTGCCACGGCAGCTCGCCCCACGCCTATGGAGCTGATCACCCTTGAGTCCACTGCCCCCATAGGGCAAGGATTCGGGAGATATCCCCGTAGTGGCATGCAGATCTTTGTGAAGACATTCAAGGTCAGATACCCACTGAGAAGACGATGACCCTTGGCGGGATCCCAGCCAAGGAGGACCACAAGACCTCCGGCAAGCACCTTGCCGGGGATGACAGCAGGCGCTGCGGCAAGACCCTTGCCAGGGCCCCGGGAAGGCCCTTGCCGAGGACATCCGCAGGGCCACTATCGGGCCCACGCCATCTAAGCTTCCACCGCCCCATGCAGCTGCCGACCCAACCAGCTAGGAAGGCACCTGCGTGGCGACATGTAGATCTTCGTGGAGACCCGCCATTGCGCCTCCTCAGCTGCCTGCCTGCCTACATGGCGTCTCAGGCATCGCTCGCCAGGGCGTGTGTCGACGCAAGAAGGAGCGGCGACGGACAAGATGGATGTCTCCCTCGTCCCCGATAAAGCGAGGACACCTAAGCAAGACACATTAAATGCGCCTTGTCATGTAATGGGAGGGATAACCTCGCATCACTGTACCCTTTCCACCTCCTGTGTGCCACTGTGGCGACCCCTTTCCCTATAAAAGGAGGCCCGAGGCTACCAGGAGGAGGATTCGGCTCTTTAGAACTCCTCACGACTCGGCTCTTTGGAGCTCCTCACGCCCCATAGCTAGCTGAAGAACACAAACATATAATCCACCAAAGCAGGAGTAGGGTTTTACGCATCTTTGCGGCCCGAACCTGGGTAAACGAACCGTGTGCAAACTGTTGGATCCGCTCTTCTCTCAACCCCGCGCTGCGCAACCGTAGTAGGGATTCTTGTGATCCCATAGGTGTCGATCCAATACCCCGACATCTTTGGCGCGCCAGGTTGGGGTCGCAGTTGTGAGAACCGGTTCTAGCAGTTGGCCCAACGCTTTTTCGTCTTCGTGGCCCTTTGAGAAGGAAGGACGCCGGAAGATCTGCACTCGAGCGGCTACAAATTGAAGCTAAGTTATATTGAACCCTGGATATTTTTATCCTATTATTTAAAGTTATTATCCCAGAGCTATCGTTCTTTGTACAAAAAGAAACCTGCACGCAAATGGGGCCCTTCCCGATCGGCAATGCCTTTGCTCTGTTTCGAGTCCGCTCAACAGTTCAAACGGTTGTGTTGGAAACGGTAGGGTAGCCTTCCACAATTGGCAAGGCTCTCGACTCTGACTCGAGTCAATCTCGACAGTTCGAGCGGCTGCGTTAAGGGCGGCAAGGTGGCTTACCCGGCAGCACGCTCGCCCGGCAGGCCAATGGGGACCCGTCCCCAAGACGCCGCCCTGGGTTTTTCGCGCCGGCAAGCCTACCCAGCTAGCATAGGGTGGACATAGAGAGAAACAACAAACAGGAACATAACATGCATAATTCCAAAGATATTTCAAAGTTATATTACATCATTGCTGCGGTTCTAACTAAAGATAAAAAATTTCTTGGCCATGAAACCGCAGCAGCGAAGAAGACCGGGATGCCTAATCCCGGCGCTGGCCTTCCACCCTCGTGATTTCGTCGATGCAGCTGATGACGGGCTTGATGCGCTCCTTGAGCACCCTGAGGTCAGTACCCTCCGCAAGCTATCCATCGCGGCTTCGATGTCGAGGGCGGGATTCCAGAACGCCATCTTGGTGAGGACCTTGGTCATGACCCCCCGGCAAAGTCGCCGGGCCTTCCCGGCGAGCGTGGCCATTCTGTTGGAGTGGAGATCAGCCAAGGCGCCGAGGACGCCCTCAAAGAACAAGGTCAGCTTGGCAGTGACGGACCCGCTCCACTCAGGGGCGTACCTCAAATTTGGCATCCCCATGAGGGCCAACTGCGAGGTGACCCTGTCGGCGACGTCCTCCAGCCGGCTGATCCACCTGTTCTCGCCCACCACGTATTCCTGGTGGGAGGCGGCCTCGTCCACCCGCAGCTGCTTCTCCTCCTCCAGGCTCCTGGTCATGGTCTCCTCCCGAGCCAAGCTCTCTGACAACATCTTCTCGAGATTCTCCAGCTTCAGCTTGAGATCTCTGATGGAGTCTTGCGCCTCGGAGAGCTCCCCAGCCTTGCTGATGACGCTCCCTGTGCCTCTATCAAGGCACAGTCGAGCCTGTTCTTTTCATCGGACAACTTGAGGTCCTGCTCCTTCAGCTTGTCCCGCTCCACCTCTAGCTCCTTCACCTTGCTGGCATGGACCAGAGCCTGGGCATCGAGTGCTTCTTTGTGCCTCTGTCCCAGCTCGCGAGTCCGCCGCTCTACAAGGACCTCGAGTTCCTCATCCTTGCCACGGAGCGTTGCGGCAAGCTTCGCCTCGCGCGCGGAGAGGTCTTCCTCCTGGGAATCCAAGGCGGCTTGATGCTGGTTCTGGGCGGCCTCGGCCGCGGCAGCCAAGTTCGCTGCCTCTTCCTGGGCCTTCTCGACATCAGACATCTTCATGATGAGCTCTGCATCGCGCTTGGCCAATTCTTCCTGGAAGGCCCTCTGCTCCTCGCGGGACTGGTGAAACCACGTTTGCGCCTTAGCAACGCGCGCCTGGAAGTCCACCTCCGCCTCGTCCACCGTTGCCATCCTGGACTTAACCTTGTCCAGACGGGCACGGTAGAGCGCTTGGAGCTTTCGGAAATTGGCCCCCATAGCGCGGAAGAGTTCCTCTTATGGGGAACCATCGCCGCCGGCGCCCGGTTTGTTGACCACCTCGAGCCCAGTGGCGGCAAGCACCTCACCATCGAAGACTTCCCCTCCGACGGGTGCTCGGGAACTTGACGCCCCTGCGAGATGGACGAAGAGGTCGTCGCCCAGCTTCAGGTATCTGCCGGGGCCCGAGGTTGTGGAGGAAGAAGGCTGATCATCAGCCACCTCTTCCTCGGCTGTAGCCTTGCCGGCCTCCCTGGTAGGCTCACCGCTAGCGCCCTCGGCAACGTCCTTGGCGGCCTTATTAGTGGCGGCCTCGGCAGCGTCCTTGGCGGCCTCCCCGGCGGCAATCCTGTCGGCCTTCGCCGCGGCCTCCTCAGCAACTTCCCCGATGACGGCGTCCACGTCCTACATATCTGTTGAAGGAGGGCCTGGGCAGTGATGGGGATGATGAAGCAAACAAAAAGGATAAGGGAAAAGGAAAGACAGAAGACAGGCGACTCACCAGTGCCGGGCTGTGAAGCAGAAGTCCCCTCCCCGCTGGCGTCTGGCGCCGTGGCAGAGCCACCAGCGCCCAAGTTCCCCTCTTCCTCCATGTGTGCGGGCTCCATGCTTGGTGCCCTTGCCAGGGACGCCCCTCGCGGCGGCGTAGTCGATGGGGGTGTTGTGTTGGGGGTGGCCGCCTGCGGCTCCTCCTGCTGCTGCTCCCGTCCTACAAAACCAACAAGGTCAGCACCATAGCATCAAGCACCTACTGCATGTCGAGCAAGAAGAGGATGATGAACTTACGCTGGGGGTTGTGCCGGGGGCTGCCATCCGGGCTGCTCAACACCACCAGTGGTGTCTTTGAAGCCCCAGCCGGGGGCTAGCTGCTCGCCGAGGCCCTCGCTCTCTTTATCCTCTAGGCCAACGTCTCTGCATCCCTGAAGAAGCAAAACAGATCAAGATGAGTGGCATGGTTCTGGAGAATGGAAATGGCGGTAAGGAATTAAGTACTTACTCGTCGTCCATCTCCTCCTCCTCCACCGCTTTCCTTTTCCTCTTCGGGCTGAGAGGCCCAAGATCAAAATGGACGCGTCGGCATCCGAGTCAACGTCTGCCGGGGGAGGCGAAGAAGGCGGAGTTGGTGCGCGCCCAGATGGAGAAGGGGTTGTTGCTTTCTTCTTCTCGGCGGCCTTCGTCAGCCTCCTCGCCGCCATGGCCCTCGTGTGGCGCCCGGACCCCTCCAGGGCCAATTGAGGCTGCGCAGCCTTGCCGGGCCGGATCGGCTCCCCGGAACTGGCCCGTCGCAGGACTCGCCCTCTTCCCCTGGCTGGCGCCGAGCCCGCCGCCACGTCCTCCTCCGACGACGACTCATCGGCCACGTCTTCGACCAGCGGAGCTCCGGTGTCGGCGCTGCTAGCCTATCCGGCGGCCGCCGCCCACTGGGCGAGCTCCTCCTCCTCCGCAGCCGTGGCATCCTTGTCCTCCACACCCCCGGCGCTGCCGGCCTCCATGACGAGTTGCGCCACCCTTGCCCTAGCGCTGATGTAGTCCAGCTCTTCCTGGGTGGTGTCCCTGACAAGCCACCGCTCGGCGTCAGGCTTGACGCACACCTTGACCAGAGAGTCGAAGAATTGCTGCACGACCTCGTCCACCGGCTCCTTCCAGCTCGGGACAGGGCCGTACGCGTTGCATTCCGGCATCATGGCAATGATCTCGGACTGGCACGAATTGTTGCACAGCGGGACCACCCCCCCTGGCAGCTTGAAGAGTTGCCCCTTGATGGCCTTGCCGGCCTTTGCGGCAGGCCTCGCGGCCTTGCCGGTCCGTTCGACCTCGCCGTCACGACCCACATCAAGCTAGAAGAGCTGTTGGCAGAAATGGGCATGTCCCATCACCGTAAGGTTGTGGTCGAGGCCGGGGCGGAGTCGCATAACGTCAGCAAAGGGGCATGTCCCATCACTGTAGAGCCAGGCTGGGCTCCCCTTGTTATGCAAAGGGGCGATCTGACGGCGAATGAAATCCGCCTCGATCATCTCAAGGGTGAGTCCGGCCTGGGTGAGCCGGTGGATCCTGGTGGTGGCGACGGTGAGCCTCCCGTCGGCGGCGTCGACGTCGCTCCAATCACTGCCGCGGACCGGCGGCACCCGGCGAACCTTGAAGAATCTTGGCGGTTCTTCTTCTTCAATCCAGCACCACCGGCCGCGCCATTCATCCCACCTCTCCTTCATGGAGCCGTCCGGGTACGCTCCCTTGGATCTTGGAATCCAGGTGATGCACCCAGAGACGGCACCTCCCGGCTGGATTCGAGGGGTGAAATAGTGGCGGAAGAGCGCCATGTTGGGCTACACCCCGACGAAGCCCTCACAAAGGTGCGCGAAGAAAGCCATGCACGCCGCCGCATTCGGAGTAAAATCCAAGAGGCGGAAGCCAAAGGTGTGCATGACATCACAGAAGAACTCGGAGAAGGGGGACATAACCCGCAAGAAAAGTAGTCGACAAAGAAGGGGTACCGATTTGGGCCAGGTTCGACGCAAGCAGCTGGAATGACGCGCGTCGCCGGATGTCCCAAATTCC
>LR738710.1:354662303-354880921 GCA_902687465.1 Secale cereale
CCCCCCCCCCCCCCCCCGTATTCGCCCCCCAAAGGGGCTTGAAGGCGGCCCGGAGCTCGTAGACTTCGACCGTCGACGGGATGAAGAAATCAGCCTTCGTCCGGTCCCCCGATAACGCGCCCTCCGGCGGCTCCACAGACCCGGCACCCTTGGCCACCCCCTTGCCCTTGGCGGGTTTGGACGCCATGGCGGCTGAGTTGGTGGGCTGAGGTAGGGGAATGGCGAAGCAACGGCGGCAGGCGACGGCGGAGGCTTCGGAAGGAAGGAAGAGAGGAAGCGGCAGCTCTGAGATTGGAAGAGGCGCGAGGAAAGTGGGGGAAGTGAGCAGCGCTCCTGCGGTTATTCCTTCTTATGGGGGGGGGGGGACACGCGCCGCCTCCTTTCGCATTTACTGCGACGTGACGCATGCCTGCGGAAACCACCCCGCGCATGCCGCCCTCGTCACGCCCGCCCCTCCACCCCGCGCCATGCGCGCGGGTCGTGGGAGGCGCAACGCGCGGAAAATCTTACCACGGTGAAAACCGCCCTACCTGCCCGCGCACCGTTCTGGCCCTAGCCCAACAACGCGTCGCACTTATGTGTGGCCCAGGCCCGGGGGCTCTTGTCGGTGTACAAAAAGAGGGGTACACTTTTTGTACCCCTATGACCGTGCACGGGCAGTCTGAGCCACGGGCACCACCACACCAAGCATGGCAGGGGAGGTGAGCCCGGGTAAGACCGAAGCTCGATGGAACTGGAGCAACACCAAGAACAAGACCACAAAGAGCAAAGGCACGAAACGGCTTCCCCCGGCGAGATCCTTGCTGGGAGCCAGTTTCAGCAGCCCCGGCAAGATCCTTGCCGGGGCCGGCTCTAGCAGGCCCGGCAAGACCCTTGCCACGGCAGCTCGCCCCACGCCTATGGAGCGGATCACCCTTGAGTCCACTGCCCCCATAGGGCAAGGATTCGGGAGATATCCCCGTAGTGGCATGCAGATCTTTGTGAAGACATTCAAGATCAGATACACACTGAGAAGACGATAACCCTTGGCGTGATCCCAGCCAAGGAGGACCACAAGACCTCCCGCAAGCACCTTGCCGGGGATGACAGCAGGCGCCGCGGCAAGACCCTTGCCGGGGTCCCGGCAAGGCCCTTGCCAAGGACATCCGCAGGGCCACCATCGGGCCCATGCCAACTAAGCTTCCACCGCCCCATGCAGCTGCCGACCCAACCAGCTGGGCAGGCAACTGCAGGGGACATGCAGATCTTCGTGGAGACCCGCCATTATGCCACCTCAGCTGCGTGCCTGCCTACATGGCGTCTCAACCATCACTGGCCAGGGCGCGTGTCGACGCAAGAAGGAGCGGTGACGGACAAGATGGATGTCTCCGTCGTTCCCGATAAAGCGAGGACACCTAAGCAAGACGCATTAAATGCGCCTTGTAATGTAATGCGAGGGATAACCTCGCATCACTATACCCTTTCCACCTCCTGTGTGCCACTCTGGCGACCCCTTTCCCTATAAAAGGAGGCTCGAGGCTACCAGGAGGAGGATTCGGCTCTTTAGAACTCCTCACGACCCGGCTTTTTGGAGCTCCTCACGCCCCATAGCTAGCTGAAGAACACAAACATATAATCCACCAAAGCAGGAGTAGGGTTTTACGCATCTTTGCGGCCCGAACCTGGGTAAACGAACCGTGTGCTAACTGTTGGATCCGCTCTTCTCTCAAGCCCGCGCCCCGCAACCGTAGTAGGGATTCTTGTGATCCCATAGGTGTCGATCCAATACCCCGACAGCAAGGACAATAGGGAGGATGTCACCGTGGAGTCCACCACCGTGTCACCGCCTGATCCTTTTGTAGGCAAAGACTGCTTTTGTCAGGGTAGGAACGTCCTTGTGTTCCCGCTCAAAAATGGGCGTTGTGGAATCCCTTCCCACCTAAACATTTTGGGGGAACAGGACCGTGGCCGCCTATATAAGTAGCTAGAACCCCCACTTCAAAGGGGAATGAACGAATCATCGACTCACACACTTGACCACCGCACAAGGAGCAAGAACACTAGCCTCCTGACCCTCCTGAGCTCGCCTCCTGAGCCCAGGAACCCTTGTACCAGTTCATATTCTAGCTCGCCTTGAGCCAATCCACCAAAGCAGGAAGTAGGGTCTTACACCATATGGTGGCCTGAACCTGGATTAACTCCTTTGTGCTTGTTTGTTGCTTGTTTGAATCCTTCCACCGAGACGTGAGCGAGACGCTAGGTAGACGTGAGTGGCAGAGATCTTCATTCACGCCCATGTGTTCGAACTTAACGGGTTTTGCGGAGCCCTAAATCCGACATTTGTCGCGCCAGGTAGGGGGCGTGTCGAAATCTCGCCTCTCCGACGACCTCGTCGCGTTCTCGTCACCGACCCTACTCCACGGCCATGGTGGACACACGCCGAGCTTGCGGCGCCCGTCGCGCTGCGAACGTCCCTCAGACGGCGCCCGCGGGCAACGGCGCACCGCTTTGCCCCAACTCTCCAGTCACCAACGCCGCCACCGACCCGGCTGTCTACGAACACCAGGACTCCTCGCTGCCGCTGTCCGTGCGGCGGGATGGCCGCACAGCAACACCTTCAGCCTCGCCGGTCGCAGCGTCGTCCTCGCTGGTCCGCCGCGGGCCGGTCTACCAGCAGCCTGCGCTACTGATGGCGCGGGAGCTCTTGCGCTACCGCCCGGCAGATGATCTCTACGACGAGTGGCTCCATCGCATCACCGAGCTCGTCAATGCCGCTGGAGAAGCACCTGCACCAACGCACTCCTCACGTCCCCCGTCGCCCCGGTGGCGAACGAGGGCCGTGGATTCCCGTCTCCGCCTCCCCTTCACCCCGCAGGCCAGGAGGGCCGGTGCGAGGCCCCTCGACGTGAACAGCCCTGCAGAGCCCACGCCCACGACGAGGAGAGTTGTCAGGTGATCCCGCACCCACAAGTAGGGGCTCGTGGGCCCCCTGGCCCACAACGCCCAGACCACACGCCATAGGAGGTGGTGGCGCCAGCACCTCAAGAACCAGCGTCACAGGTGCAGGGGGCGCCTACGATCATGATCGTGCGCGGGTGTGGTGCCCTAGCTCCCGAGCTACGGTGCCTCATCTGGCCCGGCAAGTTCAAGCCGGACCTGCCTCCGCACTACGACGGCACCACCAACCCCACGGAGTTCCTCCAACTCTAGAAGCTGAGTATCGAGGCATCCAACGGCACTGAGCAGGTCAGGGCAAACTGGTTCCCCATGGCTCTGAAGGACGGTGCGCGCTCCTGGCTCCTGAACCTCCCGGTGGGATCCATCTCCTCCTGGGGAGAGCTTCGCGAGCGTTTCGTCGCTAACTTCCAAGGCACCCACGACCGAGCCCCGGCAGCTCCTGACCTGCGTCGTGTGAGGCACCAGCCGAGAGAAACCCTGCAAAAGTACATCCAACACTTCAACACCATGCGCCTCCGTATCCCCAGGGTCTCGGATGAGGCCATCATCTTCGCGTTCTCCGATGGCATCCGCGACGTCTGGATGAGGGAGGAGCTTGCCATCCACGAAGACCTGTGCACAACCCTCGAGAAGTTCAAGCTCGCGGCAAAGTGCGCCAGGGTGGAGGAAGGCCGCTTCTCCCTTCAAGAGCTGCCTGAGGAGGAGGCAGACGACAAGAAAACCAAGGCCAAGGAATCGAAGCGCAAGGGACCCGCCGTGCTGGCTGCTGAGCCAGAAGTGAAGCGTGGCTGCGGCTACGATGACCTCCCTAGAGACAACCGACCGTACTGCGTCTTCCACAACGTCCACAGCCACAACACCAACGACTGTCAGGAGATCAGGGCGATGCACGGCTGGCACGTCGGGCAGTGCCCTGAGCGCGACAATCGCGGCTACGGTCGTGGAGGAGGCCGAGGAGGAGGACGTTGGGACGGCAGGAACTCGCGCCAAGGTTGGCGTGAGAAACCTCGTGAAGACCACTGGCAGGAGCAGCCTCGTGACGCCCCCTGGCGCAACCAGCCTCGTGAGGGTCGCCCTCAGGGAAATGGAGGCATGCCTCCGCTGCCACCACTGCCAAGGAGGAACGATGACGACCGCTAGGGAGAAGGGGTAGGGGGCTTCCAGGAACCGCGTGCAGTCGCGTGCATTCTGGGAGGAGCCCAAGCCCCGGCTTCTCACCGCACCTTCAAGCAGTTCGCCCGTGAGGTGAACGCGGCGCTCCCCAGGCCTGACGCCACGCGAAACCTTAGGTGGACCAAGCAAGTCATCGCTTTCGACCCCAAAGACCAGCTCAAGTGCACTGCGGCCCCAGGCACACTCCCAATGCTCTGCGCCCCGACCATCAGCAACGTCCTCGTGACCAAGACCCTCATCGACGGCGGAGCAGGGCTCAACGTCCTCTCCATCCACACCTTTGAGACACTCCAGGTTCCCTACGATCAGCTCCACCCCACCAACCCATTCTACGGAGTCACAGATGGTCCACGCTCCCGTGGGGCAGGTCCGCCTCCATGTCACCTTTGGCGACCGTGACAACTACCACACAGAGCTCATCGACTTCGACGTCGCCAACATCCACCTCCCGTACAACGCCATCCTGGGGTATCCTGCCCTTGCCAAGTTCAGGGCGGCAACCCATCACGGCTACAACGCCCTCAAGATGACCGGAAGCGGCAGAGTCATCACGATCGCCTTCGACGAGAAGGAAGCGGTGCGTTCCCTGGAGCGTGCCTACCAGACCGCGGCGGTTGAGTGCCCCGATGAGGATGGAGCCATCCTCGCCTTGCAGACCTCCCCCAAGAAGAAGAAGAACCTACCCGTCGACGGACCTCAGGACGCGGGGGCTCCCGATGATCTGGCCTCAGGACTCGCGCCTGCTGACGAGGCGCCCTCCACCCTCACATAGGGAGGCGCGCTCGACGCCTGTCTCATGATGGGCTCGTGGGCTCTTCTCCGGAGTGTCCCTGAGCTGACAAGTGCCCCGAGGGAGGTGTTCGAGCACCACCTGCAAGCGTATCTTGATGCGTGTTTTTGTGAGCCGAGCGCAAGCCGTCCAGCGCTGGGGGCTCAGGACTTCATTGACCAAGTTACAGAGGAACTTCAGTACGCAAGTCTCATCCATAGTGGGCGTAACCGCACAATCTCAAGTCCACCTAGTCGCAGCCCAAGCGACTGCTTCCGCGTTTGCGTCTTCATCACGGGTCTCAACCGAGCCGCTTCTCAGGAGCCCTTCTGGCCGACGGCGGTCGGCCGAAGGAGGGCCCTCCCCTGCAGCTACGTCCGCACGCTCTTCGGCTTCTGCAACGCAGCTGCCATGTTCCAGCATCTCGTGCAGCAGGCCTTGGGGGCTCGGGAGGCTCAGTGGTAGGCCGTCCGGACGGAGCAGGAGCCGGACCCGCGCGACCACTGAGAGCCTCAGGAGCCCCTGGGCCTCAGGAGCCTGACGATCCTCGGGAGCGACCCGCACAACTCGTGTCTTCAGCTACCCCAACTCTCCTTCGGCAAGTATCTGCTGAGACTTCAGGTATCCAAACGAGGGCGCCTCTCAGGCTGCATCATCCTCGGGCCGTTGGGGGCTGTTTCCCCGCGGCTGTCTCCCTTTTTGCATGATCAAGGCCAGATATTTCTTTCCATTCGCATTATCTATATGCTTGGCATCCTCACCGCCACTAAGGTCATGAGCCCTTGTGATCCCACTCGCGACCGCCCCATGATTAAGGACTGGCACAACGTCTGTGCTCGGGTCCGTCCCTGCAGCATCGATAAACGCAAGGGCTAAGCTCTGCCTAGCGAGCCATTTCCGTGATGGCACATCCCATGGTCCTTGGTGCCTTGTTCTCGCATGGGCTAATTGTGGATGGGTAAGTAGGGGCCCGTGGCAGGTGCCTCGCTCATGCGGGAACCGCGCGCAGGTTGTTTTTCCTTTGGATCGTGGCATGAGAAGACTGGGCACGGCGTCTGTGCTTGGGTCCGTCCCTGCAGCGTCGACTAATCCAGTGGCTGAGCTCTGTCTCGCGGGTTAACCCCGTGACATCACCTCCTGTGGTCGCTGGTGCTGCGGCCTTTTCATGCAATATCCCCCGGAGATGCACTCTGCGCAGGTCGACACAACACCTCTCTTTTCACATTTTGCAGAAGAAGACTCAGGCACTACCCGCCTCACGGTAGGGTCTCCTGAGTGATACGTAAGCTCATGAGAACGTCATCAGAGTCGTTCAGCTCGTCCTAAGGAAGGCCCATATACACCTTGGCTGTCCTACCGTGCAAGCCGCTCGTCAGGACGGGGCTGTACACGCCCCAGAGTCTCTCCCGGTGGGAGGCTCCCTTCCACAGTCTAGTGGAAGTACCAAGCTCCGCGCTGGCAGATCCAACCAAGGAGCGGTTATGCCCATGAACCAGTGGAAGCACCAAGCTCCGCGCTGGCCGATACAACCGAGGCGCGGTTATGCCCACACTCTGCGCAAGTGTGGTAGCTCTATGCTCCGCGCTAGTTATAAACAACTGAGGGTGGCCTCCAGTGGTCGCACCAACCTCAGGGAGCTTTTCAGCTCACAACGCTCACAGCTTCACCTTGGATGGGTGTTGCGAGGGGGGCTAGGCACGGGGGCTATGCTCAGGTCACGCCTGGTAGACTCCACCCTACCAGGTGCCTAGACACCTGGCCTTCCCGTGCCCCCATCCCAGGCGAAGGCTCGTGGGCAAGGTATGGTGCTCGTTCTCCTTCATGAGAGTCGTTCGTACGTCAAGGGGGACCCCTGGGCATCACGACCCAGGGGCCTAACTGGCCACGTAGCCCCTCATCCCTTGAGCCTAGTTATGACGATAACCCCGGTCCTCCGGAGGGCTCAATGGCGATCGAGGGATGCACGGGGTTGGGCCCTGCCGACGCAGAATGAAAACGGGATTGCTTGAACGTGAAGGGGGACCCCTGGGGCATCGCGACCCAAGGGCCTCACTGGCCACGTAGCCCCTCATCCCTTGAGTATAGTTACTATGGTAACCCTTGTGTCCGGAGGGCTCAACAACGAGTCTAGTTACTACGGTAACCCCGGTCATCCAAAGGGCTCAGCAGCGGCCGAGGTATGCGCGGGGTTGGGACCTGCTGACGCAGAGCACATAAAGCAAACATGAAAGGAAGCAAGCATGGAATCATCTAGCTATTACAATAACGTCAAGTTTTTTCAAATTCAACCAAGTTCTTATGCCTCCCCGAGGCACTCACACTTTTCTCACTAAACAGGACGAATCAAGCATCGTCGGGTGCAGCAGTACCGGTGGTCTCCCCTTCGACCGCGGTAGTGGTATCCTAGAGGAACGCCTCCACCAGCGACGTGACCTTCTCCCTCAGGGCCTCGGCAGCCAAATTCTCCATGACTACGGTCACGGGCTCGGACAGCAAGGCCAGGTCAAGGGTGGGTTTGTGAAGGCTTAGGTGGGTGCACACCTGCGTCAGGACCAAGGAAAGCAGCGTACAGCCTTCAGCGTCGGCTAACTGGCAAAATCGTGGCCGTAACACCACGCAGGGACTCCACGAGCGTAGCAAGGAGCTGTGCGGGGCCTCCCTCCGGTGCGGCCAGTGGCTCCTTGAACCCTTCCCCGTAGGCGGCGTGCAGCGCCTTGCGGGCCTCAAGGTCAAAGGCGGCAAGGGCCTCGGGACTCACCGGCGCCAAGGCCGCAAGAGTTTCCTCCTGGACGCGAGCGGCTTGGGCCGCCCTGGCCTAGTCAACTTCAACCTTCCGCTTCTCCAGGACGGCGCAGTCAGCAAGCTGCTCCTGTTGCAGCCGGGATGTCACGGCCTTCTGCGCCACGAGCTCCTTCTCCAACCCTTCGAGCTCCAGGGCGCGCCTAGTGTCTTCCTCATAGAGGGCCCCCAGCTCGCTCTATGCCTTGAGGCAGCGCTTCTCGAGGGACGCGGCGTCACGAGCTAGCGCTGCCTCCGCAGCTTCCTCTCGACTCTTGGCAGCAGCTGCCAAGGTCTGATCCTAGGAGGTCCATGCAGACTCGTCTGCCAGGAGCCACCCGTGGATCAGACCCAGGCACCCTTCTACCAAGTGGTCGTGACTGCTTTGCAGATCAGCGCGAAGATGACCCAGCGCGGCCGAGGCAGCATCCAAAGCCTCAAGACCAGGCTGCACCGGCTGGCGCACGTGCACCGACAAGACTGGATGCTCAACCAGGGGCTCGAAGGCTCCGGCCTCCTTCGCTAGAGCAGCCGGAGCAGAAGCCAACTCCGCAACCTCGCCAGAGACAGGGACGTCTTCGGGTGGCACCATCACCACATGCACGGTGAGCCGGCCAACCGGGGCACCCAGCGCCGCGGCATCCTTCCCCGAGGTTGCACCAGCAGCCGAAGGAGCAGGGCACCGCGGCATGACCTCCCCCTTCACCCTCTTCATCACACCCCCCAGGCTGCTGCATCAAGGGAGAGGGCATCAGGCGCACGGCAAATAAGAATGAGTGAGAAATTGCACACTTACTTGTCAGAGGCGAGGCACGCCCTTCTCTTCACTAGCAGGTCAGCAGCAGCACCTGGTGCGCTGGGTGTGCCTACAGCCCGGGCCTGGGAAGGTGTGAGGCCACAGTCCTGGGCGCTGCTGCGGTCGCCAGGTTCGCTGGCATACTGCTCTTCGGCGGAGTCACCACCTTGCTTCCCCCGGACGCAGCGTGTCCGGATCGACGTGGAGTGGTCGCCTGGGATCGTCCGACGGCACCTGCGCCTGGCTGCACTGCCACGTCGAGCGCGTTGAAGGAGTCCCCATTGTTGTCCAGGGTATTCTCCAAGCCCCCCTCGTCGCTCTCGTCGTCATCACTAGAAGACATGTCGAACGTGGGCGGAGCGCCCACGGGCGCACCAAGGTCGGGCATGGCCTTCAGCAGCTCAGCCTTGTCAGGGCGGCTGTACAGCGGCATGTAGGCCCCAGCAAGATCCTCCAGAACCATCCCCGGGAGGGCCCTCAAGGTGAAGTCCAGATCGTCTTTGTCCAGCATCCCTGGGTGCAGCCGGAGCCTGTCGTCGTCAACCATCAGCTCCCACATGGGGCGTGAGTGAGCCTGCAGCGAAGCCAGACGCTACCTCTAGAACTCCTTCACGATCTAGCCTCCTTCGAGCCTCGATCTCAGGTCGGCCTCAATCTTCACCAAGACTGGCCCGGCAAGAGGGCCGGCGAGCTTCGCGTGGCGCCAGCCGTCATGTTTCTTCGGACGGGCAGTAGGCAGCGCCAATAGAGGATGGGTGCGCTGGGCGTCCAGATAGACCCACCTCTTCCGGTGAGACTCTATCTTCTTCCCGGCCGTCATCAGGCGACAGCCCAGGCGTTGGAAGACAAAGGAAACGCAGCTCGAGCACGGGCCATCGTCGTATTGATGCATGGAGAAGAAGTGGCGGAAGAGGGTGACCGTCGGCCTCACCCCCACGAACGCCTCACAGTAGAAGGCGAAGAGCGACAAGACGAAGATAGAACGAGGTTGGATATGGAGAGCGTGCACCTGTTCCAGGATGGCGTAGAAGAACTCGGAGAAAGGGGGCACGAGCCCCACAGAGATGCTGTGGAGGAAGAAGGGCTAGCATGACTTTGGCAAGGTCCGAGCCATGTTGGATCCAGCCCAGATCTGCTTCGGGCCGTGCTCATTGTGGGAGCTCGACAGGAATGGCTGGACCTCTGAGTAGTCCTCCTCCCTTATAATGGAGGACTCCCCAAGCGCCGCATCAAGAGAAGAAGTAGATCCAGACGCCGGCACGGTGACCTTGTTCTTCTTCGCCGAAGGGAGGGCCGAAGGGTGCAGAGAGGCAAGAGGTGCAAAGGGAAGAAATACTAGCAGGAAGGAAGGAGGGCGGTAAATCCCCCAACAGAGAAGGCCCCTTTTGGCAAGACACACGGTTACCGAGACGGCATAGGGAGCAGGGTCACTCGCGTCCCATCCAACCGCCACGCGCCAGCCTGGCCCGCGGCCTTTTTGGGGCCCACGGCGCTTCGTCCTCGACTAAGGCTTCGCCATGAAGCCAACTCCACGCACGCCTTGGGCCAGGGGGCTACTGTCGGCGTCCTGGGAACCAGGGTACCCAGAATTGCCTGTCTGCGGGCCACGACGCGCTCCTACAAGCGGCCTGGTACGACCCAAATAATCGACCAGCTGCTCAAGACGCTTGCGAGGGGCCAGGCCTCGCGAGGAGAACAACACCAAGACCCCCTCGGGAGTGCCAGCGTCCGCTAGCGGCCCAGTTGCCATTTCGGTGCAAAGGGGACAGCGTAGCCGTTGGTTCCCAAGGAGCGGGGCAATGGTTTCCTCTTTGGTGCAACAAGACAGAAGACCGCAAGGACGATAGGGAGGATGTCACTGTCGAGCCCACCACCGTGTCACCGCCTGATCCTTTTGCAGGCGAAGACTGCTTTTGTCAGGGTAGGAATGTCCTTGTGTTCCCGCTCAAAAAAGGCCGTTGTGGAATCCCTTCCCGCCTACACATTTCGGGGGAAGAGGACCGTGGCTGCCTATATAAGTAGCTAGAACCCTCACTGCAAAGGGGAATGAACGGAATCGTCGACTCACACACTTGACCACCGCACAAGGAGCAAGAACACTAGTCTCCTAACCCTCCTGAGCTCGCCTCCTGAGCCCAGGAACCCTTGTACCATTTCATATTCTAGCTCGCCTGGAGCTAATCCACCAAAGTAGGAAGTAGGGTTTTACACCACACGGTGACCCAAACCTGGATAAACTCTTGTGTGCTTTTTTGTTTGCTTGAATCCTTCCACCGAGGCGACAGCGGGGCGCAAGGTAGACGTGAGTGGGAGAGATCTTCGTTCACGCCCCTGTGTTCGAACTTAACGGGTTTTGCGGAGCCATAAATCCGAGATTCAACCCCGAAGTTTCCGCCACAAAGGTAATAATAATCCTTGTCGAACACTTACCCCTTCCCTTGTTTAATGATAATAGGAGTTGGAATTTTTACGTGATATACAGGGCTGGACGAAGAAGGCGTCCCGAATTAAGTGTCCAGCGCCTCCGCCCGAAGAGCCAGCACTGCCTCTACTGACGGTGATGCTGGTTCCGGCGCCGTACAAGGCGCCGACCAAGAATCCCAAGAAGTCAAAGGGCAAGGGGGGCGGAGAGAGCCCCCATCCTGCGGGCAAGAAGCCCGAGGACCTCCACATCCTATCCTCCGACGAGGGGGAGGAAGATGATGAGGATGAAGAGGGATAGGAAGAAATGCCCCTGCTCAAGGCAGGGGGAGGAAGAGTGGGGCCGCCATTGACGCGGGTACGGTCATGCCCCGGAGGATACTAAACCTCAGAGCTAGTTCGAGTTCATCCGAACATAGCTATGTGATGAAGCCCACGGAAAAAGCCCTGCCCGAGACGTAAGTCAGTCCGGACTCGAGTGTTGCACCTCTGTTTATGGTATTTTACTTAATATTTTTCTCCTGCTGACCTACATCCCTCCCGATGTAAACCCCGATGTTGCATCAGTGGAGGGGAACTCTTTGGTGCCTAGGGAGACGGAGAGTGACCGGCCAGTCCGGGCTCCATCACCCGTAATCGGCGGGGACACCGAATTGTCGTCCCAGCGGGTTCTCTCCACCCAAGGAGATGAGGGCGGGGCAGGAGACAGGGTGGCCGAGGGTAATACATCGGCGGTCGCTGACCATGGGGAGATGGCCCCCATGGAGACCAAAGATGTGTGGCCCAAACAGTCCGGGGCCCCACCGAACACCGTCCCAGAGCCTAGCGCGGCTCCGAGGTCCGAAGATCCAGCTCCTCAAGCGGAGGAGGATACGGTGGCGCCCGGAGTTAATCCGAAGGTGTCGGATTCTATGGAGGGAGCACTGCAAAGTGCTCTCGTCATTGAAGAACACTGCACCGTGATGGGTGCGATGATGAAGAAGATCCAGTCCGTCAAGGGCGGACTGAATGAAGCCTTCAACAGCCTTTTAACGGGCTTTGAGGTAAGCAATGTAATGCTGATAAGAAATTTTATTTGTTTAAAATACACATATATAACCAGTAGCCACTGATTCTTTATGTGATTCTGAAAAGAATCGGATGACGTATCCATAGAATAGCATACTTACAGAGTTGAACTGTTGTGCAGGCTTCCTTAGTTACGGCGACTGCGCGAGATGCAGAGGTTGCCGAACTAAATCGGAAGCTCGAGGTGGCCAATGTGGACCTCGACCGCATCAACCGGCGTTTTGATGAAACGCAAGGTATGTGGATTTTTGTTTTAAAATGTCAATAACACCTAATTGATTGAGTATGATTACAAACTCTAATATTCTATTCAGTATTACACAGTTGGCGCCGCTGAGCTCGAGGCCCTCAAGAGCGAGGTTCCCAAGGCCAAGGAGAAGGCCAAGGCGAACAAGGCGGCTACTGATAAAGCGGCTGCTGATTTGGAGGCCGAAAAGGCAGAGTGCGAGAAGCACAAATCTCGGGTGTCTAAAGTCGAGGTCGAGCTCCAAGATGCCATCCGTAAGTGTGAGGCATCAGAGAAGAAGGCTTCGGAGCAGGCGACCGAGCTGTCTGCGGGAGTAAAGTCTGCCCAGCACGTGCGAGGCGAGGCGCGCAGCGCTTGTGAGGAAATCAAACAAGCGCAACAGATAGCATCTGGTAAGATATTTCTCTTACAGAGCATCTTCGGAGGGCGTAAGTATATTGGGCTGACACGATTGTGGATTTCTCCAGGCGTGTTTGCTGATCTTCCGAGGAGCAGCGCAGATGCCGCACAATACTTCCAAGCCCAAGAGGGGAATGACACAGAGAAATTGTTCTGGTCGCAGTTCTATGTGCCACAACATCCAGTTCCCCTCAACGACCAGATGAAGCAGCTGGTCGAGCTGCACAACATGGCGGGTTCGGCCATGAAAGACTTAATTGTCCGGCTATGGCCCACTGAGCCAATCCCAAGTAGTTATTTCGGATTGGTGAAGCGGCTCGTCGAGGCGAGTTCGCTGGTCGATGCACTAACTCGTTCGGCCTGCATAGAAGGTGCTCGGATGGCCTTTGCTCGCGTCAAGGTGCACTGGACGAAGATGAACACAGTTCATATAGCTACTATTGGCCCGCCCACAGGCAAACAGGAGAAGTACTTCGAGGATGTCATCGACGGTGCCTGCCTTGTAGAAGGCCAGGGTTCGAAGGATGTTGCCTTCGAATGATTGTATATGTATGTAAAGACTATGCTTATGAATCCAATGTATATAAATTTTGCGCTATTATAATATCAGCATCTTTCTCCTCCCGTGTGACTGTTTATTTTATATCTGAAAGTTTACAGTCCTCTCGGCTTCAGCCCCCAGGTACATAGTACTGGGGTGTTCGGTCATATGCAAATACACGCTTTATCCAATGTCTTGGTCCGTATAGGAGGTGTATGCGGAGCGAACCATGCAATCAGACTATGTGGCATTATTCCTTTCACTTAGTTGTAGGAGTTTCACAAGAGGGGCTAGGTACTAGCCCCTGGTGCGGGTGAAATATCCAATTGCACTTGGCTGGGCGAAAAACCAACCCTTCGTATAACACGAGGTAGATCTCTATCGATCGTAGTATAAAACTAAGTCACTGGATTGCAGACCAGGTTCTCGCTTATCATGACAGTTAGTTTCCGGCTCTCTCTACTGAGGTACATGACCGGACTAACCGGAAGTACTATCACGGTAGTTCTCCCTTTACACCCAAGCCGAACAATCGGGAACGTAGGGGTAAGCACAGGAGCCGGGCAACCCAACTATTGACCCAAGACATGAATCGGAACTGATGCATATAATTCAAATATCCAGGACGTCGAACACTCCCTATAGGTGGTCGGTCTTTTCGACATGTACCAGGGATGTCTATAGCCCCTGGTAATAAACCCTTATTGACAAGGCACATATGGCAATCTAATGTGGGAAAAGAACATCCCGTGGTGAGTGAATATAACTCTAGTCATAATACGAATAAAATTGTTCTATTAGTATCCCTCTATAGTACGGCGAGCCCCAAACTTTAGAGATAATGCCGATGACCTTTTTTGGACATTTTACATGCTAAGAAGGTATATAACAAGAAAGAGGAAAAAGGTTTACACACGGTCTTAATCTAAAAAAGCAACCTTAGTGCGGGTCCTTGCTGCACGTCTGCGCCGTTTCCTCATCTGTAATGTGTCCTTGAAGGTATGAGTATGATGGCCGTCTGTAGAAAGGAATAAAAGTAAACCTGGAAAAGAATAAATCGATCTGGTGTGGCCATAACAAATCTGGTTCGTTTGATGAATCTTAAAAAAGGTAAGTTTAAAGTCCGAATAGGGTCTAGCCGAATTATGGACTATATGCAGGTGCCCTGGTCGTCGCCCAAGGAATTTTTAGGGCAAAATTATGTACTCAAAGTACATATGCTATCACCTTATGGGGCAGTCGATGGGGGCATACCTGTTAATCTTACTTAGGTTCATCTGAGCTGCCGCACTGAAGCGTGTGCCGGACACGTTTAGCTGTGTTCACTGTTGATAGATTATCCGGCTTGAGTTGGACTTCGGCTGCTAAGGCCGCAGTGTCCTCCTCCGTACAGAGAGAGCGCTCCATATTTTCATTGACCGTGATAACGCCACGTGGTCTAGGCATCTTGAGCTTTAAATAGGCATAATGCGGGACTGCATTAAAGCAGGCGAAGGCCATTCTTCCGAGTAGAACATGATAGACATTTCGGAACGGAGCTATGTCGAAGAGTAATTCTTTGCTTCAAAAATCGTCGGGAGAACCGAATACAACCTCCAACGTTAAAGAGCCTATGCAGCGAGCTTCAAAGTCCGGTATCACTCCTTTGAAGGTCGTGCTGCTTGGCTTGATTCTTGATGGGTTGATCCCCATCTTGCGGACAGTGTCGTGATATATCAGATTGAGACTACTGCCACTGTTCATAAGGACTCGGGTTATATGGTATCCATCTATTATTGGGTCGAGCACTAAGGCACCCGAACCCCCATGCCGAATACTAGTCGGGTGATCCCTGCGATCGAAAGTGATCAGACAGGCTGACCATGGGTTGAATTTTGGGGGGACAGGATCAACGGCATAGATGTCTCGGAGTGTGCTCTTGCACTCCCTCTTTGAGATACGAGTGGCATATATCATGTTCACCTTTTGACCTCCGGTGGAAATTTCTTTTGTCCCCCTATATTTGGCTGGAGAGCTTCATCCTTGTCTTCGCGCTGAGGTTCCTTCCCCTTGTGTTCGGCATTTAGCTTGTCGGCCTGCATGAAAACACAATAGTTACGGTTGGTGTGGTTGGCAGGTTTTTCTGGGGTGCCATGGATTTGGCAGGGCCTATCTAATATCCTGTCCAAACTTGATGGACAGACTTTGTTGCATTCAAATGGCTTCTTCCGTTGACCGGGTCTGGAGCCACTGAATCCGGCGTTTACCACTGTATCATGTGGGCTTCCAGAACTGTTTCGACGTTTGTTTTTGTTACGTCGTGGCTTTCCATTGCCATTCCTGACTTCGGATGTTCCAGGGTCACTGGTGCTACTACGAGCTAACCAGCTATCCTCACCCGCGCAAAAGCGAGTCATGAGTGTAGTTGTGCTGCCATTGTCCTCGGCTTTTCCTGTCCAAGGTGTCTGGTTAGCCATTCGTCCCGGATACTGTGATTGAATGCCGCTAGGGCTTCCATGTCCGGACAGTCGACGATCTGGTTCTTCTTAGTGAGAAACCGGTTCCAAAGCTTGCGGGCTGACTCCCCTGGTTGTTGGATGATGTGACTTAAATCTTCAGCGTCCGGGGGCCAGACATAAGTCCCTAGAAAATTGGCCCGAAAAGCGTTCTCAAGTTCTTCCCAACTCCCAATGGAGTTCTCTAGGAGACTGTTTAGCAAGTGTCGAGCTGGTCCTATTAGCTTGAGGGGTAAATATTGATGGCGTGGACATCATCTCCTCGAGCCATGTGGATGTGAAGAATAAAGTCTTCTATCCAGACGGCGGGATCCATCGTTCCATCGTACGCTTCGATGTTCATGGGTTTAAACCCTTCTGGGAAATGATGACCCAGTACCTCATCGGTGAAGCATAGAGGGTGTGAAGCTCCTCTGTATCTTGCTATATCGTGGCGTATGTCCGATGGTTTTGTTGTTCGGTATTGACCCCGAACTGGTATGTCACCGGCGCGATTGGCTTGATAGCTGCAGTCCCGTACGGGAGCTCGGTCTCTAGGACCGAATATAGACCTGGTCTTGCTAGCTTTTTTGTTTAGGTCCTCACGTAGATCATGTTATCGGACTTGGGTTGCACCCTCCTTTCCTTTATGGGGTGGGGGCTTGTTTACGCCATTACTAGCGACTCTATCTCGTCCGCGAGGAGGTCGGTCCGGCTTGTCGGCAGTGTTATTCTTTGGTGGGACGGGCGCAATGGCCTCATCGTCGAATTCGGGCAGCAGCTTACGCTTAGGATAGCCTTTGGTTCGGCCGTTAAATCCATGTTTCTGTTTGGCATCTAGCACCTATTTCCATCAATGATTGAGCGTGTCTGATGCAACTCGAAGCTGTCTCTGCTGCTTTTTTAAGCTCCGTGCAGTGGCTATAAGCCACCGATCGAAGCGTTTTTGTTCGGAGGGTTCTTCTGGGATGGTATATTCATCGTCATCTAGGATAGCCTCTTCTTCGGAGACCGGTTCATAGTCACCGTCTTCAGCATCGCTGTCATCGGACTGCGGCTTCGGACTCTGTTCGCCGTCCTCTCGCTCCTCCTGCTCTATCGCTCGAACTGAGGGGTCTTCGGCTTGTTCCGGAATATCACCGTCATTAGTCACGGTATTGCTGTCTTTTCCTTTACGGGATTTTGCTTGGCGTTTTGGACGCCGACGCTTGGGAGGTTCTTCGGCGGGTTTATCCTCTACGGGATTGTTTTCACCATTGCCTTCCGCCTCTTTGGGTGTATCCACCATATATACGTCGTATGAAGACGTAGCTTTCCACCGCCCTGTTATGGGCCGGCTTTGATCTGTATCTACTTTGGCTTCGAGGTCCATCCCGTCGAAGTCTTCTGAAGCGTAGTCGAGTAGATTGGTGAGATCTTCAACCGTGGCTTCCAAGTGGGTGGTGGTTGGGGAACGAAATTCTTCATCCCCCTGGGTATAGCGCGGCTGTTCATTAGGAGAGAGATCTTAACGACCTTAACATGTCGACAAGTGGTGAGTGCTGGAAAATATCTGCAGCACGAAATTCAGCAATAGGCGCCTGATTGGATTTGAGGGGCGCATTTACGCGTAGTTCAGAATCGGAGACCGGAGCCGTGTCCGGGGTTCCGGTAACGCAGACCCCATAAGTTGGGTCCGTGTGCGGCTCCCGTGGTGGGGTTGAGCTTCCCATCTTCGGGTGACGCAATCTGCTCTGCGTCTAGGGCCAGAACTGTTGCAGGTGGTATTTCCTCATCCGATGACAGAGTTAAGTCATGATCACCATTCAGGTAGAGAGGGGTTACCGCTGGCTCAAATTCGATGAAGATCAAGTCTCCACGGATATTAGCAATGTAGTTCAAGCTACCGAATCTAACATGATGGTCGGGGGCGTAGCTCTCGATCTGCTCAAGGTGGCCTTCAGTGTTGGCATGAAGCGCGAAGCCGCCGAAAATGAAAAGTTGACCTGGAGGAAAAATCCCCTCGACATCGCCGTTGCAGTTGACGACGTGATCCATCAGTCCTTCCTTCGACCACATAGTGGAACTCTCAATGAAAGCACCAATGTCGGTGTCAAAACCAGCGGATATCTTGGGTAGAGGGTCTCGAACTATGCGTCTGAGGATCGATGGTAACAGGAGGCAGGGGACACGATGTTTACCCAGGTTTAGGCCCTCTCGATCGAGGTAAAACCCTACTTCCTACTATATTAGTATAAGTGAATATGTGTACAAGAGTTGATATACCTCGAGATCGTAATGGCTAAACCCTAGGTCTAGCCTATGAGGATATTATGTTTCTTCTCTAGCCTCTATGGACTAAACCCTCCTGCTTATATACACACCGGAGAGGCCTAGGGTTTGTACATATCATCTTGTAGAGGAAGGAAAATCTACACCCGAGCCTAAAACTTGCCATTACAAGAATCCAGAAGTCCTATCTGGATACGAGAGATGATCTTCTATAGTAATCTTCACGGCCCACCAGTCCGGCCCACCAGGAGCTTGACCGGCCACATGAGGACCCCCCGATCTAGGACTCCCTCATCTTCCTACCATGGTCGTGCCACCCGCGGAGTGGGAGGATGGTGCTCATGCTTCAGCCGCCAGAACATCCTTGCGAGATCCAGAGGCTCGTCTGGAGAAAGCGGCCCCGTGGCCAAGCCCCCTGCCTCCTCTGCTGCGGCTGTCCTGGAAGTCTTGGCGCCAGTGCCGCCTCCTCCTTCTTCCGCTGCACTGCCGAGCCGCGGCCTTCCTGCTTAGCCCAACATTCTGGAGAAGGCCCTCTCTGCACTGACTCAGCTTTGAGACGACCTCCAAGACCTTGATCACCGCCCGTCGTCGGGGCGCCTGGAGCTGGTTTCGGGGTGGTTGTGATCCGACGCAGTTGTTTCTGTGGCATGGAGCCAGGCCATCAAGGCCTCCAAGGAGGGCGAGCAGGATGCCGGCCTAGCCGGGGTAGCCTACTGATAACCCACAAGTGTAGGGGATCAGTTGTAGCCTCTTTCGATAAGTAAGAGTGTCGAACCCAACGAGGAGCTAAAGGTAGAACAAATATTCCCTCAAGTTCTATTGATCACAGAAACAACTCTATGCACGCTTAATGTTTACATTACCTAGAACAAATATAAAAACTAGAAGTACTTTGTAGGTGTGACGAGATAGGTTCGCAAGAATATAAAGAGCACGTAAAAAAAACTAGGGGTTGTTTAGGTAAAGAAGCAATAAAGTTAGTATAGCGAGTGTGGAAAAGTGGTGGTAGGAGTTGCGAAATTGTCCCTAAGCAATTGACTACGTTCCTAGACCGATAGCAAGTTTCATGTGGGAGAGGCCACTGCTAGCATGTCATCCCTGACTTGGAATTCAATGCACTTATAATTGGAACAATTAGCAAGCATCCACAAATACTAACGTTCATTAAGGTAAAACCCAACCATAGCATTAAGATATATTGGTCCCCCTTCAATCCCGTATGCATCAATTTCTATGCTAGGTTGAAGCTTCTGTCACTCTTGCCCTCCAATACATAGCCCTATCAACATACAACTAACCCCATGGTCTGATCCACGCGCGCTCATATGATGGGCACCAAAGGACATCAACATAACCACAAGAAAATTAAACCAATTATAGAAATTCACCAATTACTGATAGGACAACGAAAATCTACCCAGACATCATAGGATGGCAACACATTTATTGGATAATAATATGAAGCATAAAGCACCATGTTCGAGTAGAGGGTACAACGGTTTGTGGGAGAGTGGACCATTGTATATAGATGGGGGAAGGTGATGAAGATGTTGGTGAGGATGACGGAGGTGTTGGTGTAGATCGCTGTCGCACGATGATGGCCCCGGTGGCACTCCAACGCCACCAGAAGCGAGGGGGAGAGAGCCCCCCTCCTTCTCATTCTTCCTTGGCCTTCTCCATAGGTGGGAGAAGGGTTCTCCCTCTGGTCCTTGTCCTCCATGTCATGGGAGGGGCGAGAGCCCCTCAGAGATTGGATCTGTCTATTTGTCTCTCTCTATTTATGCGTTCCCAGAGTCTGGCCTTTCACCGTTTCTTATATTCTCGGAGATCCGTAACTCCGATTAGGCTAAATTTTTGACACGATTTGTATCCGGATATTAGCTTTCTTGCGACAAAAGAAGGGCACCAAGCGCCTTACAGCTTGGCCAAGAGGTCAGGAGCGCGCCTGACCCCCTGGGGCGCTCCCCCTGCCTCGTGGCCCCCTCGGGCATTGTCTTGCGTTGATTTTTCTTTCCAAAATTCATTAATAATCCAAAAAATTCTCCGTCCGTTTTTATCCCGTTTGGACTCCATTTGATATGGATATTCTGCGAAACAAAAAACATGCAACAAATAGGAACTGGCACTTGGCACTGGATCAATATGTTAGTCCCAAAATTCGTATAAAAAGTTGCCAAGAGTATGTGAAAGTTGTATAATATTGGCATGGAATAATAAAAAATTATAGATATGATGAAGAATTATCACCTGCGATGTGGTGCCGAAGGATGCCAAGGCTGCGGAGGAATGCTGTCTGAAGTTGGAGGCTGAGCTGGAGGCCTTGCGCGACAAGCAATCCGCTGATGCCCGCCAACTCGAGGCGCGGGAGGAGAAGCTGAAGGCCCGGGAGGACGCGATCGCCGGCCGCGACGCCAAGCTGGAAAAGTCGGCACGGGAGCAGGCCATGGAGCACGGCCGCCTGGAGAAGTTGAAGGAGGAGGTAGAGGCGAAGACGGTCCAGCTAGAAGCCAAGGCGAAGGTTCTGGTTGAAGACCGCGTGGCCTTCGAATCCCTCGAGCTGAAGTCCCACGAGGCTCTGCAGGAGCTCTATGGGAAGGGCCTAAAGAAGCCGCTGGTGACCATCGAGGAAGGCCCCGCCGAGCTGCTGCATCAACTCGTCAAGGCTCTCGAGGGTGTTGTCAACGGGATCGGCCCGATGGTGGAAGGGAAGGCCCGTTCGCTTTCCGCTTCGGCCTTGATGCGCGTCTTCAGCCACCTTTATCTTCGCGACCTGAGAACCGACCTCGGGGCCTTGCTCGAACCCATGGACAAAGAGCACTACGTGGCCGCTGCCAATGCTATGAAGGACCAGGTGGATGCACTGCTGGAGATTTTCCTTGCCATTGATCCTGTGCCCTCTGCCGGTGATGCCGCCGACCCTGCGACATCGGTTGGTGGCGACCTCGACATCCAAGGGGCGCTCCCTGTAGGTGACTGCAACGCCCAAGGCTAAAGATGGGACCTGCTGGCAACGCTTTCCTTCACTTCATTTCCTACAACATGCACCGTTCCTCGAGGAGGCGTTTAAACTAGTGCTTGGATATTCGAAGAACATTATGTTTTGTAATAATTACTAGGATCTCGCAAGCTCCTTACCTCCTGCCCTAGCGTTCTGCGTTGGCAGAGCCCCACCCCGCGCATACCACAGCCACCGCTGGCTCGTCCAGATCACCTGGACAAGGCCAGCGAGTGATGGGCTATGTGGCCAGTTACGCTCCTAAGACGTGATGCTCAGGAGTCCTCCTTGACGTGCGAACAGGCCTCGGGAAGGGGACGTGAAACCAGGCCTTAGTGTTCTACGTCGGTAGAGCCCGACCCTGCGCATACCTCAGCCGCCGCTGGCTCATCCGGATCGCCATGACGAGGTCATGGAGTGAGGGTCTACGTGGACAGTTAGGCTCCTGAGAAGCGATGCTCAGGTGTTCTCCTTGATGTACGAATAGACCTCCATACCTGTTTGTTGGGGCATACATTAGGCGTGACCTACACATCGCCCTCGTGCCCAGCCCACATCGCGTGGCTCTCTCGAGGGGAGGCATTGCAACGAGGCCAGGCACCGAGCCTGCCAGCTCCCCGAGGTTGATACGACCAAGGGGCCGTCCTCGGTTGTTTATCACCAGCGCAGAGCATGGCACTTCCGCACTTGCACGGGCATAGACACTCCTTGACTGCCAGCATAGAGCATGGTGCTTCCACTAGTGCGTGGGTGAGGGCTCCCTCTAAGTGGAGCCCCCAGGGCGTGTACAGTCCCGCCCTGACACGTGGCTTGCACGACAGGGCCGACGTGGTGTGTCTGGGCACCCGTGAGCCAGCGCGGGACTCACGAGGCCCTACCTCAAGGCGGGTTGCGCCTGGTCTTGATCCTTGGTAGCTGCGGGAGGTCCTGCGAGATGGTCAGGCAACCTGCACCAAATGAATTTCCTAAGGCAATCGCATGAGAAGGCCAGACACCAACGCCCCAGGAGGTGACGTGAATGGGGCCGGCCCGCCAGACAGAGCTCAGTCGTTGGATTTATCGATGCTTTAGGGACGGACCCGAGCACAGACGCCGTCCCCAGACTTCACATGCGAAAAATCCTGAAGAAAGGAAAACGACTCTTGGCTCCTGCGGCGGAGGGGCACCGAGGGGGGTCACATTCGAAGTATTAAGCGTCAAGAAGCCATAAGCATGAAGCAGATTCACAGAAAGGGGTAAACCGACTTAGGTGATGCTGGTGCGATACATGCCACAGGGACGGACCCATGCGGCCTGGGGTTGATGCAGCCCGAGGGGTGCCCCCAGCAGAGTAAGCTAAGACAGAAAAAGATACACGTCGTAGGGGCAAGCCAGTGCAACTTGGGGATGATGTAGCCCGAGGGGCGCCCCCAACTGAACAAACTGAAACAAAGTCACCTGGCACCGATGCTGGAGTGTTGTTGGTGTGGCTGAAGATGCTCTCTACAAACGTCGCTCATCACGAGCCGCTCGACTCCAAGGCGTTGCGAGGCTCGTGAGGTTCTTATGGCTCGTGAAAAACCAACTCCATTTCCACCAGGATCTCCTGATGCCTGGCCTCGCGAGCCGCCAGGACTTCCCGCATCTGGCCCTGGTGCAGGGCCGCCTGGTCCGAAAAGCCGAAGGGCATGAGAACGTAGCTGTCAGGAGGACACTCGCACCGGCCCACCTGAGATGGCCAGTAGAGCTCCTGAGACGCGATCCTGTTGAGTCATGGGACGTTGACGCAGACGCGCAGCCTGTCGCCCGAGCTTGGGACGACAGCTGCGTCCGCGGTGCGGGGCAGCGCTCGCCCCGCATCTGTGGAGACCCCGACTCATAAGTCGAGATCACCGAATGCACGTGTCCAGTGATCCCAAAGATCAATGCTCACTGAACACACAGAAGCTGAATAACAAGAGTCTTACATCCATGCATATCGTCTTACATAAATTATGACCATTATGGACATGTCTTACATACATAAAGCCTCATGGGCTGAATAACAAATAAACTCAAATAGAGGAAGTCTTCGTAGATAAGTAGGACCCATGCCATTTGCCTTAACCCTACATGCATTCTGACTGGGAAAGCGTCCTAGTCCGCATGTTCGCCTCCAAAGAATTCTTCTTCAAAATTCCCGCTCTTCCATGCTTGGCCAATTAAATAACCAGTGGCAAGCCAATGAGTACTTTAAATGTACTCACAAGCAACCAATGATTTGGTTCAAAGTAACAATGCAATTGTACAACAAGTAAGCAACCTAGCTTCACGCTAGTTGAGATGCCCTATCATCTTGTGAGATATGCATCAATGAACGGGGGTAATCTTGAGAACATGTTACAGATGTCAACATAAATAGAGTTTGGATCAATGCCATTCAATTCAACATGTCAAGTCACCACCTTGACACAAATAGTTTTCTTACACACACATGCATCGAGATTGTAAAATTTCTGGACATAGTTTAAGTAGCACCTCCCAACTATCCATGACCGTGGACACAGCTATTCGAATAGTTTGACACTCTGCGGAGGTTGCGCACTTTACCCACAAGATCTGGGAAGCTTTCGTGTCATCCATTATCCTATAGTACCTCAAGTACTCGAGGGAAGCACCCGATCATTACCTTTCCCCAGACGATACTAACACGTGGACCACTCGTTGATGCACGGCCCTCGGGTATAAGTAAAAGATCGTGGGACTCTGCCCTTTTCACATTATCACGCATACACGAAGGGCCAACGGTGTGTCCGGTGCCCTGTGAAAATAGTCGTGGCCGCCTATCCAAGCACAACCCCATCCCGAGAGTGACCTCAAGTCACCCCCATCACTAGTAATGTGGGCACCATGCTAGTATCAGCCTAAGTAATAAATAATGCCCCGTCCCATAAAGGGGTAGAGTGGTTGCACGTGTTTGGTTGGGTCGGTAATAACACATAAATCTAATGCATCATTTTACACACACACACACCAAAAGATCTCTTCGGTACACCACTTCTTTCTCAAGTGGTGACCTTTGTTCAACATCACCCAAGGGCATTAGGGGCACCCGATGGGGTTTTCGAAAGGTTGTAACCATGAAGAGTTCATGGTACACATGCAACATTATGCATCTACAACTAATTGCTTTCATGAACAAGGTAAAGCCATGAGTAGGGTATGCATCATGTGGTTGTTGAGGGAGTCCTAGATCGGGGGGTCCTCATGTGGCCGGACAAACTCCTGGTGGACCGGACTGGTGGGCATGAAGATTATTATAGAAGATCATCTCTCGTATCTGGATAGGACTCCTGTATTCTTGTAAGGGCAAGTTTTAGGTTCGGGCGTAGATTTTCCTTCCTCTACAAGATGATATGTACAAACCCTAGGCCTCTCCGGTGTGTATATAAACTGGAGGGTTTTAGTCCGTAGAGGCTAGAGAAGAATTAGAATATTCTCATAGGCTAGACTTATAGCATCTCCAGCCATTGCGCCGCCAAGACGTGCAGAAAATCGCCGCTTGGAGGTGAGCCGGCGTTCTTTCGGCGTGGGGGCGATCACGTCCCCAGCCGACGCCCCCAGGTCGGGCCCCAGATGTCCCCACAGTTTGGCCAAATTTTAGCAAAACACGGCCAAATTTCAACAAACACGACATATTTCGGCGAAATTTAGACGTTTTTTACACGAATAAAATGGACGAAAAAAACCCTAAAGTACGGGCCAAAGTAGGGGTTGAGCAAGGCGTAGTCATCGTCGGCGTCGTCCTCCTGCATCTCCTCCTTGACACGGCCGGCACCGCTGCTCGACCCCTCGCCCCGGCATGCTGCTTCACGGCGGCGGCGTTCGGCGATCTCCTCCATTGGCGGGGCGTGGCGGAAGGCGGGGCGGCGTCGCCGCACTGCGCCGCCCATGAATCAATGTCAAGCTGACCGGCGGCAGCCTTGGCATTGATTCCACATGGGAAAACCGAGACGATGAGGACGACCAGCCTTCGTCTCGCTGACGCGCAGGTCCTGCCACTCTTTCGCGCCAAAACGTTTGCGTCGGCGCCCTCGGGCGCCCCCCAGTGCGCCGGGTTCAGGTTAGGTTCGCCGGCGCCAATTTTGGCCCAATCCGGCGAAAAACTGGCTCGTGAGGGCGCGACAAGGCCGATTTTTCGACGTCGGCGCTAAAAACGGCCTTGGGGGGCCTCTTGGTGGCGTGGCTGGAGATGCTCTTAGGGTTTAGCCATAACGATCTCGAGGTAGATCAATTCTTGTATTCATATTCATCCATACTAATATAGCAGGAAGTAGGGTATTACCTCGATTGAGAGGGACTGAACCTGGCTAAACATCGTGTCCCGAGCCTCCTATTACCATCGATCCTCAAGAAGCATAGTCCACGACCCCCTACCCGAGATCCGCCGGTTTTGACACCGGCATTGGTGCTTTCACTAAGAGTTCCACTATGTCGTCGACGGAAGGACTGATGGATCACCTTGTCAACTACAACGACGACGCTGAGGGGATTTCCCCTCCCGATCAACTTTTCATGTTCGACGGCTTCTCACTTTGTGCCAACACAGAAGGCCACCTTGAGCAGATCGAGAGCTACGCCCCTGGACATGATGTCAGATTTGGGAGTTTGAAATACATTGTTGATATCCGCGGAGACTTGATCTTTGCTGGATTTGATCCAGCGGCAACCCCTCTCTGCCAGCACGACGATCATGACTTAACTCTGTCATCGGATCAGCAAATAGCACCAGAAACAGTTCTCGCCCTAGATCCAGAACAGATCGCGTCACCCGAAGATGGGAAGCTCAACCCCACCACGGGAGCCGCAGACTCTATGGCGTTGGATCCGCACACGGACCCAACTACGGATGGGGTCTGTGTAACCAGAACTCCGGACTCGACTCCGGTCTCTGATTCCGAAATGCGCATAACTGCGCCCCTCAAATCCAATCAGGCGCCTATCACCGAATTCTGTGCTGCAGATATTTTCCAGCACTCACCCCTTGGCGACATGTTAAGGTCATTAAGATCTCTCTCCTTGGATGAGAGCACACATACACACTATATCCGGTTTCAACTGGAGGCTGATGAAGAATTTCATTGCCCACCCACTACCCACTTGGTAGCCATGGTTGAAGATCTAACCGAAATACTTGACTACGCTTCAAAAGACTTCAACGGGATGGACCTCGAAGCTGAATCTGGTCCAGATCAAAGCCGGCCCATAACAGGGCGGTGGAAAGCTACGTCTTCATACGACGTGTATATGGTGGATACACCCAATGAAGCGGCAGGCGACGACGAAAACAATCCCGTAGAGGATAATCCCGCCAAAGAACCTCCCAAGCGTTGGTGTCCAAAACACCGAACAAAATCCCGTAAAGGAAAGGACAGCAACACCGTGACTAAGGATGGTGATATTCTGGAATAAGCCAAAGATCCCGCAGATCCAGCGATAGAGCAGGAGGTGCGAGAGGACGGCGAACAGAGTCTGAAGTCGCAGTCTGATGATAGCGATGCTGAAGACGGAGACTATGAACCGGTCTCCGAAGAAGAGGCTAGCCTGGATGACGATGAATATACCGTCCCAGAAGAACCCTCTGAAAAAAACGCTTCCATAGGCGGCTTATAGCCACTGCATGGAGCTTAAAAAAGCAGCAGAGACAACTTTGAGCTGCACAAGACACGCTAAATGATAGATGGAATGAGGTGCTAGACGCCAAACAGAAACATGGCTTTAATGGCCGAACCACAGGCTATCCTAAGCGTAAGCTGCTGCCCGAATTCGACGCCGAGGCCATTGCGCCCATCCCACCAAAGAATAACACCGCCGACAAGCCGGACCGACCACCTCGCGGACGGGATAGAGTCGCTAGTAATGGTATAAACAAGCCCTCACCCCATAAAGGAAAGGAGGGTGCATTCCAAGTCCGAAAACATGATCTGCGTGAGGACTTAAACAAAAAAGCTAGCAAGACCAGGTCTATATTCGGACCTAGAGACCGAGCTCCCGCACGGGAAGACGGCTATCAAGACAATCACGCCGGTGACATACCAGTTCGGGGTCAATTCGGAAGACCACAACCATCGGGCATACGCCATGATATAGCAAGATACAAAGGAGCTTCACACCCTCTACGCTTCACTGATGAGGTACTGGGTCATGATTTCCTAGAAGGGTTTAAACCCGTCAACATCGAAGCGTACGATGGAACGACGGATCCCGCCGTTTGGATAGAAGACTTTATTCTTCACATCCACATGGCTCGAGGAGATGATCTCCATGCCATCAAATATTTACCCGTCAAGCTAAAAGGACCAGCTCGACACCGGCTAAACAGTCTCCTAGAGAACACCATTGGGAGTTGGGAAGAACTTGAGGACGCTTTTTGGGCCAATTTTCAAGGGACTTATGTCCGGCCCCCGAACGCTAACGATTTAAGTCACATCATCCAACAACCTGGGGAGTCAGCCCGCAAGCTTTGGAACCGATTTCTCACTAAGAAGAACCAGATCATCGACTGTGCTGACGCCGAAGCCTTAGCGGCATTCAAGCACAGTATCCGAGACGAATGGCTAGCCAGACACCTTAGACAGGAAAAGCCGAGGACAATGGCAGCCCGAACTACACGCATGACTTGCTTTTGCGTGGGTGAGGATAGCTGGTTAGCTCGTAGCAGCACCAGTGACCCTGGAACATCTGAAGTCAGGGATGGCAACGGAAAGCCACGACGTAACAAAAACAAACGTCAAAACAACTCTGGAAGCCTAGATGATATAGCGGTAAACGCCGGATTCAGTGGCTCCAGACCTGGTCAACGGAAGAAGCCATTTAAAGGCAACAAAGGCGGT
Source organism: Secale cereale (assembly GCA_902687465.1). Classification (NCBI taxonomy): domain Eukaryota; kingdom Viridiplantae; phylum Streptophyta; class Magnoliopsida; order Poales; family Poaceae; genus Secale; species Secale cereale. The sequence goes on from LR738710.1 coordinate 354,690,024, forward strand.
CCATCAAGTCTGGACAGAATATTAGACAGGCCCTGCCAAATACATGGCACCCCAAAAAACTACCAACCACACGAACCGTAATTGTTGGGTTTTCAAGCAGGCCGGCAAGCTAAACATCGAACACAAGGTGTCGGGGATATACCCCGCGGTATGACCCGGCCGAAGATATAACCCGGCTGGGACTTGATAACCCGACATGTGTTAAGTCAGATGATAACATGGAAGGTGTTAAGTCAGATGATAACTCGGAAGGTGTTAAGTCAGATGATAACCCGGCAGGTGTTAAGTCAGATGATAACCCGGCAGACCATCATAAACCGACAGACCATCATAAACCGGCAGACCATCACAAACCGGCAGACAGTCATAACCCGGCAGACAGTCATAACCCGGTTATGACTGTGTCGCCTGGGGTGAGTAAGCCCGAGATGTTATCAAGCCCATGAAGAGGAGTCATAATAGTTTAAGTCTTAATCTGAGTTGGACTCTACATGTAACCTGCCCCTTCAACTTATATAAGGAGGGGCAGGGCACCCCAAAGGGGAGAAAGGGAATCTTAGGGCTAGACATAACTGGGAGAGCCGGTTTACGATGACTCCCTCGTGATGATAATGAGACCTAACCACAAACAGCATGTAGGGTTGTTACCGGATGATGTTTCCCGGGTCCCGAAGCTGACTAAACCCTTATCTTGTGTTGCGTTTCTTGATTCCGCTCAACCCCTCTCAAGCAACCACATGGATGCATTGGCCTCACGACTAAGTCCTCACACTAGGACATCTACCGTGAAAATTCCACGACAGTTAGCGCCCACCGCGGGGCTTGCGCACGGTGGTGTTGAGTTCTTGGAGGGATCACTCCAAGGGATCGAGAAGTTTTAAATTTCTGGATAAAGAAGAGCCGCCTCGGAAGGGTGTGCATCCGCTTTGAACTTGTCAGTTCAGATTTGTGATCTGTGGGTTTTAAAGGTTCAAGAAAGAAAAATTACGGTTAAGATCAGTTGTTGCCGCGAGTCATCTAGATCGACAGAAGTATCAACTTGTGTCTCATCAGAATCATACATGAAGCCAAAAAGTGTGCAATACATGAGGAATCAAGTGGCACGGACTCAAAAACTCATCGGTAAACATCAATGAACCGCCACTGCTTCCGTTCAATCCGTCGGTTTCCATCGCCACTTCTACAGTTGTAGGCCGCCGCCTTTGCTCGGCATCACTTCGAGCCGTCGGGCACTGTCGTTACCTCGGGGCAGACTCCGAGTCGTTCCCATGGCCTCAGATCGGCTCTGGGTCACCTTCGTTCTGGATCGTCTATGAGCATTCGCCGCCTGGTCAAGTTGTGATAACGACCTCAAGTCACATCATCCGCCGCTGCAAGCACACTTCAAGCCGGATTCGATTCAGATGCCCAGGGGAACAGCCCACGACCCAGAAGCAAGTTTGGACAGGAACTCGGTTTCGACATATGTAGTCGCTAGCCTCCGACCCTGCGATCAATCTCGAGCTGCCGCCATCAAGTTGTTTGCCTCGCCTCTGAGCGGCCTTCGGGCCTCGCGGCCTTTGAGCCGCCGGTGCGCCTCGCCTCCTCCGAGCCGCCTGCGCGCTTTGCTGCCACCGCCGACCTCGCGCCGAGCCGCAGCTGTTGCCTGCTTTTGATATGAGCCCTAACGACCGTCGAGTCACCGGCCCTGCACCTCCGAGCCGCCTACGGCAGGGTGGACTGTCTCCGTTGTGAGGCGCCTCTCTGTTGGCACCCGCCCACGCCCGGCGTGGCCTGGCGTCCCGGCATCCGTGGAGTCCTCTGTTTCCACAGACGTGAAGTTATGACCAGAAGCTGTGTATTCGCGTATAATACGTGTCGCCGATATTCTGGAAGCCCAGTACAAGCTCGCTCGTAACGTTGAGTAACCAACGCACTCAGTTCGTTCGGGCGGCAGACTGGAGTCGCTCGTCATCACCACCACTCACCAGTGTGCAGGCTGGTGTGTTTATTGGTTACATGCATGCATGTTTATTATGTATGTGTACGTTCTTGCTGGCTGCTCTATCGTGGCCCACCTCGCCGTCGCTTTTCCATCATCGTGGCCGCGCCTCTTCGAGTTGCACCCGCCTCCATTATTACCGCAGTGCTGCCTTACTTCAAACCAGCCCTATCGTTCAAATATATCAGGTGATATCTGTCTAATTTATTTTTATTGATACTTATTCTTATAAGAACAAGTACTCTGTCCAGTGTTATTGTACGCATGACAAATATTCACTATAAAAGTGACGCCAAGACCCTGAGTACGGAGTGCGAGCCGGTGACATCTACGTTTGTGTCTGCGCATATTACGTTGCTCGATGGGCATGCATGCGGGCCGTTACCCCCACGTTTCATTCTACATCAATGCAACCGTCGATTCTCTCGTCCGCACTAGCCTATAATATCGCGGCCAACTCATCTGTCTGCTCCTACGGCGGACTCACCCATGATTGATTTCCGCTTCACCAAGGTGATCATCAACTCCGCGGTGAATAACTACTGGCCTGGTGTATCAGGTGAAATCCATCCAGTATATTTTGATATTATATATTACTTTCTTTCAAAGAGCAATTACTCCGACTTGCAACGTTATCTAAATGCAGGACCCTAAACCACCATATTGGTGAAAATTTAAAGGCCGTCGGAAAATTTGCGGCTTAAAAAGAAGGATTCCGGTTTAAAATCCGGCTCAAGGGATAGCTGTCCCCCACAAAGTTTTGAAGCTCTCAATATCTGGCTAAAAAGAATTCATCTCTCGCAAGTTCGAGTTCTCAGAAAAAATTATAGAGACCAAAGAGAGTTTGTTGCACAACACAACTCAAACATAGGCACCCGGCGAGCACAGCTCAGAAATATATCACATGGGGGCTTCTGTTTATAAAGCGGAGTTCTGATTACCCATTGATCCAGCTTATAAAGCCACATAAAAACTTGGGGGCTTATAACCCAAAGTTAATAGGGGCTATAGAGAGTGTTGCAAAAGCACAACTCAAACATAGGCACCCACTGAGCACAGCTCAAAATATTACCTGGGGGCTCTTTTGTTGCACAGCAACAAAGAGTTTTAACCCTTGTAATTGGCCATCAAGCCAGGCTTGGAAGCCGGGTGTATTCACCTAAAACCCAGGTTATCCTGCCTTCTTTAAGTAAGTCACTCCGCCCAGGTAATCCTGGTATGACCCGCCAAACATTTGGCAAGTCAATCTTATACAGGCCACTTTCTAAAATGGTTTAACTTAGTGGCCTGGCAGCCCATGAAAAGCCTTGATTTTGGGCCTGGCAGCCCAAGAAAAGCCTCGCATCTTCTCATGATTTTATTCGACAAATTTTCTCTTTTGTTGAGGTTTACAACATTTTGTGATAAACCGGTGTTTATTGACTCGGCCTGGCTTTTGACTATAAGTCGCCAGTATGATTATAAATCACCGGTGTTTATTAACCCGGCCTGGCTTTGGACTATAAGTCACCGGTATGATTTTAAATTGCCAGCGTTCATTAACCTGGCCTGGCTTTGGACTATAAGTCGCCAGTATGATGATAAATCACCGGTTTGTTAACCCGGCCTGTCTTGGGACTATAAGTTGCCAGCATATATTTGGATTGCGCCAATGGAATCATGCACTCATAAATCATTGGCTTATATTATTCAAGTCTTTAATAGGCAACATAGCTGGATTCTTATTATGGTTATCAATAAACCAGTATTATGATTGAGGTTTTCAAAGTCGCTTTAGCGCAATAGATCTTATTTTATTAATGGATATGATTTATTCTACAATGGAAGGAATAGTCCTGAGTCGCTGCAGGCTTACGACCCGACACTTGGGGGCTACATTATTCAAGTTAAGATTACATCAAATATGCAAGTTTCATGTTGCTGCAAGCATGCACCATGACACTTGGGGGCTAATGCAAGGTCATTTTTACTGGCATTATTGAAGACCCGAATCATCACATCATAATGAGCTGGCCCTTGGGGGCTGCCAATTGCTCTTGCAAAATTCAAGGTACACAAGTTTTAAACTATTATATTTAAAGGCTTATTGCTCAGTTGGTAAAGCACAAAGCTCATAACCTTGTGGACGTGGGTTCAAGCCCCATGATGGGGGATACACGTTGCTGTTCAAATCTGCATGATCATATTTATAAAGTCCTTGTTCAATATTGCATAATGACCCGACCCTTGGGGGCTACACTGGTTGAAGTTTTTATGAGCATAAAGCAATTACATGTCCCAGGTTGCTGCAAGCATGAGAACCCGGCACTTGGGGGCTACATATGTGGAATACTCAGTTTATGACTAATGGTTGAGATGAACAACCTGGATTTCTTCAAGCTTGTGACATTCATATTGAAGCAAGTCTTAAGCTGTTAGTACGTTCTCTCCTTAATACTTGGGGGCTACAAGTGATAGGCATATAAGAGGTATATTTTCAAGCTTGATGTTAACTACAATTATGACCTAGTGCTATGAATAAATCCAAATTAAACTGTGGGCTAATGTCGAGGATATACCGTGTGGTATGACCGACCAAAGTTATAACCCGGTTGGGACTTGATAACCCGGCAGGTGTTAAGTTAGATGATAACACGACATGTGTTAAGTTAGATGATAGCACGACAGGTGTTAAGTTAGATGATAATCCGGCAGGTGTTAAGTCAGATGATAACCCGGTAGACCATCATAAACTGGCAGACCATCATAAACCGGCAGACAGTCATAACCCGGTTATGACTGTGTCGCCTGGGGTTAGTAAGCCCGAGCCGTTATGAAGCCCATGAAGAGGAGTCAGAATAGTTTAAGTCTTAATCCGAGTTGGACTCTGCATGTAACCCGCCCCTTCAACTTATATAAGGAGGGACCGGGCACCCCAAGGGGGAGAAAGGGAATCTTAGGGCTAGACATAACTGGGGGAGCCGGTTTACGATGACTCTCTCGTGATGATAATGAGATCTAGCAACAAACAGCATGTAGGGTTGTTACCGGATGATGTTTCCCGGGGCCCGAAGTTGTCTAAACCCTTGACTTGTGTTGTGTTTCTTGATTCCGCTCAACCCCTCTCAAGGTACCACATAGATGCATTGGCCTCACGACTAAGTCCTCACACTAGGACATATGTCGTGACAATTCCACGACACAAGGGGAAGGAGCCTCAGAGCGAAGACAAGGATGAACCTCGCCAACCAAATATAGGGGGACAAAAGAAATTTCCACCGGAGGTCAAAACAGTGAACATGATATATGCCAGTCATATCCCAAAGAGGAAGCGCAAGTGCGCACCCCGAGACGTCTATGGCATTGAGCTTGTCGCCCCAAAATTCAACCCATGGTCAGCCTGTCCAATCACTTTCGATCACAGGGATCATCCGACTAGTATTCAGCATGGGGGTTCGGCTGCCTTAGTGCTCGACCCAATAATAGATGGATACCATCTCACCGGGTCCTTATGGATGGCGGCAGTAGTCTCAATCTGATATATTAGAACACTGTCCGCAAGATGGGGATCGACCCATCAAGAATCAACCCAAGCAGCACGACCTTTAAAGGAGTGATATCGGGCGTTGAAGCTCGCTACACAGCCTCTTTAACATTGGAAGTGGTATTCGGTTCTCCCGACAACTTTCAAAGCGAAGAACTACTCTTCGACATAGCTCCGTTCTGAAGTTGCTATCACACTCTACTCGGAAGAACGGCCTTCGCCCGCTTCAATGCAGTCCCGCATTATGCCTATTTAAAGCTCAAGATGCCTGGACCACGTGGCTTCATCACGGTCAATGGAAATATGGAGCGCTCTCTCTGTACGGATGAAGACACTGTGGCCTTAGCAGCCGAAGTCCAATGCGGCCTACTCAAGCCGTATAATCTCTCAACAGCAGACACAGTTAAACGTGTCCGGCACACGCTTCAGTCCGGCAGCTCAGATGAACCTGCGCAAGATTGACAGCTACGCCCCCGTCGACTGCCCCGTAAGGTAATAGCATATGTGCCTCGAGTACATAATTATGCCTTCAAAATTCCTTGGGCAACGACCGGGGGCACCCGCATATATTCCATAGTTCGGCTAGACCCTATTCGTACTTTAACCTTACCTTCTTTAGGTTCATTAAACGAATCAGACGTGTTATGGCCACACCGGATCGATTCCTTCTTTCCAGGTTTACTTTTTTTCCTTTCTACAGACGGCCATCATAACCACACCTCCAAGGACACATTACATAGGAGGAAACAGCGCAGACGTGCAGCAGGGACCCGCACTAAGGTTTCTTTTTTAAATTAAGACCATTTGAACAACTTTTTTCTCTTTCTTGTTATATACCTTCCTGGCATGTAAAATGTCCAAAAAAGGCCATCGGCATTGTCTGTAAGGTTTGCAGCTCGTCGTATTATAGAGGGATATTAATAGAACAATTTTATTAGTATTATGTCCAGAGTTTCATTCACTCACCATGCAATGTTGTTTTCCCGCATCAGACTGCCATATCTGCCTTGTCAATAAGGCTTTATTACCAGGGGCTACAGTCAGCCTTCGTACATGTTGAAAAGACCGAACATCTATAGGGAGTGTTCGGCGTCCTGGATATTTGCATTACATACATCAGTTCCGAATCATGTCTTGGGTTAATAGTTGGGTTGCCCAGCTCCTGTGCTTACCCCTACGTTCCCGATTGTTCGGATAGGGTGTAAAGGTAGAACTACTGCAATAGTACTTCTGGCTAATCCGGTCAAGTACCTCAGTAGAGAAAGCCGAAAACTACCTGTAATTATAAGCAAGAACCTGGTCAGCAATCCAGTGACTTAGTTTTATACTACGATTGATAGAGATCTTCCCCGTGTTATTCGAAGGGTTGGTCTTTCACCCAGCCAAGTGCAATTGGATACTTTATCCGCACCAGGGGCTAGTACCTAGCCCCACTTGTCAAACTCCTACGACTAAGTGAAAGGAATAACGCTACATAGTCTAATTGCCTGGTTCACTCCGAATACACCTCCTATACGGACCAAGACATTGCATAAAGAGTGTATTTGCCTATGACCGAACACCCCAGTACTATGTACCTGGGGGCTGAAGCCGACGACTGGAAACTTTCAGATTTAAGATAAGAAGTCACACAGGAGGTAAAAAAGCTAATATTATAAATAGCGCAAATGTTATATAGACATCGGATTCATAAGCCCAGTCTTTACATCCGGATACAATCACTCGAAGACAACATTTTTCGAACACTGGCCTTCTACAAGGCGGGCGCCTTCGACGACGTCCTCAAAGTACTTCTCCGGCTTGTGGTGCTCCTTGCCTGCGGGCGGGCCAGCAGTAGCTATATGCACTGCGTTCATCTTCGCCCAGTGCACCTTGACACGAGCGAAGGACATTCGAGAACGTTCTATGCAGGCCGAACGCGTTAGTGCATCGAGTCGCTTCACCAATCCGAAGTAACTACTTCGGATTGGCTCAGTAGGCCATAGCTGGACTATTAAGTCCTTCATGGCCGAACCCACCATGTTGTGCAGCTCGACTAGTTGCTTCATCTGGTCGTTGAGGGGAACCGGATGTTATGGCGCATAGAACTATGACCAGAACAATTTCTCTGTGTCATTCCCCTCCTGGGCTCGGAAGTATTGAGCGGCATCTGCGCTGCTCCTCGGAAGATCAGTAAACACGCCTGGAGAACTCCACAATCGTGTCAGCCCAATATACTTCCGCCCTCCAAAGATGCTCTTTAAAAGAAATATATTACCAGATGCTATCTATCGCGCTTGCTTGATTTCCTCACAGGCGCTGCGCGCCTCACCTCGCAGGTCCTGGGCAGACTTTACTGCCGCATATAGCTCAGTCGCCTGCTCCGAAGCCTTCTTCTCCGATGCCTCACACTTAAGGATGGCATCTTGGAGCTCGACCTTGACTTCGGACCCCCGAGATTTGTGCTTCTCGCACTCGGCATTTTCGTCCTCCAAATCAGCAGCCGCTTTATCAGCGGCCGCCTTGTTCGCCTCGGCCTCCTTCTTGGCCTTGGCAACCTCGCCCTTGAGGGCCTCGAGCTCAGCGGCGCCAACTGTGTAATACCGAATACAATATTAGAGTTTGTAAACATACTCAATCAATTAGGTCTTATTGACATTTTTAAAAAACAAAAATCCGTATACCTTGCGTTTCATCAAAACGCCGGTTGATGCGGTCGAGGTCCGCGTTGGCCATCTCGAGCTTCCGATTTAGTTCGGCAACCTCTGCGTCTCGCGCAGTCACGCCATAACTAAGGAAGCCTACACAACAGTTTAGCTCTGTAAATATGCTACTCTATGGATATTTCGTCCGATTCTTTTCAGAATCATACAAGGTATCAGGGGCTACTGGTTATACATGTGTATTTAAAAATAAATAAAATTTCTTCATAGCATTACATTGCTTACCTCAAAGCCTGTTAAAAGGCTGTTGAAGGCTTCCTTCAGTCCGCCCTTGACGGACCAAATCTTCTTCATCACCGCACCCATCACGGTGCGGTGTTCTTTAATGACAAGAGCACTTTGCAATGCTCCCTCCATAGAATCCGGTGCCTCCGGATTAACTCAGGGCGCCACTATATCCTTCTCCGCTTTAGGAATCGGGTCTTCGGACCCAGGAGCCACGCTAGGCTCCGAGATGATGTTCGGTGGGGCCCCAGATTGATTGGGCCCCACGTCTTCGGTCTCCATGGGGGTCGTCTCCCCATGGTCAGCGGCCGCCGAGGTATTACCCCCGGCCGCCTTGTCTCCTGCCCTACCCTCATCTCCTTGGGCGGAGAGCACCCGCTGGGACGACACTTCTGTGTCCCCGCCGATTACGGGCGATGGAGCCCGGACTGGTGGGTCACTCTCCGTCTATCTAGGGGCCAGAGATTTCCCCTCCGATGAGGTAACATCAGGATTTACAACTGGAGGGCAGTAGGTCAGCAGGAGAAAAATAATAAGGAAAACAACAGAATAATAGAGATGTAGCACTTGAGTCCGGAATGACTTACGTCTTTGTTGGTGTTGCACATAACAAGCATGCTCATCTAAAGATTTTCCCTCAATTAAGCTAATTGGGGTTTCAGCCCGAGCACATAGGGATCGAAGATGATCCAAGTAATAAGCTTCAGTAGTGTGATAGATTTTGAGTGGTTCTTCAAGCATTGGTTCAGTAGGTACCACTATTTTTTTTGTATTTTGCGTTTCCTACCCATAACTAAAGATAGAAAACAACTTAGAACAACAAATAAAATCTACTTAGTGATAAAGGAAACAAGCACACACGAGAATATTCACCCCACGCTATTGCTCCCCGGCAAGGCGACAGAAAAAGGTCTTGATAACCCACAAGTGTAGGGGATCAGTTGTACCCTCTTTTGTTAAGTAAGAGTGTCGAACCCAATGAGGAGCTAAAGGTATAATAAATATTCCCTCAAGTTCTATCGACCACCGATACAACTCAACGCACGCTTGACGTTTACTTTACCTAGAACAAGTATGAAACTAAAAGTACTTTGTAGTTTTTGTGGGATAGGTTTGCAAGAATATAAAGAGCACGCAAATAAAACTAGGGGCTGTTAAGATAAAGACCCAACTAAATTAGTTTTAGTAGAGAGCTTTTTGTCATGAGAAAGTTATTTGTCCCTAGGCAATCGATAATTAGACCGGTAATCACTAAAACAATCTTATTTTAGGGAGAAGCATAAGCTAACATACTTTCTCTTCTTGGATCATATGCACTTATGACTGGAACTCTAGCAAGCATCCGCAACTACTAAAGATCACTAAGGTAAAACCCAACCATAGCATTAAAGTATCATGTCCTCTTATTCCCATACGCAATCAACCTACTAACTCGAGTCTGTGCTTCTCTCACTCACGCCACCCACCATAAGCAAATCATCAACATATTGCAAACGCGACAGCAGGATCCCTCACGCTTGCGCGACATAGAGAGCACCATAGGACAACACCAATAATAAAACATGCAACTCAAACCAATCACGATCATCAATTAACCCATAGGACAAAATGGATCTACTCAAACATCATAGGATAGCCATACATCATTCAGAAATAATATATAGCGTTGAGCACCATGTTTAAGTAGAGATTACAGCGGGTAGAAGAGGGGTTAAACCGCTGCATAGAGGGGGGAAGAGTTGGTGATGAAGGCGGTGAAGTTGTTGGTGTAGATTGCGGTGATGATGATGGTGCCACCGGAAGCGAGGGGGAGAGAGCCCCCCTCCTTATTCTTCTTCCTTGACCTTCTCCCTAGATGGGATAAGGGTTTCCCGTCTGGTCCATGGTCTCCATGGCGTGGGAGCGGCGAGAGCCCCTCCGAGATTGGATCTGTCTCTCTGTCTCTCTCTGTTTCCGCGTTCCCAGATTCTGGCCTTCCACCGTTTCTTAAATTCCCGGAGGTCTGTAACTCCGATTGGTCTGAATTTTGGACACGATTTTTATCTGGATATTAGCTTTCTTGCGGCGAAAGAAGGCCATCAACCGCCTTACGAAGTGGCAACGAGGGCCCAGGGCGCGCCCGTCACCCTCGTGGGCCACTCGGGCATCGTCTCACGTTGGTTCTGCTTCCCAAAATTGACCTATATTCCAAAAAAAAATCCGTCCGTTTTTATCCCGTTTGGACTCCGTTTGATATGGATCTTCTGCGAAACAAAAAATATGCAACAAACAGGAACTGGCACTGGGCACTGGATCAATATGTTAGTCCCTAAAAATAGTATAAAAAGTTGCCAAAAGTATATGAAAGTTGTAGAATATTGGCATGGAACAATCAAAAATTATAGATACGACGGAGACATATCACCATCCCCAAGCTTAATTCATGCTCGTGCTCGAGCAGGTTAATGATAAGAAAGATAATTTTTGATGTGGAATGCTACCTAGCATACTCTTGATCATGTAATCTAATCATGGCATGAATATTAAGACACAAGTGATTCAAAGCAATAGTCTATTATTTGACATAAAAGAATTTAATACTCGGGCATCTGTAGGATCGAAAGTAGGTCTAGAGGGGGGGTGATTAGACTACTTGACAATATAAAAAATCTGCCTTTAGATCATGCAATGTTTTTGGCAGTTTCACAAACAAGATCAGTTCAAGTAACACCCTACACATGCAATTCTAGAGTTTATGCAGCGGAAAGTAAATTGCACATGTAAAAGAGAGGTGGAGAAGATCAAACGCAGTTTGGTGACACGGAGATTTTTGTCGTGGTTCCGATAGGTGGTGCTATCGTACATCCACGTTGATGGAGACTTCAACCCACGGAGGGTAACGGCTGCGCGAGTCCACGGAGGGCTCCACCCACGAAGGGTCCACGAAGAAGCAACCTTGTCTATTCCATCACGGCCTACGCCCACGGAGGACTAGCCTTACTCGGGGTAGATCTTCACGAAGTAGGCGATCTCCTTGCCCTTACAAACTTCTTGGTTCAACTCCACATCACGACGGAGGCTCCCAAGCGCCACCTAACCAATCTAGGAGGCACCACCCCCCAAAAGGTAATAGACGGTGTTGATGGTGATGAACTCCTTGCTCTTGTGCTTCAAGTGATAAACTCCCCAACACTCAACTCTCCTCACTGATATGGCTGTGGTGGAAGAAAGATTTGAGTGGAAAGCAACTTGGGAAGGCTAGAGATCAAGTTTCATATGGTAGGAATGGAATGGCTTGATCTCAACACAAGGGTAGGTGGTTCACTTCTCAGAAAGTGTATGATAGAAGTGGTGGTACTTTCTGATGGCTCTCCTCACGAATGAGGAGGGGGTGGAGGGGTATATATAGCCTCCACACAAAATCCAACCGTTACACACACATTTGACCAATCTCGGTGAGACCGAAGTTAAAACTCGGTTAGACCGAAAGTTCAAATATAGTGAACGTTGGGATTTTCGGTGGGACCGAAAATACCATCTCGGTGAGACCGAAGTGAGTCAAAGGTTAGGGTTTGCCATCTCGGTGAGACCGAAAATATAAACTCGGATATTCCGAATTGATGTCAACTGATCACAGAAGGTTGGCAGCCCTTTTTCGGTGAGACCGAAACTCAGAATCGGTGTGACCGAGAATCTAGGGTTTGGAGAAACAACTGAAGTGGTTCATCTCGGTGGGACTGAGTTGGAGAAATCGGTGTGACCGAGATTACTTATGGGTGTGTGTTAAGTAGTGAATAGTGCTGATAGTTGAGGGAGTTAGATCACCAAGCACTTGAGCAACGAGAACATTAACACAACCTCATCCCCTTTTAATAGTATTGGCTTTCCTATGGACTCAATGTGATCTTTGATCACTAAACCAAAAAAGGAGTCTTGAGCTTTTGCCAATGCTTGTCTTAGCATTTTGAGGGGTCCACTTCTTCAGACATTTCCATACCCACATCATCGAACTTTTCTGAAATGATTCTCAAGAGAATATTAGTTCAATGATATATATGTTGTTATTAATTACCAAAACCACCCGGGGATTAGTTGCACTTTCAATCTCCCCCTTTTTGGTAATTGATGACAACATATAGATCAAAGCTTCGACAAAAGATATAATCAATGAATAATATCGTCGCTTTGAGAAGTATGTGATAAACAAGAGCTCCCCCTAAATTTGTGCATTATTTAAAATTTGCGTTTGAATGCAAATGCACAATCGATTAGGATTATGGGTCACTCTTCCATGTCACATACATCTTGGTGGAGCGCACAAAATGATAAGAATGAATAACATGCACTTAATCACCAAGACAAAAGTAAATTGCCATACAATAAGGAATAGCACATGATAAGCAATAAGCACACATTAAAGCATAGTATGACTAAGCACTCATTAAGGTAGCATCAAACGTAGTAGCAAGCACACTTAAAGTATCTGGAACCAAAAGAAACCAAAGTATCTCAAGGAAAACCGGCAAAAGAACGAAAAGACGAAAGAGCACTCTCTCTCTCGAAGCCCTATGATCTATAACAATTTCTCCCCCTTTGGCAACAAGTTACCAAAAAGTTCGAAAAGGTATAGAGCTAAACGTCACTGCGGGCTCGGCTGGCGGCTCCCGTCTGGGTCGATGTCGGTGTAGAGATGGCTGCATCTGCGAAGACTTCTGCTGATGTCTGCGCTGGAGGAGTGGATGCTGGAGCTGAAGGAACTGTTGGAGCTGTAGCTGGTGCTGAAGTGGTAGCCCTGGAGTCTGTCACTGGGATAGCTGCAGACCTGGATCCTCTGGGAACCGGAGCAGTCTGGCGATGAGAGTCCTGGACTAGATCATCCTGCATAAGCTCTGCTCTCTCCTGCCTAGTCTCCTCCATGTCTGCCTCAAGCTTGTTGACAGACACCTGAATCTCAGTCAGCTTCACGTCCAGAGCGTGGATCTTGTCCTCGACAATCCTCTCAAGGCTCTCCTGAGATTGCTCAATGCTGGCCAGGCGTTGTTCAATTCTCCGGGTTGCTTCAAGAATCTGATCTCCGAAGCTCTTTGGCTTAGCTGCTGCTGCTGCTGCCTCTTTGTCAGCTTTGGCTTTCTTCGCAGCTTCAATCTTGGCTTGCCCTTCAACTGAGGTGGGATCCTCTTCATCCATCACAACTACGTTGTCCTCATGCTCTGGCTGCAGTGGCAAGTGCTTCCTATCCAACATGAATTTGCCCGTGCCAAACTTGGCGTTGATAAGCATCTGTATCTGCGGTGCAAACCCACACGACCTCTTCTGGTCAGCTGCAGTCCTCTTGATGGTCTCTACCATCAAGTCCATCACCTTAAAAGGTGCCTTCTCATCGAGAATGTGCAACATGTTGATAGAATAGCCTCGTATCATCCGGTGGTCACCTGACTTAGGCATCAAAGTATGCCTCAGGATAGTGTTAGTGGTGGTCAGACCTGCCTGGAGATAATACACTGAGCCGAGTTTCCATCCCTCCAAATCAGCAGCTGGGATCTCCTTGTACATATTCTTCATGGAATCATGACTCTTCTTAGGAATCCCATAGACATCAATGTCGTCCTCTCTCTGCACTGGAGCGTTCAGAAGTTCTGCCCATTCTGCAACAGTTGAAGAAAGCCGTTGACCTTCAGTCATCCATGTGATCTTGCCATCGGGGTAGAAATGGGCTGTGGCATAGAACTGCATGATCATCTCGTCGTTCCATGCTGTCAGTTCTTGACCCACAAAGTCAGCAACTCCACATGCAGTAAAGCTCTCATGCACATGGGGAAAGAAGTCCCGATGCTCTCTGCTGTCAATGTACTTCCAGTCAACATACCTGGTGTCAGCAACAATGGGCTTCTTATCCATTAGCACGGTCTCATAGAAATCCTGCTGCTCTTTGGTGTGGAATCTGGGGTCCACAGCAGTCCTTCTTCTTACGGCATATGGATCAGACTGTCTCCATAGCCTGAGACCTTTGTCCTTCCTTGCCTTCATATCCTCAGCTTGAGGATGAGCATCATTGTGGAGTGGCAATCTGGGACGGAGCTTGAGCAACACATGCTCTTCATCTGACTCAGAAGGTGGCATCTCACCTTTGTTCTTCTCAGAAGCTGGAATGCTTCTGGTTGTCCTCTTAGGCTTTGCTGGAGCTGCCTTAGCTGGAGCAGGCTTCTTGGGCTTGGAGGAGGCTTGAGCCCGAATAGCATCACCCATGAACTTAGCTTTCTGAGGAGGAGGCTGGGGTGCATCTTCTTCTTCTTCAGCATCATCAACTTGAGGTTCAGCATAAACAACTCTCTTCCTTTTGGAAGTCTTCTTCACCTTGCTTGGAGCTGGCTCTTCCAAGTTTAGCTTCTTGGCAACTGCAGACTGCTTCACTTTGCTCGTGCCTTTCTTTGGCTGCTGCCCTTGGAGCTCTTTGGCGACCACTTGCCTCTTTGGCTTGGAGGTAACTTCCTCAGCAACGAAATCGGAATCCTCAGAATCAGACGTTCTCTTCTTCCTGGTTCTCGTAGCAGCAGGAGGCAGACCACTGGGGGTACTCCTCTCACCATCATCACTAGAGCTGCTAGCCTCAGGACTTGTACCTGCCTCTGGAATCTCAGCAAATGGTGATTCGGACCTGTTCTGGCTGTCACTGACATCTGACATGGCTGAAAGACCTGTGAATAAATAAGGTATAGGCAGAATAGAAGAGTTATCACAACTGCAGAAGTTTTTGCAAAAAAAAATGAGTTAAAAACTTAGTTTTGAGTTTTCACAGAATGTATTTCGGTCAAACCGATTTCAAGTTTCGGTGTAACCGAAGTGTTCAACAGAACCTACACACCACTTTCGGTCAGACCGAAATGGGTTTCGGTCCTACCGAAAAACTAGGGTTTCATAGAAACTTCACTTCGGACATTCCGATTTTCACAACTCGGTCAGACCGAACTGTGTAGTGCAATGGTCAGAGACCAAATCGGTCAGTCCGAGTTTCAGGAATCGGCTTCACCGAGATGCATTCCGTGGAAACCTAAACCTAAGAATTTTCCTCGAAACTAAACGATCTGAGCAATGTATTGGGATCATATCAAACGTGGATTGAATCAGGGCAGTCCTATCATGCAAGAATCAGAAGTGGAGCATGAATAGGGATTGAGACACACCCTAACTTGGTGGTGTCCCTCTACGGCGGCAACGGAGGAGAAGATTACCGTTGACGGCGGCGGAGACCTGCGGCAAGGGCACACAGGCGACGACGGCGATGATGCTTAGATCAGGGCGGCGGCAGCAGGGGTCTTGGAGGGCGAACGGTTTGAAAGGAATAGATCGCGCGCAGCCCTCAGTATATATAACCCCGTACTGTCGGTGGGACCGAGTTGAAAAACTCGGTGTCACCGAGATGTATTTCTGCTGTGCAGTTACACATATCGGTCAGACCGAGATTTTGAACTCGGTTTCACCGAGATGAAACCTAGATCAATCTAAGTGTTTCGGTTGGACCGAGATTGAGAAGCCGGTCAGACCGAAATAGACTTAGAAGGTTTTGGAAGTCAGCCTTAGACGAATCGGTGGTTCCGAGTGCTCCTCACTCGGACTGTCCGAAAAAGACTTGTTCAAAGTTGTGATATAAGCATGAATAGAATTTTGAGACAAGAAAGCATAGATAGCTAGGGAAGGTGCTTAGGCATTCTTGTCCATCCATTTGGCCAGAAAAAGAAACCAAAACAATCAAAACAACAAATGGATGTCCTTGAATGGATAAAATCATGCATCCAACATGCTCACACAATAAGATAGCAACTGAAATATGTGTCAAACATGCACAACCAAAACTCTAGCTATTAGCACACAAATTGTCGATGACTAGGTCATCTATATATGAGTATATTGACTTAGGAGTCAAATGAGAACATTTGATCATAGGTCATACTCATCGTTTAAGCACAAGTGGGGTTACCACCTTTACATAAAGCATTTATGTGTTCACATCATTTGGAGATGCTTTAGCTCATTTTTAGAGCAAAGCTCCCCCTAGATGTGAGAACCCCTTTTAAAGGGTCAAACTAACCTTGGGTTGTCGTAGAAGACTTCATGTAGATGTTGAAGATGTGGATGCTCAATGTTGATGTAGATCATCATGAGTTGGGAGCAATCCTTTGGATTAGGGCACTTTCAATACCTACATGGGTTAGTCCCACAAGGAACAAACAAGAATATCCATGGACATAGAGTGAAGTGCACAAAAGATGATGTCCATGAAAGCAATGATTACCTTGTCCCTTGACTTACCAACAAGAGGGTTTGTGACTCCATGAACAAGTGCATGATGTGGAAGTTGATTGCACAAGTTCTTGCCAAAATGAATATGAGTGAAGTTTGTTGGCGGAGTCACCCTCAAGAACCTACTAGTTCTTCTTCTTTGGGATCCACATCATCTTGATGGGAATCCTTGGTGTTGTGGTTGAGCTTGACGAAGTAGAACTTGATGTGTCCTTGGGAACCCACTTGACCATGGCTTGAGGTGCTTCAATGAATGCATCAATTTCCTCTTGAAGCTTGTCCTTGGCCTTTAGCTTGTGGTCTTGTGGTGGAAGGTCATCTTGAGCTTGTTCCACATTGGAAGAAGTAGGATCATACTTCTCCTTTTGTGAAACAAACTGTGGAGTAGAGTATTGACCTTCTTCCCACTCAACACCTTTGGCGTTGAACTTTTGCTCAAAACCAATCCCTTGATTCTTCCGGTGTCTTCCTTGTTTGCGAACAATCTCCTCAAAGTTCTTGCTTCCGGCAAGACTCTTGTAGACACCTTTCTCTATGATTTCCTTCAATAGGCTATTTTCTTGCTCAAGTGTAACTTGGCTTGGAACATTGTTAGTGGAATCAAGAGAACTACTAGAAGTAACAACATTGGATTTAACATTGTTATTGTTACTACTAGAGGAAGAATTTTTCTTATGCTTGTCATGCTTAGTCTTAATAGGTGGCAAGAAATTAGACAAGAGAAGTCGTTTGGCAAGATATGAAGAACTCTTCTTTCGAAGATCGTCATTGATCGCTTTTAGAAACTCATGTTCTTGCTCTAGAGTGAGCTTCTCGAAGCGTAGCTTCTCATGAGATCTTAGGAGCTCTCTATGATCTTCTTGAGTTGTTTCATGAGCTAACTTAAGAGTGTTTAGTTCTTTAGTTAGACGCTCAATCTCCTTCATAGCATTGTCATTCGACTCTTCTCGACTATAAAGACTACTAGCATTTTCATCATTACTAAGCTCACTAGATTTATCATGCAAGAGCTCATCTTCACCAAGCAAGTCATTCTCATCACTATCAAAGTCAATGAATTCAGGGTGTGTTACCTTGGGGCCTTTAGCCATGAAGCATCTTCCAATTCCCTCATTTGGTGAATCAAATAAGTCGTAGGAGTTGGAGTTGGAGGATACGAGTGCAAGTCCGGCAACACCTTCATCTTGACTATAGTCGGAGTCGGAGTGATAGCTTCCATCGGATTGACTGTCAGAGTCGGAGCCGGAGACCCATTCACCAACATGAGCTTGATGTCTTCTTCTTGTATAGCTCCTTGATGACTTGTCTTTCCTCTCCGAGTCCTTGCTTCTCCGAGAAGGTCTTCGTTCATAACGATCATCTCTACTCCTTCTCTCTCTCCGAGGTGACTCATCTCTTGCTTTTCTTCTTGGAGACTCTTCTCTTCTCTTGTGGGGAGCCGTACACTCATTTGAGAAGTGTCCGGGTCTTCCACAATTGTAGCAGTTTCGATCACGACTAGAAGATCTCTTTCCATCATATGATCTAGACTTTGAGCTTCTTTCTTTGCCTCTATTCTTGTAGAACTTGTTGAAGTTCCTGACCATTAGGCTTATGTCTTCATTGGAAACTAACTTGTCACTTGAGGTAGTAGGAGCATCACTTGTAGCTTTGTGAGCACCACTTGACTTGTTGTGAAGCTCTTCCTTATCCTTAAGTGTCATCTCATGAGCAACAATCCTTCCAATGACTTCAGTTGGCTTGAGAGTCTTGTAGTTTGGCATCATTTGGATCAAAGTGCACACGGTGTCATACTTTCCATCCAAAGCTCTGAGAATCTTCTTAATGATGAATCGGTCGGTCATTTCTTCGCTTCCTAAGCCAGCAATCTCATTTGTGATGAGAGCAAGCCTAGAGTACATTTCAGCGACTCCTTCACCATCCTTCATCTTGAACTTGTCAAGTTGACCTTGAAGAATATCTAGCTTTGATTCCTTCACAGATTCAGTACCCTCGTGCATTTCAACCAAAGTATCCCAAATCTCTTTAGCATTCTCAAGACGGCTGATTTTGTTGAACTCTTCGGGACACAAAGCATTGAAGAGAATGTCACAAGCTTGAGCATTGTTTTGCAACATCTTCAGTTCTTCGGGTGTAGCTTCGCGATCCGGAACTTTTCCTTCTTCAAAGAAGTCACCTTGCATGCCAACACAAATAATGCCCCATGCGGCTGGGTTATGACCAAGAATATGCATTTTCATTTTATGCTTCCAACTAGCAAAATTTGTACCATCAAAGTAAGGACCTCTACGATAATTACCCTCACTAGACGCCATACTCTCCTAGGTTGTGAAACCAAGCTTATGGAGTCCAATGCAATGGAAACCAAGGCAATGGAGACCAAAACTCTGATACCACTTGTAGGATCGAAGTAGGTCTAAGGGGGGGGTGATTAGACTACTTGACAATATAAAAAATCTGCCTTTAGGTCATGCAATGTTTTTGGCAGTTTCACAAACAAGATCAGTTCAAGTAACACCCTACACATGCAATTCTAGAGTTTATGCAGCGGAAAGTAAATTGCACATGTAAAAGAGAGGTGGAGAAGATCAAACGCAGTTTGGTGACACGGAGATTTTTGTCGTGGTTCCGATAGGTGGTGCTATCGTACATCCACGTTGATGGAGACTTCAACCCACGGAGGGTAACGGCTGCGCGAGTCCACGGAGGGCTCCACCCACGAAGGGTCCACGAAGAAGCAACCTTGTCTATTCCATCACGGCCTACGCCCACGGAGGACTAGCCTTACTCGGGGTAGATCTTCACGAAGTAGGCGATCTCCTTGCCCTTACAAACTTCTTGGTTCAACTCCACATCACGATGGAGGCTCCCAAGCGACACCTAACCAATCTAGGAGGCACCACCCCCCAAAAGGTAATAGACGGTGTTGATGGTGATGAACTCCTTGCTCTTGTGCTTCAAGTGATAAACTCCCCAACACTCAACTCTCCTCACTGATATGGCTGTGGTGGAAGAAAGATTTGAGTGGAAAGCAACTTGGGAAGGCTAGAGATCAAGTTTCATATGGTAGGAATGGAATGGCTTGATCTCAACACAAGGGTAGGTGGTTCACTTCTCAGAAAGTGTATGATAGAAGTGGTGGTACTTTCTGATGGCTCTCCTCACGAATGAGGAGGGGGTGGAGGGGTATATATAGCCTCCACACAAAATCCAACCGTTACACACACATTTGACCAATCTCGGTGAGACCGAAGTTAAAACTCGGTTAGACCGAAAGTTCAAATATAGTGAACGTTGGGATTTTCGGTGGGACCGAAAATACCATCTCGGTGAGACCGAAGTGAGTCAAAGGTTAGGGTTTGCCATCTCGGTGAGACCGAAAATATAAACTCGGATATTCCGAATTGATGTCAACTGATCACAGAAGGTTGGCAGCCCTTTTTCGGTGAGACCGAAACTCAGAATCGGTGTGACCGAGAATCTAGGGTTTGGAGAAACAACTGAAGTGGTTCATCTCGGTGGGACTGAGTTGGAGAAATCGGTGTGACCGAGATTACTTATGGGTGTGTGTTAAGTAGTGAATAGTGCTGATAGTTGAGGGAGTTAGATCACCAAGCACTTGAGCAACGAGAACATTAACACAACCTCATCCCCTTTTAATAGTATTGGCTTTCCTATGGACTCAATGTGATCTTTGATCACTAAACCAAAAATGGAGTCTTGAGCTTTTGCCAATGCTTGTCTTAGCATTTTGAGGGGTCCACTTCTTCAGACATTTCCATACCCACATCATCGAACTTTTCTGAAATGATTCTCAAGAGAATATTAGTTCAATGATATATATGTTGTTATTAATTACCAAAACCACCCGGGGATTAGTTGCACTTTCAGCATCCCAACAAACAAACAAGTCTTTCAAAATTTCAATGCAGAAGAACGTTATCCGTACAAAATCATATAGTGTTTTATGCTCCCTTTTCTTAACACAAGGTACCCCTCATGCCCATCCTGGTGTCAGCCAAGCAATTGTTTTCATACTTTACTTCTTCGAACTTTTTCAACTCTTCACGCAATACATGAGTAGAAGGTGGAATAGAAGGTGGTAGTAGACAAAAGTAGTGAGAAAATCTCACATCGACTAGGCGTATCAATGGGCTATGGAGATTCCCATCAATAGATATCAATGTGAGTGAGTAGGGATTGCCATGTAAAGGATGCACTAGAGCTATAAGTGTATGAAAACTCAAAAGAAAACTAGTGGGTGTGCATCAACTTGATTTCTCATGAAGACCTAGGGCATTTGAGGAAGCCCATCGTTGGAATATACAAGCCAAGTTCTATAATGAAAATTCCCACTAGTATATGGAAGTGACAACATAGGAGACTCTCTATCATGAAGATCATGGTGCTACTTTGAAGCACAAGTGTGGAAAAAAGATAGTAGCATTGTCCCCTTTTTCTTTTCCTTTTTTTTCCTTTTTTCCTTTTTTTCTTTTTCCCTTTTTTGGGCCTTCCTTTTTTATTTAGCCTTTCTCTTTTTTTTGGCCTTTCTTTTTCTTTTTCTTTTGGCCTTTCTTTTTTTTCTTTTTTTTTCAAGGGACAATGCTCTAATAATGATGATCATCACACTTCTATTTACTTACAACTCGATACTAGAACAAAAATATGACTCTATATGAATGCCTCTGGCGGTGTACCGAGATGTGCAATGATCTAGTGTAGCAATGACATCAAAAAATGGACAAGCCATGGAAACATCATGCTAGCTATCTTACGATCATGCAAGGCAATATGACAATGATGGTCCGTGTCATAATAAACGGAATGGTGGAGTTACATGGCAATATATCTCGGAATAGCTATGGAAATGCCATAATAGGTAGGTATGGTGGCTGTTTTGAGGAAGGATATAAGGTGGTTTGATGCACCGGTGAAAAATGCGCGGTACTAGAATGGCTAGCAAGGTGGAAGGGTGAGAGTGCGCATAATCCATGGACTCAAGATTAGTCATAAAGAACTCACATACTTATTGCGAAAAATCTAATGGCCCTTGAAGCAAAAATACTATGATGCATGCTCCTAGGGGGGAGGTTGGTAGGAGTTAACCATCGCGCGCGCCCGACCTTCACGCAAAGATAAACAATCAAAATACAATGCGCGCCAATTTGGTTACATAGTTAGGCGACCATACGTGCATGCTTCAGGAATCACAAACCTTAACACCAATATTTTTACTAAACCACAATCATTCACTAGTACCTCCCTCATATTAGCATATCTATATCGCAAAACTATTGCAAGGAATCAAACATCATATTCAGCGATCAACAAGTTTGTGTAGGATTTTATGACTAACCATGTGAATGAACAATTCTTGTCAACTCTCTAAATAGATATAAGTGAAGCAAGCGAGTTTTAATTCTTTCTACAAAAGATATGCCCACGCTCTAACAAATATAAGTGAAGCAAAAGAGCATTCTACAAATGGCGGTTTTCTATGTGAAGAGAAACTGGCAATCCAAACTTCAAATGATATAAGTGAAGCACAAGAAGCATTCTATAAAGCCATACTCAAAAGATATAAGTGAAGTGCAAAGAGAATTCTATAAATCAACCAAGGACTATCTCATACCAGCATGGTGCATTTACTAAAAGAAAAAGAAAAAGAAAAAGCACACGACGCTCAGAGTTTACGCATATCATGTGAATGAAACGAATCCAAAAACATACCGATACTTGTTGAAGAAAGATGGGATGCCTTCCGGGGCATCCCCAAGCTGAGACGATTGAGTCTCCTTGAATATTTTCTTGGGGTGCCTCGGGCATCCCCAAGCTTGAGCTCTTGCCTCTCCTCCTTCGCCTCATATCGAGACCTCCTCGATCTTCGAACACTTCATCCACACAAAACTTAACCGAACTTTTAGTGGCGGGGTTAGTGCATATGATCAATAAAATCCCATCATTTACTTATCTAACATTATTGTATAATTATTAACAAACATTACCTACTGTATTCTATCATAATTCTATGGCCCCAAGTCAAGGAGGCATTAACAAGAATTCAAACATATGCAAATAATGAAGCTATAACAGCAATCTATGAAAACAGGACAGTCTGTAGTAATCTGAACATTAACCATACTTTTGCAACTCTAAACATTCTGGCAAAATTAGGAAAAATCAAAAATTTGTATAGTAAGACTTTGCAAGAAGTTTCAGATCCTTTCGACGTTCCAGTAAAAAAGGTAAAATCGCGCACTACAGCCAAAGTTTCTGTTTTTGCACTGCACAAACCAACAAGCAGTTTAATCATCCTAAAGGAAACTCTTGGCACATAATTTTTATAATACAATGGAATTGTACAAGGGGATAATTATTTTTGTTGAAATTTTTCTGTAATTAAGGTTCACAAAGTTTCCATGGGCATGAACAAAGTTCAAGGCTAGCTCCCACTTTAACAATGCTCGTCCTTCGCACTTTCACTTTTCTTTTTGAAATAGTTTTAAGTTCCCCTCTTTATTTTTTTTGTTTTTAAACTTTATAAAAGCACTCAACCGAAATAAATGAATCTCTAAAACTTCCGGGTTGTCTCCCTGGAAGCGCTTTCTTTAAAGCCATTAAGGTAGGCATATAGTGCTCAAGTAATGGATCCACACGGATCCCAAGGTATATCAAAGCCAATTTTAATTAGCAATGATTTGGCATTTAGTAGTGAGCACAAAGGGATATGTGTCATGAAAAAACGAAGTCTAACTCTCTTTCTATGCATAGGCATGTCATACAAGAACAATTCCTGCACATCAAGTAAAGGCTAATGCATAGTATAAGCAGTTTCTTGCAATTTTATTGTGTTGGAAACATAGAGAGGCGGAGATGTAGTTCCTCTCTCATAATAATTGCAAGTAGGAGCAGGAAGCACATGCATACTATACTCATCAAAAACATCATTTGCAACGGTAAAAGGCAACCCATCAATATCATCCTTAATAAGTGCAAACTTCTCCAATATAGTGTAGTTTGGAGAACTCAAAAAGATAATAGGACTATCATGTGTGGGTGCAATAGCAACTATCTCGTGTTTAACATAAGGAACTATAGCAAGTTCATCTCCATAAGCATAATTCATATTGGCATCTTGGCTACAATCATAGCAAGCATCATCAAAAAGGGATATTTCAAAAGAATCAATGGAATCATAACAATCATCATAGCATTCATCTTTCGGTAAGCACGAAGGGAAATTAAACAATGTATGAATTGAAGAGTTACTCTCATTAGAAGGTGGGCACGGGTAGCTAATCCGCTCTTCCTCCTTTTGTTCTTCGCTCTCCTCCTCACCTTTTTCATCCAATGAGCTCACAATGTCATTAATTTCTTCTTCCATAGACTCCTGCAAAATATTAGTCTCTTCTTGGACAGCGGAGGAGTCCTCAATATATGGTTTACCATAGGCATTAGAAGCATAATTATCATAACAATATCTAAATATGGCAAAATTTTCAGATTTGTAAAGAGTAGCACCATACTTTTAAATCAAAGAGGCAATTTCATAAGCACCCTTAAAAGCAAAAAATTCTTCAATTTGTCGAACATCATAGTAATTATAAACACCCTTAGCATACGAAGATACGATTCCATTATCACTAAACTCACATCGGTAGGAAAGGTGTTTCTTAGGGTCTTCAGAACAACAAGTAAAAACATAAATTTCACATAAATTCCAAGCATAGCATTGCAAACGATGAATTTGATCCATTAAAAGTTTCCATTTTTTAGATATGTGGTGTCGCACATAACAAGCATGCTCATCTAAAGATTTTCCCTCAACTAATCTAGTTGGGGTTTCAACCCGAGCACATAGGGAGCGAAGATGATCCAAGTAATAAGCTCTATTAGTGTGATAGATTTTGAGTGGTTCTTCAACCATTGGTTTAGTAGGTACCACTATTTTTTTGGTATTTTGCGTTTCCTACCCATAAAAAAAGATACAAAACAACTTAGAATAGCAAATAAAATCTACTTAGTGATAAAGCAAACAAGCACACACGAGAATATTCACCCCACACTATTGCTCCCTGGCAATGACGCCAGAAAAAAGGTCTTGATAACCCACAAGTGTAGGGGATCAGTTGTAACCTCTTTCGATAAGTAAGAGTGTCGAACCCAATGAGGAGCTAAAGGTAGAATAAATATTCCCTCAAGTTCTATCGACCACCGATACAACTCTATGCACGCTTGACGTTTACTTTACCTAGAACAAGTATGAAACTAGAAGTACTTTGTAGTTTTTGTGGGATAGGTTTGCAAGAATATATAAAGAGCACGCAAATAAAACTAGGGGCTGTTAAGATAAAGACACAACTAAATTAGTTTTAGTAGAGAGCTTTTTGTCACGAGAAAGTTATTTGTCTCGAGGCAATCGATAACTAGACCGGTAATCACTATTACAATCTTATTTGAGGGAGAGGCATAAGCTAACATACTTTCTATTCTTGGATCATATGCACCTATGATTGGAACTCTAGCAAGCATCCACAACTACTAAAGATCATTAAGGTAAAACCCAACCATAGCATTAAAGTATCAAGTCCTCTTATTCCCATACGCAAACAACCTACTTACTCGGGTCTGTGCTTCTATCACTCACGCCACCCACCATAAGCAAATCATGAACACATTACAAACCCTACAACAAGGATCCCTCATGCTTGCGCGACACGGAGAGCACCATAGGACAGCACCAATAATAAAACATGCAACTCAAACCTATCACGATCATCAATTAACCCATAGGACAAAACAGATCCACTCAAACATCATAGGATAGCCATACATCATTGGGAAATAATATATAGCGTTGAGCACCATGTTTAAGTAGAGACTACAGCGTGTAGAAGAGGGGTTACACCACTGCATAGAGGGGGGGAGTTGGTGATGAAGGCGGTGAAGTTGTTGGTGTAGATTGCTGTGAAGATGATGGCCCCGACGGCACTCCAGTGCCATCGGAAGCGAGGGGGAGAGATCCCCCCTCCTTCTTCTTCTTCCTTGACCTTCTCCCAAGATGGGATAAGGGTTTCCCCTCTGGTCCATGGTCTCCATGGTGTGGGAAGGGCGAGAGCCCCTCCGAGATTTGATATGTCTCTCTGTCTCTCTCTCTGTTTCTGCGTTCCAAGATTCTGGCCTTCCACCGTTTCTTAAATTCCCGGAGATCCGTAATTCCGATTGGACTGAATTTTGAACACGATTTTATCCGGATAGTAGCTTTCCTGCGGCGAAAGAAGGGCATCAACACCCTTACAGAGTAGCCACGAGGGCCCAGGGCACGCCCCTCATGCTCGTGGGCCACTCGGGTATCATCTCATGTTGGTTCCGCTTCCAAAAATTCACATATATTCCAAAAGAATTCTCCGTTCGTTTTTATCCCGTTTGGACTCCGTTCGATATGGATATTCTGCGAAACAAAAAACATGCAACAAACAGGAACTGGCACTGGGCACTGGATCAATATGTTACTCCCAAAAAATAGTATAAAAAGTTGCCAAAAGTATATGAAAGTTGTAGAATATTGGCATGGAACAATAAAAAATTATAGATACAACGGAGATGTATCAGTCTTCATCACATAGCTAGGTTCGGATGAACTCGAACTAGCTCCGAGGTTTAGTTTCCTTCGGGGCACGGCCGTACCCGCGTCAGGGGCGGCCCCCCTCTTCATCCCTCTGCCTTGCGCATAGGGCATTTCTTCTTCTTCCTCTTCCTCCTCATCATCTTCCTCCGCCTCGTCAGAGGAGAGGATGTGGAGGTCCTCGGGCTTCTTGCCCATAGGATGGGGGCTGTCTCCGGCCCCCTTCCCTTTGACTTCGTGGGCTTCTTGGTCGGCGCCTTGTACGATGCTGGAACCAGCATCGTCGTCTGTAGAGGCAGTGCTGGCTCTTCGGGCAAATGCACCGAACACTTAATCCGGGTCGCCTTCTTCGTCCAACCCTGTATATCACGTAAAAATTCCAACTCCTATTATCATTAAACAAGAGAAAGGGTAAGTGTTCGGCAAGGATTATTATTACCTTTGTGGCGGAAACTTCGGTGCTGAAGCCAGCATCCTTGGCCTCTTCGGGCCATTCCTTCTGGCTCCTGAAGAGGTGCTTCCAAATCTCTTTGTGCGTAGAGCCGAAGAGATGCTTCAGCGGCTTGTCTCCTGACGGATCAAACTCCCACAGGGAGGAATCCCGGCTTTGGCAAGGGAGAAAAAGCTGGGTCAGCATCACCTGGACCACGGAGGAGAGGACGTGCCCCTTGGAGATCACGCCGGACACACCACCCAGGAGAGTCGTTACCTCACTATGCGACCCCCAGTACAGACCCTTTTTGGTCCAGGATATTAACCTTATTGGGTGTCCTGATCTGAAAGCAGGTTCCGCCGCCCACTTGGTGTTGCGGGGTTTGGTGACGTGGAACCATTCCTGCTACCAGACCTTGTTCGTCTCAACGAACCAGCCCTTGGCCCAAGTTGCGTTCAGGAGCTTGCTGATCATGGCGCCCCCGCACTCCGCGTGTTCCCCGTCAACCACCTTCGGCTTCATGTTGAAGGTCTTAAGCCACAGGCCGAAGTGTGGGGGGATGCGGAGAAAGGCTTCACACATCACTATGAAAGCGGATATGTGAAGAATTGAGTTCGGGGCTAGATCATCGAAATCTCACCCGTAGAAGAACAAAAGACCCCGAACAAACGGGTGGAGTGGAAACCCTAGCCCCTAAACAAAGTGAGAGGTAAAAACTACCATCTCGCCCGCCTTAGGAATAGGAATCACCTGGCCCTTAGGGGGGACTCGATGTGTGATATCGCCGGCAAGATACCCGCGCTCCGTAGATCCTCCGCGGTCTTTTCGATAACCTTGGAAGCGTCCTACTTGCCTCTAGCACCGGATCCAGCCATTGCTGTGAAGAGGAGTAGTGGTTGAGGAACGAGGAGTTGTGGGCGCGGGAGATGAGAATTCGGGGGCAAGGAGATTGGAGAGCTCGAGCTTGAGGAAGGCGTGGGGCTGATGAAAGGGATTGGCATCCTTTCATAACGCTGCGAATGCAGAGCATTCCCCCACTTTAGCCATAAAACTCGCCGGTTCCCAAAGCGGTCGTGCGTAATGCGCAGTGTGGGTGCTCACGTGACACTGATAAGAATCCCACAATAAGCGCGCACGATCTCTATTCCGATGGGACGTGCCAATGAGGATATACCTCGAAACACAAAACTAGGACCAAATAAAATGGTTCGATATGTTAGTGAATTGGACGCGACGCTTCACCCAAAAGTTGTCAGTAGAGGCACATTATTCATTTTATTTGAGAGCCTTGCCTTCGAGGCTAAGGGTTGTACTAATCTTGCAGAGACGAACATAATCCATCTATTTGCAGAAGATATATTCGGGAGGAGGAAACCACCTTGCAATGCCGAAGACAATACGGAAGCCGAACTCATCGTCATCGAAGACAGGTTCAGGGGCTACTAGGGGAGTCCTGGATTAGGGGGTCCTCATGTGGCCGGACAAACTCCTGGCGGGCCGGACTGGTGGGCTATGAAGATTATTATAGAAGATCATCTCTCCTATCCGGATAGGACTCCTGTATTCTTGTAAGGGCAAGTTTTAGGTTCGGGTGTAGATTTTCCTTCCTCTGTAAGATGATATGTACAAACCCTAGGCCTCTCCGGTGTATATACAAACCGGAGGGTTTTATTCCATAGAGGCTAGAGAAGAATCATAATATTCTCATAAGCTAGACTTAGGGTTTAGCCATTACGATCTCGAGGTAGATCAACTCTTCTATTGATATTCATCCATACTAATATTGCAGGAAGTTGGGTATTACCTCGATCGAGAGGGCCTGAACCTGCGTAAACATCGTGTCCCCATCCTCCTGTTACCATCAATCCTGAAGACACATAGTCTGGGACCCCCTACCCGAGATCCACCGGGGTTGACACCGACAGTGGTTCAAAACAAGTTCACCACCATCATATTTCATCATCATGCAAATCGGAAAAAGGGGTTCGTTGAACAAGAAGGGTGTCATGGTCAAAGGGCTGCTTGCCTATCTTAACCAAGTCCTTGGGGTGTTCAAATCCTCTGGTCCTTCTCCAAGTACTCTGTCTACTTCGTCAACTAACATCAGAAACAATCACAATAAGCAACACAACAAGGCAAAAATAAAAGTGCTCTAAAAATAGGAGTTGAACTTTTCTAGGATACCTCTAGTCATATGAAAAATGACCAAGGTGGTTTCATTTGCATTGGACCAATGGATAGTTTGGAACATTTCAATATGATGGATATAAGGGACTTTGTGGATCTGCAAGTTGTCAACAGAATGCCTTTTTATAAAAAAGAGTAAAAGTACCCATTAAATCAGGCATGATTTTAGAAACATTTAGAAATTGGTTTTACTGGATTTGGGGTTAAAATGGATATAATATGGAGTTTTGAAGTTGACAAATGTGAATAAATGGCATGTTTAATAGATTCAGTGGAAACAGGACATAGTAAAATGTTCATTATTTCCCATTAAACAAAGCATGATTGGTGGAGTCACCAGAAATTGGAATCATAAAATTTGAACTTGATATGAATTACTTATGGATTTTTGAAGCCCACTGGTAAAACAAAAATAAAAAGAATTGGACAGATTTTTGCCGGCCAATTTAGTCTGCAGCTGGGCCGGGCCAAAGCCACGCCAGCCCAGCCGAACCGGAGCGTGCGCGCACCCATGTTCAAACCCGACGGCTCGGGCCCGGCGGTCGGCGACATAGAGGGGAAGGAGAGAGAGGTGAGGATGACATGTGGGGTCCGCCTATCATCTTCAACCTCGCGGCCAGGGAAGCAGCGAGCTCATCGGCGGTGATGTGGTTCCTGGCGAGGGGATCCAAGGGCACGGGTGTGCTTAGGCTGGAGTCGTGGTTCTGGTGGTACGGGAGTTGGCCGCCGGAGAAGCCTGGTTTGTCGGCGGCGAGGTGGCACGGTGGCGGAGCGTCGGGAGGTACCGAGTGAGCTCGTTCCGGGCTGCAATGGGAGCAGGAGAAGGAGAGGAGGGGGTGAGTGTGGCCCGTCGGTTCCAGATCGAGCAGGAGCGGGGCCGGAGAGAGGCTATACCGTGAGATCACCGGTCGCCCGAGGCGGCGGAGCTCCGGTCGATCCCGTGCACAGAGACCCTTTGACGACGACCAGGTGGTGCTAGCGCGCTCTTGGGGGTGTGGGAAGGAGGTGGATGCCAGTGGAGAGGCCCGGGGTGGACTTATATAACCGGGCCCCGGTCCACTTCGGACTCATGCGCCGGCGAGGTCACGGGCGAGGCCTGAGGCCGTGCGGGCACACGTGAGTTAGTCAGGGCTGTCTGTGGATGAGGTCTACGCCCATGGGAGGTAAGAGAAGGAGCGGGCAAGGATCCAGAGAGCTCGTGCGTGTGAAGCCGCTCAATTGAGCTCGCGGGCGGCCGGCGCGCGTGTGAGAGCAGCAGTAGGAGGGAGAAGGATGAGGGGGCCGACAGCGTGTCATGTCCCGGACGTCGAGGCACCTCGATTGGCGCAAGGGGGAGGCCCGAGGTAGCCAAACGCTGCGGATTGGGGGTGGCTACAGTGCGGGTGTGCACTGTAGCGCGCTCTCGAGCACGCCAATTGCATGCCAGCACATGCCTTTGGCTTGTAGGGCGCGGCCACTTGTGTCTGGGGGTTCAAGGGGAGTTGGCCTTGGATGCCCTGGTGACCCAATGGGAGAGAGGTGGGGTTGAGAGAGAGATGAACAGGGGCTGTCCAGAAGGGTAAAATGAGGGTTTTCACCCCTCAATCATTGAGCTTTGGTTGAATGGGTTTTACTGGAGGTAGCTGATGACCAGGCACACCTCTCGTAAGCATTTGAGGCAAAGGGGAGTAGTGGAAGTGGACCAAATGGTGATTTTGGCAAAGTGCCAGGAGGTGTTTGATGTGGTTTTGGGCAAGCAAATCATTTCCAAATGACATGATACTTAACAGGATGAAATGGAACATAGAAATAGGGTGTTCCACCAAGTTTGAGCTCATTTGAAGAAAGTTGCCAATGTAACTTTGGAAAACCCTAGAAATCAACAGAAATGGTTTTTCCAAGATTTATCCATGCAAATCATCCCTCCTTGATGCATCACTTGGTGTAGTGTCATCATTTGGGGTTGTGAGCATGTCCACAAAATTTGAGGTCACAAGTAAAAGGTTGGCAATGTAGAGTTGTTGAAATTTGGATCTGGTCAGAAAGGGTTTTGGGGAACTATGATCAAGATATCCTTCCCTAAAACTTGTGCCATTTGGTCTAGATGCATGATTACATCATTTGAGCATGTGCACCAAGTTTGAGAGCATTTGCACATGTTTGGCAATGTAAAGTTGCTCAAATTTCAAAATGGACAGAAATGGTTTTGAGGGGATTTGATGATGTTTTCTTCATCTTCAAGGCATGAGGCTTTTCAAGATCATCAAATATGTCATGTGTGACATGCTGGAATTTTCTTGGAATTAATGAAGAAACTTTCCTTTGTAAATATTTCCAAAGCTTAAAATATCCAGAAAGGGTTTTTGAGGGATTTGACTAATATTTTGAACATGACCATGTGTTGAAACTCCTACATATGGACAATATATGTCCTATGATTTTCCCTAAATTTTGACAATTATTTTGGAAACAGTTAAATAATTTTCACCTATTAAAGACCATTTCTGGCCTAAAGAAAAAGACTTTAAATAAAATAGGAAAATAACTTTTTAAATTATACTTTTGTGGTTTAAGGGAGTCCTATACCTAATAGGAGTCAAATATACTTTTTCAATCATTTTTCACACCCCAAATCAAGTACTTGCAATACAAACCTCAATTCAGGGGTTTTTGAATAAACTAATTTTTAGAAAATACTTTTTGGCCAAAATATTTTGTAAGAAAATACTATACTGTTCTATACACATGGCATGATCATTGGGAAAAGGTTTTGGATCAAGGAGATGAAGTATAAGAGTTAGATGATTTATTTGATTTTTGGAGCACTTGCAAACAACAAACAGAAAACCAAATCAAGCATAGTCCAAATCACTCAAAAGTTTTTGTCAAACCATATTTTAGCATGATTATTAGCTTAAGTGTTGTGGCATGAAAATTAGGATGTGACAGACCTACCCCCCTTAGAAGAATCTCGTCCCCGAGATTCCCAAACTAGGCGTGGAAAGGAATATGAAACTTGGATCTGGGGTAGTCTTCACTCCTTCATGTTGCTTCTGCTTTCGAGTAGTGCTCCATTGAATCCTTGGAGTGCCTGATGGTGTGGCTTCGTGCATGAAGTTCTGCTTGATCCTGGTTGCTAATGGGTCTCTCACGTAAGTCATAATGATATGGAGGTCGATGGCTTAGTGATCGTTGTCTTCGCAAAGACTGGTCTAGTTAGGAAGTTGGAAACGTTTCTGAAGTGTTATCTTGTGGAAAGACCTTGTGCTCAGGTGTTAACTCCAGCTGGTAACCGTCTACTCTTCGTCTTGCAGTGATCTTGGAGGAGGCCAATAAATCTTGGTGTGAGCTTCTCTTCGACAAGGTATTGCTTGGTTCCTTCGAGAGGTGTGGCTTGCAGATACATCTGGTCTTCGACGCGGAGGTTTACTTCTTGATGATGGTGGTTGGTGTAGTTCTTCCTTCTTGACATGGCGGTCTTCAAATGTCTTTTAACCAGCTGCATGAATCTTATTTTGTCTCCTGGTAGACTAGTATGTCGTCAAAACAAGGATGACGACTGACCTGAAAAAGTACTCTATGATGTCTATGGGGTACGTAAAGTGGGCTGGGGTATTGGTGGTGGTCTTGGTTGAGTATTGGCAAGGGTCTTCTTGACCTAGAGCCAAAGCATGTGGTCACGATCCGTCAATGTTGTGGTTTAGTGGGGCTTAAGGGTTTCAATGATTCTAGTGTGTGAGTGAAAGTTTATCATCTTATCCTTAAGCACGGTTTATGGGATGCCAATACTTCTACCTAGTCCTTCAAACAAATAACCTTATACCACCGGAAGGATCATCTCGTATAGGTCAACTCCAATCACCACTCACTCCATACATATCCTCATGACTCCCAAGAGGAGGTCTAACAAAATTATACATGTCTACGATCCCCGAAAATCATATGTATGGCTACCCCTAAGAATCCATGGGTAGAGCATACAAGCTGCTAAGCTTGAATTAAACACCACAATTCAAGTGCTCAGCCTTTCTTCCAAGGTCCGAGATAGTGCATCTATTTCCTAATGAAACACGTCGTATGCCACTCCAAGATCTAGTTTCCTTCCTATGAATCAAATCCAACAGCCCATTAACTCCCATCAATCACTACATAATTCATTAATTCTACAAATCCGATGTCTACGGTGTTCCACACGATCTCCCAAAGTCCCTATAATCCCCAAATACTTGAAAGGCTATCTCTACTATAATAAGTCCACCAATTTCCATTATCATGGTCAATTATACTCCAAGGTCATGCTTATATAGATCCCTAAATCAATTCCGACATTTTCTCCAATCTCCTAGTTTGTCGTCCACCGAGAAACATGGTACCATGTTCGAGAGCATCAACCTAAATCCAATTTACTCCAAACCATGTGCACATACTTAGTATCACCTACTTCAATCCGAATCTCGTGTCTAACGAGAATTCTTACATGTTTCCCCCCAAGTCATCTTTGTAATGTTTACTATCTTCTACCAATATCCCGACTAGGTCAGATCCTTGTACCCCCAAAAAATTCAGCTTGTAATTATAACTTGTTCCACTAATCCACCAATTAGTCTCATTTAATTCCTCAAGGTCGTGGACATAGTCTCACCAAGTCATTTGTCCTTCATTCCTATTTCCTCAAATTTGTCTATCCTATGACATCGTCAGCTCTTGTGCCATATTACGATGATAATGCGCTTCCTCACTACATTCACTAGTTCCATAAAAAACACAGTGTTGTGCAAGGTTACAGAGGCTTAATTGGTTCTTGCAGTTCTACGGGTTAAGCACGTGGTTAAGGATTCGAGCTGGGGTATCTCGTGAAGTCTCGGAGGGTCTGGGGATGGTTTTCTAATCTTGAGTGGGTAAACATAGCCCCACGGGGTTGTACTTAGACGAGGAGGTCGCAACAAAAGTATTTAGTGCCAGTTGTTTGCTGAAGTAGAATCCTTGGTGTGTCTTGTCTTACCGGTCTTCAGTCGAGGAGAGAGATGAAAGGGGAGAGTAGCATAGAGGAGGGGAATGCCTAGAGGGGGTTCTATAGTGCACGTGCAAACAAACAAGTATCATAAAGGCCACACAAATTCATTAAGATAAGATAGGTGATATAGTCGCGTACATGCTGCCCAAGGCAAAAGTGCAACTTATATCGAAACACAAAAATATAAGGACAAGCAACACATGACATGGTTTCATATGAATCATTGCATGGACTCGACTTCGCATAAGGGGTACATGACTCATCCTACCCTAGGGGTTCTCGGATTTGACAGTCACGCTTGCTTCTTTTCTTGAGGAGAGAAGGCTTTCAGTCTTCACCTTGTAGGCCCTCTGGTGGTGTGACAGTTGGCTGCTTGTTGGGACACAGCCTTTTGATATGCCCGAGTTCACCACACCCGTAACATATGATGGAAGCAAAGAGGTTGTTATCCAGTCTTGGGTCATATTGTTGGTGGCCAGACGATGGTCCTCCACGAGGTGGATATGGAAATCTATTCCTATGCCTTCTTCGCGGGGTTCGGTTGCGAGCTCCCTGAATCTCTTTGATCTGTTGCTTCTGATTGGTGATGTAGACTTGTAGGGCAGTAATTTATTGTTCCTGGTCGATCACCTTCTTCTTCTCGAGGAAGTGGAGATATAGAACTGAAGGAAAATCCTGGCGGGACTTGAGGAATTCCTCAGTGAGGTCACGCAGAAGATAATCGACTAGGTGGGTGAAGCGGATCTGGAACTTGAGGGTTGGGTCTTCGTCTCCTATGGGAATCATTTCTTGAGATATGGTTCATGTTCCACTTTTGCCGGGTAGCTAACATGTAGCTTGACCTTCCTTCATCTCCCGGAGGTCTTGAAGGCGGGGAAGGGCTTCGTAGGCCACTTGCTGAATGGCTAAGTCCTGAGTTGGGATAGGTGGTCCGACAAAGAACCAGCCTTGAGGTGAGGTCTTGGCAGGTATTATCACTTTGGCATAGAATTTTGTTTTGAACTCGCCATTATCTAGTTCGTGCAGGCTGTACATCATCTCTATATGATAGTGGCATTGCTGGAGGTAGTCCCTTAGGAGTGGTGGAAATCCAGTCATGAGGAGTCTTGTGGGGGCGACGGCCATCTACAAGGAGGATAGAGGAGGGCCAATATGATAAGAGAGGCCACGACAAGCGTGAAGGGTTGTTATTGCTGGCTAGTTCAGAAGAGGAGAGAACTGGAATAAGTCTTGCAAGTGATTTGGAGGTCTTAGGTCTAGTCCTTGTCCTAACTAACGTCCATGCTAACTAACGATTCCTAGAGTCAGGTGGTCTAAGTGCCCCATCACATTCCGTTCAGCAGACCAGCTCAAGTGCGCGGTGACGGCCAGCGCCCTCCCGATGCTTTGTTCGCTCGTCATCAGCAACGTTAATGTTACCAAGACCCTCATCGACGGCGGCGCATGGCTCAATGTCCTGTCTATCGAGATGTTTGACAGCCTCCAAGTACCATACGATCAGCTACTGCCTACCAAGCCATTCTTCGGAGTGACCGACGGCTCCACCACCCCTATATGGCAAATCCTCCTGCCTGTCACCATTGGCAAGCGCGACAACTACCACACTGAGCTCATCTACTTCAACGTCGCCCACATTCATCTCCCATACAATGCCATCCTCAGGTACCCAACCCTGGCCAAGTTCATGGCAGTCACTCACCGCTGCTACAATGTCCTCAAGATGCCAGGAAGCGGTGGCGTCATCATCGTCGCCTGCGAAGAGAAAGACACGGTGTGCTCACCCGAGCGTGCTTACCTGGCGGCGGCGGTCGAGGATCCAGACAATGATGGCACCATCTATCCTCCTGAGGCCGTCCCCAAGAAGAAGAAACAGCTGCACGCCCTGGAGCCCCATGAAGATGCGGCGCCCGGTGGCCACAGCTCAGGACCTGTGCCCAGGGATGGTGCGCCTCCCTCCCTCGCATAGGAAGTCGCGCCTGGTGCTCCCCTCAAGCAGGGCTCGGGGGCTCTCCTCTGGAGGCCCTGCGACCTAGCCAATGTCTCGATAGAGGTGCTCGGGCACCATGTGAAGGCGTGCTTCACCGCACGTTTCCCTCTGGAGGCCTCAAGGCGTGAGGCACCAAGCGCTCAGGAGTTCATCAGCCAAACCATCAAAGACTTGCAGGTGGGCTGGTGCGAGGGCCCCCCTCACAGCTACATTCGCATGCCCTTCGGCCTGCCAAACCAAGCAACCCTGAACCAGCGCCACATGCGGGAGGTCCTGGCGACTCGCGAGGCTAGGCATCAGGGGATCCTGGTGGAGGTGGCCTCGGTTCTTCGCGAGCTTTGGGAACATCCGGAGCCTCGAGAGGCCCCGGAGCCAGACGACATGTAAGGAACGACATCTGCGGCAAGCATCTTTAGCTGAGTAAGCACTACTTCAGCAACTGTGTCAGGTGACATTTTCCAGTTTTGTTCAGCTGGGAGCGCCCCTCGGGCTGCATTATTCCCAGGTCGCACGGGCCTGACCCTGCGGCATCTTTCCTTTTGCATGTTCAGCTTACTTTGTTGGGGGCGCCCCCTCGGACCGCATCATCCCCAGGCCACCTGGGTCCGTCCCGGTGGCATGTATTGTTCTGGCGTGTTACCTGAACTAGTGTCAGCTCCCCCATTAGCAACTTAAAATTATTTACTTGCCTAACCGGCACCTCGATGGCATGAACGTTGTACGCCCTTACTAACCTGCTTGCGACCACCTCATGACTAAGTATAGGCACGGCATCTGTGCTCGGGTCTGTCCCTGCAGTGTGGCCAAATCCAAGCGGTCAAGCTCTGGCTCGTGGGCCAGCCCCGTGTACGTCACCTCCCGTGGTCCTTGGTGCCTCGCCTCGCATGAGGTGGGGGCTCTCCACAGTAGGGAGTCCCCTTCCATGTTCTAGTGGAAGAACCATCCTCTGCACTGGCAATCGACACAGTCGAGGAGTGGCTATGCCCGTGTAAGAATGGTAGCGCCATGCTCCGTGCTTGTGATAAACAACTAGGGCTGGCCTCACGGCTGCTTTAACCTAAGGGAGCCGCCCGGCTCGGTGGCCTGCCCCACCGCGCTGCATTCCCCTCGGGAGGGTAGCGCGAGGGGGCTGGTCAAGTGGGCTACGCTCAGGTCACGCCTAGCGTACGCCCCACCAGGTCCCCCAGACCTGGTCGTCTCAACCCTCCCGAGCAAAAGCTCGGCGAGGACAAGTAGGAGGTCTGTTCGGACGTCAAGGTGGGCCCTTGGGCATTGTGACCCAAGGGCCTAATTGGCCACGTAGCCTCTCACTCGCTGGTCTTGTCCTGGTGATCCGGATAAGCCATCAGCGGCTAAGGTATGCACGGAGCCGGGCCCTGCCGACGCAGAACGCTAAGGCCAGCTGTCGCATTACTCTCCTAAGGGTTGTTCGTACGTCAAGGGGGACCCTTGGGCATCGCGATCCAAGGGCCTAACTGGTCTCATAGCCCCTCACTCATTGGTCTTGTCCTAGTGATCCGGACAAGCCAGCGGAAGCCGAGGTACGCGCAGGGCCAGGCCCTGCCGACGCAGAACACTAAGGCCCTGTTTCGCGCTTCCTTCCTAGAGACAATTTACACATCAAGGGGGACTCCTGAGCATCGCGACTCAGGAGCCTAACTGGCCACATAGCCCCTCACTCCCTGGTCTTGTCCTGGTGATCCGGACAACCTAGTGGCGGCTGAGGTATGCGTGGGGCCGGGCTCTACCCACGTAGAACAACAAAGCAAATGGGAAGGGAACCGCGAATGGCTAGCAATTATTACAAGAAAAATTGTCCTTCAAGAATCAAATAGAAGTTTTAACGCCTCCACGAGGAAGGCCACATGTCGCAGGAAAATAGAGATAGGAAGGAGCACTGTCTTTCACCCCTCCTTCAGCCTCGGGCACCGCAGCCAGGAAGCGCTTCTCCATCGGCAGCACCGCCAAGCCCTGTGGAGCTGGCTTCGGCTGTAGGGTCGGCGGCGCAGTCGGCTAGAGATGAAGGGTCGATGGCGAGGAACTTCTCCAGCAAGGCCTCCACCCGGCCCCTCACGGCTTCAGTAGAGGCTTCGGAGCGCTCTTTGTCCACAGGCTCGAGTAGTGCACCAATGTCAGCTGTGGGATCACGAAGATGCAGGTGGCTGAAGACGCTCATCAGGGCTGAGGAGGACAATGCGCAGGCTTCCCCATCCACCATTTCGGCCTATCTCATTGACGACACCCTCGAGTGCCATAACGAGATAGGGAAGTAGCTGGGCGGGGCCTTCATCGTCCCACACCATTAGATTCTCCAAGCCCTTCTCATAGAGTTCCCTCGGTGCTTGGCGAGACCTTTCCTCCGGGGACTTGAAGGCCGCGCGGTCCTCAGCCAGGACCTTCGCCTTGGCCTCCAGTTGGGCCCTCTCTGCTCCCGCCGCCTGCCTCAGCTCCTCCAGGCGGTTGCTCGCAGCAGCCAGCGCCTTCGCCCACTGCTCCAACTAGGCGTCACGGCTGGCCACGACGTCTTCTCGGGCCTTCATCTTCTCCTCCCCCGCTGCGCACTTGTTGTGCATGGTGTGCAGCTCGGTCTCCATCGATTGCCATCTCTCCTTGATGACCTGCACATCCTTTAGTGCCGCCTCGCGGGAAGCTGCAGCCTTCTCGGTGGCCTGCTTGTCCTCTTCGGAAGCCGCCACGACTCGGCTCAGCGCATCCCGGACAGACGCGTTGGAGTTCAACCAGCCTGAGACCAGCTCCAAGCGCCCTGCCACCATACGATGGTCAGCGCCTTGGAGATCATCCTGAAGCTGCGTCAGTGCGGAAAAAGCCTCCTTCAAGGCGCCTGACAAAGTGGGAGGGCCGTGAGCTTGCGGCACGGCCGAAGTAGGAGGCTGCGGCGTGCTCAAGGCCTCCTGGGCCATGGAGATACCCGCAGGCCAGCTAGAGGTGAGCGCTTCTAGGGCCGGCATGACCATGGAGGCCATCCCCTCCTGAGGTTTGTCCGCTGGACCTCGCGAGGACACCTTGGCAGGAGAAGGTGAAGTCAAGACAGACTGCTGAGCCTATGATGTGGTCGCCTCCTCCTTTTTCTTCTTTAGCAATGGGGTTGGCCTAGCAATACAAGGGAAGGCATCAGGAATCGACAACAGGATCAAGGGTGGAAACAAGACAAGGACAAGGTACTTACTGGTCGACGACGGTGTAACCCCGCGGCCTCTTCTCCACGGGGCCCAGGGGCCTCGATACCGGTGGCGCAGGGGCAGATAAGGCCATAGCAGCTGGCACAGTAGCATCATTAGGCGGTGTCAAAGCCGTGGCGTCGCCTGGAGAGATCAGTGCCGACGTGCTCTTCATCAGAACCCTAGCTTGCGGTCTCTTTGAGGGGGTGAGCTTAGACCTCGTGATGACCCCAGCGGGGTATGTCGCCTCCTTCACCAGGTGGTAGTCAAAATCATCATCATCAGGCAAGGCACGGAGGAGGTTGGCCTTGCGTGGAGGGGAGGATTCCCTGGCCCCCTCCGCGGTCGCTCTGAGTCCTATTCCCCGATGGAGTCACCTGAAGGCTGCTACCCCGGATCAGTTGCCACCTAAGTTTGAGGGGGCGCCGGAAGCATGAGCCCGCATCCATCGAAGGTGGGCATGGAGGCCGCCACCGTCACCCCATCCTGGCGGCGGTACAAGGGGACGGAGAGCTGCCCCAAGCTGCTTGTCGGACAGGGCGTCGAGGCACAGTCGGAGGTTGTCCATCTCATCCCCGAGCGTCCACAAGGGGCGCGAGTGCACCTGAAGTGGAGCTACATGGCGTGCCAGGAATTCCTTGATGATCATGTCCCCCATCAGCTTCACCGCCTCTGGGTCGTCCGGCTTCAGGTCGGCAGTAATCTTCTCCAGCACCTTCTGCGCTCGAGGGTCAGAAAGCTTCACGCTGAGCCACATGTCGCTTGACTCGGGCATCTCCGTCGGCGGCACCAACCGAGGATGAGAGCACTTGGCGTCCACAAGGACCCACTTGTTCCTGAAATTCTTGGCCTTCTTCCCGGCCTTCGAGATTGCGTTGGCCCCATTCACCGCGACCAAATTGGCACACCCTGAACATAGCTTGCCCTTGTTCCGGAGGTAGAAGAAGTGGTGAAGTAGCGCTACAGACGGCATCACCCCAACAAATACCTTGTAGTAGAAGGCAAAAATTGACAGGAGGAGGACAGATTTGGGATGAAGATGAAGGGCATGCAGCTTGTTGTGGCTAAGGACGACGAAGAAGAAATCGGAGAAAGGGGGGACCAACCCCGCAACGACACTGCTCATAAAGAAGGGATAGAAGGTACTCTTGGAGTCCTCCGCAGAGGCGGCTCGGATCACAGTCTTCCCCTTCACATTGGTGTCCTCCGCCGTCATCAGGAGCACGGCAGCGTGATTCATCTCCGAGACACTAGGTGCGCACAGGGCCGGCTCGTACCAGGCGGGTAGAGCGACAACCTTCGCCTTACCGGACGCCATCGGCTGCGAGCTCGGAGGGGAGACCGCGCAGATCTGGAGTCTTTAGGAGGAGAGGAAAAAGAAAGGGGATCTGGAGCAAGGCAAAGGCAAGCAATGAAGGCATTGGAGCGCGTGTTTGCCTTTTGTCAGCCGTGCAGTTGCCAAGGCAGCATGGGGGAGTGCAGATTCCCACGTCCAATCAATTGCCACGCGTCAATCAAGGCCGCATGCTTTGGGGGCCTGCGTTGACCCTTGTCTTCGCCGTGAAGCCAAGTCTGAGCCTGCCTCGGGCCCAGGGGCTACTGTCGGTGTTCTGGGAACGAGGGTACCCAGACTTGCCTGCCTGCGGCCCGGAGCGCGGCTCGTCCAGTGGCCTGGTATGGCCCAACCTTGTCAGCAACCACTCAAGACCCTCACGAGGGGCTGAGCCTCGCGACGCGGACGACACAAGACCTACCATTGGGCGGCCTCACTAGGCTAGCTCCCGAGGAGCGGAGATATCAAGGCTAGGGGCACCTCACGAGGTCGTCATGATGTAAGCCATGACGACCAAGGCCAGGCGGGCGCTAGCGGGCACAGGATGCCAGTTTCCTCTTTGGTGCTAAAGGGGCAGGCGCAGGCGAGGAGTCCTGAGACGTCAGGCAAAGATTTCCATATCAGTGCAACAAGACCAAGAACAACAGGGCGGCAGGGCGGAGGTCATCCCAGAGCCCACGGCAGCGTCACCACCAGAGCCTTTGGCAGGCGAAGACCACCTTTTGTCAGGATAGCTTGTACTAGATGTCCCCCTTCAAACTTGGCCGTTGTGGGATCCCTTCCCGCTCAATATTGGGAAGAGGACCAGGGCCTCTATAAATAGGACTAGCCACCAGCATAGGAGGGGATCAGATCCTGGAGACCCCGCACACACCCACAAGCTCATCCGAGGTGCAAGAACACCTCTCCTCAAGAGGTTGTTCTTCCCATGTACTAGTTCTTCCCCAGCCTACAAGGCAATCCACCACACCACACTAGATTAGGGTATTACACCACAACGGTGGCCCAAACTAGTATAACCCCTTATGTCCCTTGTTCTTCGAATTCAACGAGCTAGGTTTAGGAATCGGTGTGTAGGCGAGCTAGGGCGGAAGGAGAGATCTTCATGCGCACCCCAGTGTTCGAACCACAAGGGTTTTGCCGGAACCCAAGATCTGACAATTGGTACTGTGGCTGTGCATGTTGTGGAAGGCGTAGAATGGGCGGCTGCTCTTGGATGACTCTGGGTGGTCGGGGCCACACTTCATCTCTGGTTCGGCCGCGAGCACAGCCACCCCATTGTGCTT
Organism: Secale cereale; assembly: GCA_902687465.1. Lineage (NCBI taxonomy): Eukaryota > Viridiplantae > Streptophyta > Magnoliopsida > Poales > Poaceae > Secale > Secale cereale. The sequence continues at coordinate 354,731,755 of LR738710.1, forward strand.
CACATCTTTAGCCTTGGCCATCTTGTCTTCGAGATCAGCAGCAGGGAGCTCGACGAGGAAAGGCGTCCCTCCTCAGCTCTAGCTCACTTGCTAGCGAGCTTGAACAGCTCCAGGGTTGTGCACAGCTCGTCGTGGATGGCGAGCTCCTCCTTCATCTTGACATCGCGGACGCCATCGGAGAATGCTGAGATGATGGCCTCGTCAGTGACCTTGGGGATCTTGAATCGGACGCTGTTGATCCGCTGGATGTACTTCTGTAGGATTTCCCCTGGTAGCTTCTTAACGCGCCGCAGGTCTCCCGCGGCTGACGGGCGATCGCGGGTGCCCTGGAAATTGGTGATGAAACGCTCGCGCATCTCACCCTAGGAGGAAATCGATCCCGCGGGCAGGTTCAGGAGCCACAAGCGCGCGCCGTTCCTGAGAGCCATGGGGAACTAGTTCGCCATGATCTTGTCATCGCTGTTGGACGCCTCGATGCTCAACTCGTAGAGCTGCAGGAACGCAGCAGCATCGGGGGGTGCCGTCATAGCATGTAGGCAGGTCTGGCTTGAACTTCCCGAGCCAGTTGACGTTGCGCAACTGAGGAGTGAGGGCTCCGCAGCCTGCTATGGACACCGGAGCCTGCCATGGAGGCGCAGTTTGGTCTTGGTTTCCATACGCTGCCACTACAGGGGGCGCACAGTCTCGACGCGGCGGTGGGGGGAGCACGGGAGCTCCTCCTTGAGGCCGCTGGATCTCTTGGCACCTTCCTTCTTCAGGCACGGGCGCCCCGCACGATGGGTCACGCCGCGGGGCCGCATGCCCTGGAGTGTGGACGACGCGTTGATGTGGAGGTGGTGGAGAAGCTTCATGGGCCATGTCGCCTGCGAGGGGAGACGGGCGAGGTAGCGAAAGAGACGGGGTAGGAGAGCCCGTAGCGCCGCTGACGAGCTCGGTGGCGGTCGAGCCAGTCCTCGTAGAGGTTGTCGACGGGGCGATAGCGCAGGAGCTCGTGTGCCATGAGCAGCGCAGCCTGCGCGTCCATGATGGTTGTGGGACGTCGAGCCAGTAGGGGTCGGCGATGGGGTTGCGGTGCGTCCATCCCGCCACACCGAGGGGTGCAGCAATAAGGCCTGCTGCTCATGCCTTGCTAGGCTGGTGGCTGCGTTGGCGGCAGCTGATGGAGAACGGCGAGGAGGTCTGCCGGTGGGAACTGTCTGAGCGAAGCGGGCGGCGAGGGCGGCCCGTCGCTCAGCGCGAGCACGACGAGCGTCAACCTTGGAAGCAGTGGAACAGTGAAGCGTCGACCGACAGAAGAGAGGTTTCGGCACACCCCTACCTAGCGCGCGAGATGTCGGATTTCGGATTCCACAAACCCCTGAGAGGTTCGAACTCTGGGGTGCGCACAAAGAATACTCTCTCCCCAGCGTGCTCGCCTAACAATTCCACGGCCTAGCTCGACGAACTCAAAGAACAAGGGACATAGAGGATTATACTTGTTTGGTCCACCTTGCAGTGTAATACCCTACTCCAGTGTGTGTGGTGGATTGCCTTGTATGGTGAGGATGAACTTGTACAAGGGATGAACAGCTTCCGCAGGAGAGGTGTTCTTGGGCTCGGATGAGCTTGTGGTGTCTTAGGTTAGATCTGATGATCCCCCTCTCAATGGCGGTGGCTAGGTCCTATTTATAGTGGCCTTGGTCCTCTTCCCAAATACCTACAGGAAGGGATCCCATAACGGCCAAAATTGAAGGGGAACAACTAGTAAAAGTTATCCTGACAAAAGTGGTCTTTGCCTGCCAAAGGCTCTCATGGTGACATTGTGCTGGGCTCCACGATGACCTCCATTATGCCGCCCTAACGGTCCTTGGTCTTGTTGCAATGATATGGAAACCTTTGCCCGATCCCTCGGGACTCCGCGCCTGCGGTTGCTCCCTTAGCACCAAAGGGGAAACTGACACACTTTGCCCGCTGGCGCCCACCTGGCCTTGGACGTTATGGCTCACGTCACGTGAACCTCGCGAGGTGCACCTTGCATAGATGCCTCCGCTCCTCAGGAGCCAGCCTAGAGAGACTGCCCCCAGGTAGGTCTTGCTGTCGCCCGCCTCGCGAGGCTTGGCCCCTCGCGAGGGTCTTGAGTTGTGGTTGCAGAAGCTGGGCCGTACTAGGCCGCTGAAGGAGCCACGTCACGGGCCACAACCAGGCAAGTCTGGGTACCCCCGTTCCCAAGACGCTGACACACACACCCATCATCTTTGATGAAGAGGATCACCCTGACCGCACTACAACAGTAGGGTGCTTGTTGTTCTTGGTCTCACCAATAATCCAGAACCTCAAGGTGACAAATTTGTTGGTTGACGACGGAGCCGGGTTGAACCTGATTTCTCCAAAGGTCATCACCAAACTCCAGATTGCACACGAAGAGCTCAAGCTTACTGGCACATTCCAAGGAATCAACCCTGGCAGGAGTCGTCCTAAGGGAAAGATCACACTAGTGGTGACGTTTGGAGGGGAGTTAAGCTACCGCACTGAGAAGATCGTTTTTGATGTGGTTGACCTCCCCCTGCCGTACAATGGAATCCTTGGTCGTCTAGCCCTAGCGAAATTCATAGTTGTATCCCACTATGCCTACATGTAATGTCCAGGATGGGACTATACCTCCTACGTGTCGAGGCACAACTTAAAGGTATAAGCCCATTCTGAAATGATCTCAAGTTTGGTATCTTTGCACGACTCATGTAAAAATAGGGATGAAATTGCAAAAGGAGATAGTTGGCTTACACTTGCCAATTCACACAATACATTACATAAGCAAAACATCATTCAAAACATCACAACCCGACTACGGGCGAAGATCCAAAAGAAAGATACCAAAACATAAGTCCACAGGTCCGAATCGCCCCTAGTAGAAACCACTATTGATCGTCGAACACGTCACAAACATACGACCACTCTCTTCATCGAGCTCCCAGTGAAGTCCTTGAACCAGCTCCTGCATCATTCTCGGCTGAACCTACATCTGGTCTTGTAGTATCTGTGAGCCACGAGGACTCAGCAATCCCATAACCATGGGTATCAAGACTAGCAAAGCTTTATGGGTAGGAAGAGGTAAAGTGATGAGGTTGCTGCAGCGGCTAAGCATAATATGGTGGCTAGCTTACGAGTACAAGAATAAGATGAGCATCTACGCAAACGGTCGCCAACTAGTAGTGATCGCTAAAGATCCTGAACTACCGACGAGTCAAACATAACCCCACCATGTTCTCTTCTCAAAGTGAAAAGAGACAGTCACGGTTACTCACACAGTTGTGTGTTTTACTTCGGATCCTCTGTCAAGTTTTCTACAACCGGACATTAACAAATTCCAAACTGCCACATAACCGCGGGCAAGGCTTTCGAAAGATCATAACCCTGCAGGGGTGTTCCAACTTAGCCCATCACAAGCTCTCACAATCAGCTGAAGTGATAAATATAATATCATCACCCCTTATCTTAGGGAAATCCGATCAGGCTCGGCATCCCGGTGCACAAGACATTTCGACAATGGTAAAACAAGTCAAGCAAGACCTCCCAGCATGCTGACACCCTGATAGTAGCCGCGTGTATCTCGTCTCAGGCCACAACTGGATAGGTGAGCCTACGGGAGCCAAACCTCGAGTTTCCCCGTGGTGGCCCCGCAGTCCCCCCATTTGGGACCAACACCATCAGCACTGGCCCCCCTGCTATGTAGAAAAGAATCTCCAAGGAGTGCCCCCCCTTGTGCAATTTAATTAATTAATTAAGTTATTATTATGAGCAAATTAAAACCAATGTTGGGCCTTGCTGGAGGAGTTTTATTCAAAGACGAACTGTCAAGGGGTCCCCATATACCCATCGTGTATGGAACGCAAAATCAAGGAACATAATGCCGGTTTATTGGCGCCTAAGGAGGCATGAGTGGAACAAAACACCGAGCAAAAGGCCAAGCCTTCCACCCATGCCCATTATATATATATATGTTAATAATAATAATAGATATTGTGATATTCCAACAACAAGTTCCCTCCTGGAACGATCTTCATCTTCACCTGCAACTAACAACGCTATAAGAGGGGCTGAGCAAGCGGGTAACATAGCCAAACAATGGTTTTGCTAGGAAGGTTTCAAAGGTTAGAGGTTTCATGGCAACAAGGAGAGGGGCTGACAATAAAGATGGGTAGCGCGACATATAATGATAGCATCGAGACAACTAAGCATGGCAATGGTAGTAAAGGTATCCAGGGGTATGATCATCTTGCCTGGGATTTCGCAAGGAAGAAGAACGGATCCGTGAAGAAGACGAAGAAGAAGCCTTGAAGAAGAACCACGAGAAGTCGACCGAATCCTCATGATCACAACGGAACAAGCACTAACGAGAAGAAGCAAGCAATACGGTAAACACACGAGCATAAACATGGCATACGATGCACATCCAAGTATGATGCATGACAGTTCTACACAGGATGCACAATAAGTCTATACAGGAAGCAAAACATGGCAAGGTAGGAAGCACAGAAAAACAACACAAGTCTATATGATGCAATATATGGCAAGGTATGATGCGTGACAAGTCTATACAGGAAGCAATAAATGGCAAGGTAGGAAGCACAGAGAAACAACACAAGAAACAAGTTCAAATTAGGCAAGGTATGATGCAAGACAAGATTAAATGTTTGTTAACATGGCAAGAGGTGAAGCATAATAAAACTACAATATTTAGCTATTTAAAATGAGGCCGGAAACTACAACAACAATTCCGAAAAATCCCCATATGCATGTTTAACAATTTTAAGCAAACAACAATTCACACATTTTAATATTGTTAACATGATGCGGATGACATGATCAAGTTTTATGCAATTATTTAGTAAAAGTTAACATGAAGAGATGTGAAGTATTTGTCACCGTGGTGGAAGGAAAGGGTGCCACGGCAACGATCAGAAAATGATGCAACGGCAACATCTCGGTTCCGGTAACTCGTTGAGAGACCGGTGCAAAAGAAAAGGTGGCGTGAGCGAGTTGAACAAGATGAAAGGTGGGGTGATCCCGTCACCGGGTTCCCACGAGTTGCCACCAAGGCAAACGAGGGCACAACGGACACGAGCAAACATCCGATTCATCTCATACAACACATGCAGTCCACGGGTCATCGTCTCGGGGTTATACCTTCGGAACGTTCGTTTCGGGGCGGTTTGAGGTCGTAGAGGAAGTAGTCGTTCTCGCGATTCGTAGTGGAAGTAGGCGTTCACGTTTCGGCGGTAGTTGTATGCGCGTCGTAGAGGAACTTGGCGGTTCCGAGGGCTCCGGTCGTCATGGTATTTGTCGCGTTCCGGATGTGTGGTCGTTCACGAGTCTTCGGCGAAGGTAGTCGTTCACATTCGTTTCGGAGAGGTACTTGATGAAACCATCGTTTTCGGGGCGACGGTAGTCGAACTTGGAGGGGTAACGGTAGTCGTTCACGATTGTCTTGTCATTTGGCGCCATCTTGGTCTTGGCGACGGTAGTGGTACACGGCGATGGTAGTAGTCGTTCACGGTGCTTGTGACCCACGGTTCCTCGTACACGTCCGTAGATGTACAAGTCGTCGTAGCCGTTCGCACACGACGTGGTTGAACTTGACGAACCCGAAGGTGTACTCGGTGGTCTTGGGGTCCCTCGTTCGATGGACTTGGCATCATGGCAGCAAGTGGCTGGACGAAGGCAAGGTCGACGGGGCACGAAAGCAAGCAAAAGAGGCGCAGGCATCATGGCAGCGCCATGGCCGGCGGGAGCAGCAGCGACCCCGGTGGGGCCTGGCGTGCTGGACGCAGAGGCTGGTCGCAATCAACGCATCCATGACCACGACGAGCATAGCTCGTACGGGTTGTAGAAGAGGCCAGAGTCGGGTCGAGGCAGGCCAAGGCAGGGCACTCCGGCGAGGAAGATGGCCGGCGACCGGAGCAGGCGGGCACGGCGGCGTCGGGCGGACGACGGGGAGGAAGCAGCTCGACGCGGAGGTCCACGGGCTCAGCGAGGCCGAGGCGGGTCGGACGAGGGTGAGGTCGAGGCAGCGCGCAGCGGCCTGGGCGGCGCTGGACAAGGCGAGGCGGAGCAGCTCGTCGGCGGCTGGCTGCTGTGTGAGTGGCGCACAGTGGGGGGTCCTCCCTGTGGCAGCACGAGGGGGAGTCCGGCGGGCTCCTGCAGGGCGCAGCCACCACGAGGGCGGCTGGACGACGGGGATGCGGGGCGATGGAGGAGGAGCAGAGGGCGGCGGACGTGGGGCGATGGAGGAGGAGCAGAGGGCGGCGGACGCAGGGCTATGGAGGAGGAGCAGAGGGCGAGGGGATCGATGGAGCGGCTGCGAGGAGGGAACGAGCGAGGGGATCGGCCCCTGGCTCGATGGCTCGATGCGATGGGTGGCGGCGCGCTGAGGGACGAGGAGATAAGTGGTTGCGGCTAGGGTTAGCGCAGTTGGAGGCGGCTGGGCCTTGGCCATAGGCCTGATGGGCCAGTCCCGCGCGAGGGAAACGGCCAGGGGCTGGCTGCGGCTGGGCCCCTCCTTCCTTTTTCTTTTATTTTACAGAAAAAAAGGAAGGAGAAAAAGAGAGAAGAGCAAGGTCGGGGAAAGAATTGGGTATAGGGTAAAATTCCCTAGACTCACAAAAATGTAAGGAAATTAAATAAAATCAACGGAAGACTTTTGGGAAAAGAAGATTTAAACAAGTTTGAAAAAAAGTCAAACTATTTGAATTCACGAAAACCCTTTTGATGGAATCCAAAAGGGGTGGGATTGAGGATGTGGCTTAACTCAGCCAATAAGATTCATGGGCAAAGGTTGAGGCCAGAATTGAGAAAGGGAAGGCATGGGGAAAAAATGCAAGTGTGTTATGGTGAATTCCAAACAAATGGAATATTTTATCATAGCTCCATAATATTAGGAGTATATATATAGGTTATAAAGAGAAGTCACTCTTCCCTCGATTTAAATGGACCGAAGGTCCACACGACTTATTTGGTTGAGATTCAAAGATTAATGACATGATGGCATGATGACATGATGCAATGCAAAATAAATAACACAAGCACAAATGAAACACACGGGAAACTCAGAACATCTGGAATCTTCTGGGACGTCGGTCTTCGGGCGTCACAACTCTCCCACACTAACAGAGGATCTCGACCCGAGATCCTAGAGATGGCACCGGATAAAAACGGAAGAGGAAGAGGTAAAACAAAGTGGCTTCTTTGACAAACGAGTGAAACCACGAACTTGGGAGGTTGAACAATCTTGAAAGAAAGAATGCAATGGAGATGAACGAAGTTAAGAGCACTCCGGTAAAATGAGTAACAAGGAACACCACGAGAACCTTGTAGATTGAAAGACATGAAACAAGAACTTACGAACCAAAAGAATATGAAACCGCAATGGTATAGACAAGGAATAAGAATGAAATAATTTGGACAGCACTCCGACTGAAAATGGAAGGAATTGAACAAGAACTTGAGAAGATGGGATGATACTTGACGAAATCAACAACACACTGCCTCTTAAACAATTGAAAGAATGGCACAAGGGGTAAGAAGGATTCAGATAGCACTCCGGTTGAAAAGGTAGGCAAAACTTGATGAGACGAGGGAAACTTGAATGAAGAATACAACACTCCAGTTAAATGATAAGCAAGGGAAAGAACAAGATCCCGATAAAGCGAGATGATGGTTTGGAGAGAGCAACATCACAAAGCCTCCGGAATGAAAGAATATATACTAGGTCATTGGAAAGAAAGAACGGAGAAGAAAATGACAACTTCTCCCACGAATGAGTTTGAAAGATCATCCTTACAGCGATGGATTCAATAGAGTTGATGGAAAACAACTACGAAAACGAATAAGCTTGATGTGGGCTTATGGAAAACATCTCAAAATTAAGAGGTGACAACCAGCCACTAACGAAAACATTTGATTGGATTGAGATCAACAAGGAGACGAAAAACTTTCACCGGAATGATAAATGAAGAACTTGGGTCATTTATAAGCACCATAATTAGCAACAATCCTTAGGGAAAGCTTTTAGGTGAAATACAACCCAAGATAACTCCAACGAATAATTGAAGGGTTGAAAACATCTCCTGAACAAGGAAAATTATGGTTTTAAATATCTCATTCTTGATAACTCGTGAATCATAATTCATGAAGGAATTGTGAAGAATGACATAACACCATCTGAAAGATAAGGTAGAAAGGATTGCAATTGGAAAGCATGATGAAGAATGCTTGAGCTCCAACAAGAATCTTGATGAAGACTTCGAGGATGAATTAAATCATGATGAACCACCATGAAGAACTCCGGTAATGAAAGCATGGGAAGTGAAAGATGAAAAGAATAAGATTCAAGGCCTGCGGTGAATTAGATGGAGCTTTGAAATGATATAATTGAAATAACTTGGAGGTCCGGAACACAAGATGAACAACTTAGGACCGAGAATATGATATGATGAACAAGCTCTGGAAAAAGAGATTAATCACTCTGGGGAAATAAGAATAAGATTTATTGTATGTTTATCCTTCACCAAATTAAATTGAAGACAAGCAACGGATTTGGCATACTACTTATTCTCGTTGCAAAGAATTAAAGAGAGATCTAGCACAACCTTGGATAAATATTCAACGAAACACCGGTAGGATTATGAAAAGAACAAATGAATTAATACGATAACAAGGAAGAGTAATCTTGAACGAACCACCGAAAGAATTGAGATCGGGTGAAGAAAGAGAATAATCCACCATAAAGAATTAGGAAATGAACGAAGATACATGAGGCAATCTTAGATACAAAAGAACGAATGGATCACGAGCAGCATAAAGAATACTTGAATGATGCACCGGAAGAATATGGAGACGAACGGAGAGGCATCGATGAACAATATTTGGAGGACGAAGTTGAAAACTAAGAACGAAGAATCTTCTGAAATGATGGCCTTCGGGGATCACAATGGAAAGAATTCATGAAATGCTTCGGATGGGAATAAAAAGATTCCTCATGATCGAAATAATAATGAGGATGGCATGAAGCTAGAACCACTAATCTTGAGAGAACGGCCAAGATTTAAGAGAAACACTTCTCCGGTCTTCAAATGTTGAGAGTGAAGACGAGAAATGGCATGAAGAATTTCGAGATACTCCGGACGAATGACAAGAGGAAGGTGGAGCTAAAGATGGAAATAATTGAAAACAAGCTTGGAGAAGGCATGTGACTGATGGAAATCATTCTTACGTCACACTTTGAAAAAAAATTGAGTATAAGTCCAGAAAAATTAAAAGAGTCAGGTAAGATCCTAGAAAAGACCTGTGGGTTAGGGCCCACTCAAAAGAAATTATCATTGAAAAAGATTGCTTAAGAGATATTGCACCGGTTGAATTAAATGTCTTGAATACGATGACGATCCTCAAAATAGCTTGAACGGATTAAGAATTGAAACACGAATCTTAAATTACATCCACCGGCAGAATTTGAGAACAAAAGAATGATGAACTTGAAGCTCTTGAGCATCTTCCTGAGAATCACCGGATAATGAAATTGAACGAACCGAATGAAGAAACATCACATTAATAAAATGGATATTTCATTTAAGAATTTCTGGCTCCGAGAAGAAGAAGGATGGGAGGGTGGGGAAAACAAAGACAACTTGGGATGAATGAAACGGACAAATCGTCAGATTTCTCAACGGCGTCCGTATGGAATAACTTGAAGAGGAGGCACACCGGTTGAAAGGATTAACATGAAAATCTGGATGGTCAAGAAGAATTAGCACTCCCATAGAAATATGAGAATACCGATTAGGAAAGGTATGGAATCAACATTTGACATCGAAGCAACTCGAATACCAGAATCAAAACGAAAACAATTGATAGATATGTTGCAACATGATCTTCACAATATCTTTCGAATAGAGACTTGAACGAATGAATTTCCGTAGGTACATCAACTTGACGAGAAGCCACTTGGGATTACAAAAGGTAAATAAAATAACAAGGAGTAGATAGAACAAATACAAGATAGAAGTTTCGTTTCACATATTCGTGCAGAAAGCTCATGGAACGTGTTACAAAAGGGTTTTGCAATCCCCGGATCAGCATAGCCAAGGACCCTTTAAGATGCAACTCCCGATTGGAACAACGCCCATAAAACCACTTCACTCAATGTAGAACCCCGAACTTCATATCATGCATTCGTTGGAAGAATGCCTACGAACTACTAGATGAACCCACCTATTAATTTCCGAAAGTTTCCAGTTATGCAATCAGGTGTTGGGGATACAGGGGAAGCATCGCGCACTCAACTCTAATCCTACATCCAGCTGTATCCATCCTTCAACACATAACAAGATATTTCAGGAAACCGTTTACCTCGGACCTTCGAAACGCATCCGCTATACAAGCTATGGCAATACTCCCGAACTACCTCCCTAGTACTGGGTGATGTCGGGGTTATCTTGCCACTAACCGCATAGGAGAGTTTTTGATGTCGGCCGTCTTAAGTATTCCAGAACTGCTACAATATATTTGTGACGACAACACCTCGGAGCTCAACTCCCCGGGACACTGCCACAACCCCTAAATGACAGGAGGCATCGAGAACAATGTTCTCGTCACAAAGACATCGGAACAATCCAAACAATACTCGCGTGATCCTAAAAAAAATGGTGAATTTTTGAGAGTGAAAAGGGAAGAGGAGCAAAAGAAATCCTACTCTCCGATATATATATATAGGACTCAAAACATTTTCAAGTGTGTGCCTAGACTCAACCGTCAATGATTCGATCAATCAGTGGGGGCTCCTAGGTCGGAGAAGGCTCTGAATACCAACTTGTAATGCCCAGGATGGGACTATACCTCCTACGTGTCGAGGCACGACTTAAAGGTATAAGCCCATTCTGGAATGATCTCAAGTTTGGTATCTTTGCACGACTCATGTAAAAATAGGGATGAAATTGCAAAAGGAGATAGTTGGCTTACACTCGCCACTTCACACAATACATTACATAAGCAAAATATCATTCAAAACATCACAACCCGACTACGGGCGAAGATCCAAAAGAAAGATACCAAAACATAAAGCCACAAGTCTAAATCGCCCCTAGTAGAAACCACTACTGATCGTCGAACACGTCACAAACATATGGCCACTCTCTTCATCGAGCTCCCAGTGAAGTCCTTGAACCAGCTCCTGCATCATTCTCAGCTGAACCTGCATCTGGTGTTGTAGTATCTGTGAGCCACGAGGACTCAGCAATCCCATAACCATGGGTATCAAGACTAGCAAAGCTTTATGGGTAGGAAGAGGTAAAGTGATGAGGTTGCTGCAGCGGCTAAGCATAATATGGTGGCTAGCTTACGAGTACAAGAATAAGATGAGCATCTACGCAAATGGTCGCAAACTAGTAGTGATCGCTAAAGATCCTGAACTACCTACGAGTCAAACATAACCCCACTGTGTTCTCTTCTCAAAGTGAAAAGAGACAGTCACGGTTACTCACACAGTTGTGTGTTTTACTTCGGATCCTCTGTCAAGTTTTCTACAACCAGACATTAACAAATTCCAATCTGCCACATAACCGCGGGCACGGCTTTCGAAAGATCATAACCCTGCAGGGGTGTTCCAAATTAGCCCATCACAAGCTCTCACGATTAGCTGAAGTGATAAATATAATATCACCACCCCTTATCTTAGGGAAATTCGATCAGGCTCGGCATCCCAGTGCACAAGACATTTCGACAATGGTAAAACAAGTCCAGCAAGACCTCCCGGCGTGCCGACACCCTGATAGTAGCCGCGCGTATCTCGTCTCAGGCCACAACCGGATAGGTGAGCCTACGGGAGCCAAACCTCGAGTTTCCCCGTGGTGGCCCCGCAGTCCCCCCATTTGGAACCAACACCATCAACACTGGCCCCCCCTGCTATGTAGAAAAGAATCTCCAAGGAGCGTCCCCCTTATGCAATTTAATTAATTAATTAAGTTATTATTATGAGCAAATTAAAACCAATGTTGGGCCTTTCTAGAGGAGTTTTATTCAAAGACGAACTGTCAAGGGGTCCCCATATACCCATCGTGTAAGGAACACAAAATCAAGGAACATAATGCCGGTTTATCGGCGCTTAAGATGGCACGAGTGGAACAAAACACCGAGCAAAAGGCCAAGCCTTCCACCCATGCCCAGTATATAGGTGTGTTAATAATAATAGTAGATATTTTGATATTCCAACAACAAGTTCCCTCCTGGAACGATCTTCATCTTCACCTGCAACTAACAACGCTATAAGAGGGGCTGAGCAAGCAGGTAACATAGCCAAACAATGGTTTTGCTAGGAAGGTTTCAAAGGTTAGAGGTTTCATGGCAACAATGAGAGGGGCTGACAATAAAGATGGGTAGCGCGACATATAACGATAGCATCGAGACAACTAAGCATGGCAATGGTAGTAAAGGTATCCAGGGGTATGATCATCTTGCCTGGGATTCTGCAAGGAAGAAGAACAGATCCGTGAAGAAGACTAAGAAGAAGCCTTGAAGAAGAACCACGAGAAGTCGAACGAATCCTCACAATCGCAACGGAACAAGCACTAACGAGAAGAAGCAAGCAATACGGTAAACACACAAGCATAAACATGGCATACGATGTACATCCAAGTATGATGCATGACAGTTCTACACAGGATGCACAACAATTCTATACAGGAAGCAAAACATGGCAAGGTAGGAAGCACAGAAAAACAACACAAGTCTATATGATGCAATACATGGTAAGGTATGATGCATGACAAGTCTATACAGGAAGCAATACATGGCAAGGTAGGAAGCACAGAGAAACAACACAAGAAACAAGTTTAAATGAGGCAAGGTATGATGCAAGGCAAGATTAAATGTTTGTTAACATGGCAAGAGGTGAAGCATAATAAAACTACAATATTTAGGCATTTTAAATGAGGCCGGAAACTACAACAACAATTCTGAAAAATCCCCATATGCATGTTTAGCAATTTTAAGAAAACAACAATTCACACATTTTAATGTTGTTAACATGATGCGGATGACATGATCAAGTTTTATGCAATTTTTAGTAAAAGTTAACATGAAGAGATATGAAGTATTTGTCACCGTGGTGGAAGGAAAGGGTGCCACGGCAACGATCCGAGAATGATGCAACAACAACATCTCGGTTCCGGTAACTCGTTGAGAGACCGGTGCAAAAGAAAAGGTGGCGTGAGCGAGTCGAACAAGATGAAAGGCGGGGTGATCCCGTCACCGGGTTCCCACGAGTTACCACCAAGGCGAACGAGGGCACAACGGACAGCAAACATCCGATTCATCTCATACAACACATGCAGTTCACGGGTCATCGTCTCGGGGTTATACCTTCGAAACGTTCGTTTCGGGGCGGTTCGAGGTCGTAGAGGAAGTAGTCGTTCTCGCGATTCGTAGTGGAATTAGGCGTTCATGTTTCGGCAGTAGTTGTATGCGCGTCGTAGAGGAACTTGGCGGTTCCGAGGGCGCCGGGCGTCATGGTACTTGCCGCGTTCCGGATGTGTGGTCGTTCACGAGTCTTCGGCGAAGGTAGTCGTTCACATTCGTTTCGGAGAGGTACTTGACGAAACCATCATTTTCGGGGCGACGGTAGTCGAACTTGGAGGGGTAACGGTAGTCGTTCACGATCGTCTTGTCATTTGGCGCCATCTTGGTCTTGGCGACGATAGTGGTAGACGGCGACGGTAGTAGTCGTTCACGGTGCTTGTGAGCCACGGTTCCTCGTACGCGTCCGTAAATGTACAAGTCGTCGTAGCCGTTCGCACACGACGTGGTTGAACTTGACGAACCCGAAGGTGTACTCGGCGGTCTTGGGGTTCCTCGTTCGATGAACTTGGCATCATGGCAGCAAGTGGCTGGACGAAGGCAAGGTCGACGGGGCACGGAAGCAAGCAAAAGAGGCGCATGCATCATGGCAGTGCCATTGCCGGCGGGAGCAGCAGCGACCCCGGTGGGGCCTGGCATGCTAGATGCAGAGGCTAGTCGCGATCAACGCATCCATGACCACGACGAGCAGAGCTCGTACCGGTTGCAGAAGAGGCCGGAGTCGGGTCGAGGCAGGCCAATGCGGGGCACTCCGGCGAGGAAGATGGCCGGCGACTGGAGCAGGCGGGCACGGCGGCTTCGGGCGGACGACGGGGAGGAAGCAGCTCGACGCGGAGGTCCACTGGCTCGGCAAGGCCGAGGCAGGCGAGGTCGAGGCAGCGCGCAACGGCCTGGGCGGCGCTGGACAAGGCGAGGCGGAGCAGCTCGCCGGCGGCTGGCTGCGGTTTGAGTGGCGCCCAGTGGGGGGTCCACCCTGTGGCAGCACGAGGGGGAGTCCGGCGGGCTCCTGTAGGGCGCAGCCACCACGAGGGAGGCTGGACGACGGGGATGCGGGGCGATGGAGGAGGAGCAGAGGGCGGCGGACGCAGGGCGATGGAGGAGGAGCAGAGGGCAAGGGGATCGATGGAGCGGCTGCGAGGAGGGAACGAGCGAGGGGATCGGCCCAGGGCTCCATGGCTCGATGCGATGGGTGGCGGCGCGCTGAGGGACAAGGAGAGAAGTGGTTGAGGCTAGGGTTAGCGCAGCTGGAGGCGGTTGGGCCTTGGCCATGGGCCTGATGGGCCAGTCCCGCGCGAGGGAAAGGGCCAGGGGCTGGCTGCGGCTGGGCCCCTCCTTCCTTTTCTCTTTTATTTTACAGAAAAAAAGGAAGGAGAAAAAGAGAGAAGAACAAGGTTAGGGAAAAGAATTGGGTATAGGGTAAAATTCCCTGGACTCACAAAAATGTAAGGAAATTAAATAAAATCAACGGAAGAATTTTGGGAAAAGAAGATTTAAACAAGTTTGAACAAAAGTCAAACTATTTGAATTCACGAAAACCCTTTTGATGGAATCCAAAAGGGGTTGGATTGAGGATGTGGCTTAACTCAGCCAATAAGATTCATGGGCAAAGGTTGAGGCCAGAATTGAGAAAGGGAAGGCATGGGGAAAAAATGCAAGTGTGTTATGGTGAATTCCAAACAAATGGAATATTTTATCATAGCTCCATAATATTAGGAGGATATATATAGGTTATAAAGAGAAGTCACTCTTCCCTCGATTTAAATGGACCGAAGGTCCACAAGACTTATTTGCTTGAGATTCAAAGATTAATGACATGATGGCATGATGACATGATGCAATGCAAACTAAATAACACAAGCACAAATGAAACACACGGGAAACTCGGAACATCTGGAATCTTCTGGGACGTCGGTCTTCGGGCGTCACACTACATCACCCTGAAGATGCCAGGGCCCATGGGCGTTATCTCCATTCCATCATATAAGAAAGACACAGTCATCTGCGTGGACAAGATATACCTGGAGGCCGTCGCAACAGAGGCCGCAGAGATCACTGCTCTCGCCAAGGAAAGCAAAAAGAAGAAGAAATCTATCATGGACATCATCAAGGAGTCCGGGAAGCATACCTCTCTGGAGTACGCTATGCCCATTGATGACTTGCTGGAGAGTTCCAATAGCAAGAAATCCAAGGTTGCTGCACCTGCTGTAAAGAAGGTCTCGGCAGGGCTGGCTACCGCTGATGGTACCTTCACAATTAGTGCCACCCTCGATGACAAATAGGAAAGCGCGCTTGTTGCCTTCCCGCGGGTGAATGTCGATGTGTTTGCATGGCAACCATCTGATATCCCCGGTGTTCCTAGGGAGGTAATCAAGCACCACATTGTTGTCTGCCCACATGCCCAGCCCGTCAAGCAGAAGATCTGGAAGCAAGCATTGGAGCCACATCAGTTCATTGCCGAGGAGATCAAGAGACTTGAGGCAGCTGGTTTGGTCAGAGGAGTATTACATATGATGGGGTTGACTAATCCAGTGGTGGTACGCAAGGCTATCGGGAAATTGAGGCTTTGCATATATTTCACGGATCTAAACAAGGCATGCCCGAAGGACCCATTCCCCTTCCCGCACGTCGACCAGATTGTGGATTCCACCTCTGGGTGTGACTTGCATTCCTTCCTGGATGCCTACTCTGGATACCACCAGATCTTCATGTTCAAGGAACATGAAGAGAAGACTGCATCCATAACCCCATGCGGCACGTACTGCTTTGTACGGATGCCTTTTGGGCTGAAGGGCTCTGGATCCACTATTGTAAGAACAGTAAAGATTGGATTTGAGTCATAGCTGCATCGAAATGTTGATGTTTTCATGGATAATACAGTGGTCAAAATCAAGGACAGATTGACTCTCATTCAGGACTTGGAAGAGACCTTTGCAAATCTGTGCAAGCTCGACCTGAAGTTAAACCCGGAAAAGTGTGTGTTTGGCCCTTCTAATATATCAGGCTTCAGAGCATGAACTATTTCTTGATTTCTCTCATTATTTAAATGTTTCAGAAGATAATTCTTAGCACCACTCTTCACTCCGCCTTTCTAAGAAGGCCTTTTGCTTAGTTGTTCCAGCAAGCTACTTGGCTTCCTTGTGTCCCATCGAGGGATAAAGGCCAACCCCGAGAAGATCAAAGCTATTGAGAAGATTCAGGTGCCCAAGACAGTCAATGATGTGAGATGTCTGACTGGATGTGTTGGTGTGCTAAGCAGGTTCATTTCCAAATCCATTGAGCGTGCCTTGCCATTCTTCAGAATCTTGAAGAAGGCAGGGCATGTAGAGCGGACCCTGGAGGAAAATGCTGCACTACAAGATTTGAAGACCTACCTTTCCTCTATCCCCACCTTGGTCTCTCCCTAACCATAAGAGCCATTGCTACTATACTTAGTAGCGACCACTCAAGTGGTTAGTGCAGCACTTATGGTGCAACGGGAGGTAGATGGCACGGTGGCCGCCATCACAGTCCCCTCTAGAAAGGAAAGTGAACCTATCCCGGCAAGGTCAGAGGCAGTGCAAGACAAGGAAGAGCGGGGCAGTGGAGGCAACTCCATGGTTGCGGAAAAGAAGAAAGAGGTGCAGCGCATGGTGTAGTTTGCCTCCACCTATTGTAGGGCGCTAGATCGAGGTACTCTGGTGTGCAAAATTTGATTTTTGGTGTCATCGTGTCCTCAAGGAAACTATGCCACTACTTCCAAGCCCACGAGATCACAATTTTCACCTGCTTCCCCTTGCAACGTATACTCCGGAACCCCGAGGCCACTTGCATAATTGTGGAATGGGATTTGGAGTTATCCAGCTTTGGTTTGAAGTTTGAGAGCACATCAACTATTTAGAGCATAGCACTTGCTGAATTGATTGCAGAATGGACACCTACCCCTGACAAAGAAGTATTGGAGACAGTCATCCCCGGCAAGGAAGCGCCCCAAGAATGGATCATGTACTTTGACGGTGCCTTCTCCCTATAGGGTGTAGGGGCTGCCGTGCTTCTCATTGCTCCCACTGTGGAGCACCTCAAGTACGTCGTCTAGATGAATTTCCCCCGTGAGGAGGCCACCAATAACACGACAGAGTACATGGGTCTCCTTGACGGGCTCAGAATTGCCACAGAATTGGGAATCAAGAAGCTGATCATTCGCAGAAATTCATAGCTCATGGTGAGACAAGTGAACAAGGATTATCAAAGCCCGTTGATGGAGGCATACATCGAGGAAGTGAGAAAGTTGGAGGAGCACTTTGATGGGTTGCAAGCAGAGCATGTACCTCGTGCAGAAAACAGCTAGCTGATAATATGTCAAAGTGCGCTACACAAAAACTCCCTATGGAACTAGGGACATTTGTTGTCCATCTGACTCACCCCTCTGTGTCCGCAACAACAATGGCCAGGAAGAGTAGGAAATTGGACTCTGCCAAGCCTCTCCTGGCAGAGTTTTCTGAAGCCCCGGGCAGGGGCTTGTTGGGAACAACTCCCCTTTGATCGGTAAGCCACACCCTCCCGCCAAACATTCGACATCTACGGTTGAGGAGTGCGCTTTCGGGAATGAGGAGGTGCCGCTGATCCTCGTAGCCGAGCCACATGCTCCAACTTGGGCACGATACATTGTCCATTTCCTCCAAATAGGAGAGCCTGCCTAAGGGCAAGAAGAAGCTGAAAGAGTTGCCCGGAGGGCCAGTATGTATCATTTCGTTGACGACACACTATACAGAAGAAGGCCCAATGGTGTGAAATTGAAGTGCATTTGCCGTGAAGATGGAAAGGAACTGCAGGCAGAGATACACAAGGGTATGTGCGGCTCACAAATTGGACTGAGGGATCTTGTTGGGAAGGCTTTCTGGCAAGGATTCTATTGGCCCACTGCCCTCCAAGATGAAATTGAGCTTTTCACCGGATCTGAAGCCTGCCAGTTCCATTCTAAGAATATCTATCAGCCTGCCCAAGCTATTCAAACGATCCCTTTGTCATGGCCATTTTCAGTCTGAGGGCTCGATAGCTTTCCCCGTGCGGTCATGGGCTTTGAATTCTTGTTCGTCGCAATCGACAAGTATACAAAGTTGCTGGAAGTGGAGCCCATGAGAAAGGTGACCGCTCAGTCAGCTATCAAGTTCTTGAAAGGATTGGTGTGCTACTTCAGAGTCCCTACCCGGCTTATCACTGACAATGGCACCCAGTTCACGAGCCGCGCCTTCGTGCAATACGTTCATGCCCTCGGAAGAAAGATTTCATTCGTATCAGTGCCTCATCCAAGGAGCAATGGATAAGCTGAGAGGGCAGACACTGAACTACTACAAGGCCTCAAGACAAGAATGTCTGATATGATGAAGTGTGGCAGGCGATGGATCAACGAGTTGCCGGTGGTTCTCTAGTCCCTCCGTACAACACCAAATTGAGACACTGTGCAGACTCCCTTCTCCCTAGTCTATGGGGCAGAATAAGTTACCCCACATAATTCATTTGCGGGTCTCCTTGAGTGCTTGCCTACGATGAAGTAGCGCAAGAACAGCACCGGTGTGACGATGTTGTGCTACTTGAGGAGAACCGTCTCTGGACTGCTACGCGTGCTGCCTGCTACCAGCCAACCCTGCGTCGCTATCACAGTAGCAGGGTTAACGCCCGGAGGTTTGAGGAAGGTGACCTTGTCCTTAGGCGCGTTCAGTCTGCCAAGGGTACAAACAAGTTGATGCCAAAGTGGGAAGTCCCTTACTAGGTAGTACGAGTCACCAGACCTGGCGCATTCCGTCTGGAGACTGGAGATGTCATTTGATTGCAAAACTCATGGAACATTGAGCATCTCCATAAGTTCTACCCGTAAGGCGCGGCTGTCGGGCCCTGCCTGGCAGCCACCCTTTTGTACAAGCTTTGCCTTAGTTGCATGTAACCCTTTGTACAAAGCCAGACGCGGACCCTGAGCAACAAAAAAATAAATGAATCACTGGGGGGGCCCCGAAGAAGATTGCATGCATGCATATGCATGTCATGAGCATTCCATGTTCATATAGATAAGATCACACATTGCATTGTTTTCATCTGCATCAAGCTGCATGATTCTTACCGTGGACTTGATCCCGAAGAGAAGAAATGATGACAAGCCTACACAGCGATCCTCGGCAAGCCAAACAGATATGTTTTCCTTTTATCCAAACGTGTTCTGTAAAATAAGACTTGTGCATATTAAAACCTCGTCACCTTTGAAACTTAGGTGCTCCCATCCCTTGGCTCAAACGTTGCTTCGGTCAGGATGGTCGCAGTTGGCTTTGGTAGAAATGATTGGTGGGGGGCTTGACCCTCTTTATTGTTTAATGCCCAGTAGGCCTAGCTCCGCAGCAACAAACCGAGGGTACCGACAGGATATCCTACTGGGGAGAACTTGCTTACTTCAGCGTATAGAAGCATTCTACCTCTGTATGGATACCATACATGCACAAGTACCTGGCAAGGCTCGCATGTTTCATAAATATGCTGATAAGCAAGTATAGATTTTACATAACACAAACATGGATAAAGAAGATTACATAACTTAGAATAAAGTTTGGCGAACGCCTACGTATTTTAACATGAAAAAAGATAAGTACCCTGTCATCCCCTTCTCTGTCCCTCCTTTACCAGGCACTGCAGTGGGAGGAGAAGAGGACAAAAGGAGTGCCTAGGAGAAGGTGATGGTGAAGAGAGCGGCACGAACATCCCCTCAATCACCGGCACCAGGGCCAGGAGGACGCGGCAGGGCGAACAAAGCTGGAAGCCACGAAGAGGCCTGCAGGGATCCAGCTGGAAGACCGCTGGAGGAATCAGAGACACCACCTGCACCTCCCCGTCAACCTCCCTGGAAGATCGCCTTGCCGGGGGAAAGACATGTGTAGGTGGTGGTACCGTCGACTGACGATGATGGTGCGGCTGGTAGTCAGTCGGAGTCAGAGTTGTCGCCCTCCCCGCCGACTCCGGCGTCATCGCCGTCACTACCCTCCTCATCTTCCTCGCTTGAGGAGGACATTTCTTCATCATTTGAGCTCTCCACGCAGCATTCTAAGCGAGCAGTTGAGCGTCCGAAGACCTTGACGGACAGCAGGGGTGCCTCCATTAACTTGAAATGCAGGATGTGCCCTGCCATCAAACTATGGACGCGCCTGAAGGTTTTCCAACCACGCCGGAGGAGCATAACGTGACGGGGTTGGGAACTCTATGTTCACCAGCGTACTGCCATTGTAGCAGCCCCTCATGTGTAGCCTCAGCGTTGGCTGTTGATCCACCTCCATCACCCTGGCAAAAGGGGTAGTGAGACGAAAGCAGCCCCGACGGGGCCGCACAACTTGACTACAAACTCCAACGGCTGGTCCCCAACATGGCCTTCCGGCGTCCCAAGAGCCTTCGGGGGAGGGAGGACCACGACACAATCGCGTCCTCCTCGACCACGAGGGAGGCCTCTCCCTTGTCCAGCACCTCTGCCATGAGCGCTGGCTTCCACCCCCACTTCTTCAGATGGGGGAGGAAGACGTTGTCGAGAAGAAACTCTCGTCGCCATTGCCAGAGCGCCGGCACGTCCTCTTCCCCTCGCCATCAAAAAGGGAAGGATGAGGCAAGTGAAAGGAAGAAAAAGTGTGCGAGTTAAACCCTTTTCCACCTCCCCTCCTTTTATAAGCAGGACGGGCCAATGGTCGACTCCTCTCTCTACAGACCACCGTCCCACTCGACCAATCTGGTCCCTCTGCACAGCTAACGGCACGAAGAATCAAGACCGCACATATGCACTAATCCACGGCGCATGGCTTTCCGCCGGGGCCCTCTTCTCACTTACGACGTATCCGCCACCTCCCGTGTGCAATGCATGCGGCATACGTGGCAGAAACGGCAGCGACAACGTGGGAAAAAGGGGTAATTACCATACCGTAAGCAATGGATACGGACGACCAGCAAGTCGTGCCCCAAGAATCGCCCCATGATGGCCTACGCAAGGAGCGGGAGGAACGGAAACTTCCTCATTCAATCACAGGTTAATGAAGAAGCAAGAAAAATATCAGAAACAAACCAGCGCCAAGACAGCTGCCTATGTACCTGTTGGAGCCTACCCCGACGACACCCCGCGGCGCGTTCGGGACAGGCTCCGGGGCTTCAACAAACCCTGGTATATGTTGCCCTGACTGTACACATGCATTAAGAGCAAGGTTACATCAACCGTGACCACGTCAAGCAGAAGAAGTAGCCCTTTGAGAATTCAATGGTCGAACCAAGAAGATAAAGTCAAGATAAAACGAGCAAGAATCCACTAAGGAAGAACCTCTCTTGCCGGGCAGGCGAGCCCAACAAGGGCGAGGTACCCCGAAGACAAGTCCCAATGCCGTCCCAGCAAGCCTGCCGGGGACGCGGAGAGTGGATTTACCCCAACAAGGCTTCACCGCTCCACCTCATATCAACCCAAGTTACCAATCGGTGCAGTGTCAAGGCCTCAAGTGGCTAAGTGGCCGTAATTCGGTACGTGGCATTGTAGGATCGAAAGTATGTCTAGAGGGGGGGTGATTAGACTACTTGAACAAATAAAATCTAGCCCTTTCCCAATTTTAATTATTGGCAGATTTTAGCAACTTAGCACAAGTCGAGCAATCAACCTACACATGCAATTCTAAGAGTATAGCAGCGGAAAGTAAAACAATTGCATATGAAGGTAAAGGGAGGAGTTGGAGGGAGCAAACGCAATGTAGACATGGAGATTTTTTACGCGTGGTCCCGATAGGTGGTGCTATCGTACATCCACGTTGATGGAGACTTAAACCCATGAAGGGTAACGACAGCGCGAGTCCACAGAGGGCTCCACCCGCGAAGGGTCCATGAAGAAGCAACCTTGTCTATCCCACCATGGCCATCACCTACGTAGGACTTGCCTCACTAGGGTAGATCTTCACGAAGTAGGCGATCTCCTTGCCCGTACAAACTCCTTGGTTCAACTCCACAATCTTGACGGAGGCTTTTAAATGACACCTAACCAATCTAGGAGACACCACTCTCCAAAAGGTAATAGACGGTGTGTTGATGATGAACTCCTTGCTCTTGTGCTTCAAATGATAGTCTCCCACAAAGATTTGGATTTGGTAGAAAGATGATTTTAGTGGAAAGCAACTTGGGGAAGGCTAGAGATCAAGATTCATATGGTACGATTGGAATATCTTGGTCTCAACACATGAGTAGGTGGTTCTCTCTCGGAAAATGTATGTTGGAAGTGTAGGCATGTTCTGATGGTTTTCTCCACGAATGAAGAGTGGGTGGAGGGGTATATAGAGCCTCCACAAAAAATCTAACATTTACACACAATTTACCATACTCGGTGGGACCGAATCAGAGAACTCGGTCAGACCAATTTAGTTCATAATGTGACCGTTAGGCATTTCGGTGGGACCGATATGATCAACTCGGTATGACCGATTTCATTAGGGTTAGGGCATAACATTATCTCGGTGAGACCGATTACACAAACTCGGTAGGACCGATTTTAGTAATAAGCTAACCACAGAGTTGGTCAGGCATACTCGGTGGGACCGATTCGCTCGTTTTGGTTGGACCGAAATGTTACGAAGGGGAAATAGAGAGTTTGCATTGTGAACTCGATGGGACCGATCGCTCATCTCGGTTAGACTGAAACGTTACGAAGGGAAACAGAGAGTTTGCAATCCCATCTCGGTGAGACCAAGATCCCTATCGGTGAGACCGAAGTGACTAGGCTTTGTTGCTATGGCTATGTCAAATGAACTCGGTGGCGCCGGATAGAAAGTTTTGGTGAGGCCGAGTTTGACTTTTGGTTTGGGACATATGTGGATGTGCGAAAGTGGTTGATGGTTTTGGAGCATATCACTAACATTTTGAGCAAGAAACCCATTAAGCAACACCTCATCCCCTTTTAATAGTATTGGCTTTCCTATGGACTCAATGTGATCTTGAATCACTAAAATAGAAAATGTAGAGTCTTGAGCTTGAGGCAGTATGTGTCCTTAGCATTTTGAGGGGTCCACATTCCTAGTCCATGCCATGCCAATCATTGAAGTTTCTGAAATGATCATCTTGAGATAGCATTAGGTCAATGAGCTATATGTTGTTAGTAATTACCAAAACAACGCAGGGATAGTTGCACTTTCAATCTCCCCCTTATTGGTAAATGATGACAACATATAGATCAAAGCTTCGACAAATGATAATAAGATTTAAATACATCGTCGCTTTGAGAAGTATGTGATAAGCAAGAGCTCCCCCTAAATTTGTGCATTATTTAAAATTTGCGTTTGAATGCAAATGCACAATCGATTAGGATCATGGGTCACTCTTCCATGTCACATACATCTTGGTGGAGCGCTCAAAATGATATAGACTGAAAACATGCACTCATCACCAAGCAAAGTGAACGATCATATAGGGATTCAAAAGATATTGTCATTTAAGCAAGCATTAAGGTAGCATATGATCAATCACATGATCAAACAAGTATCTCGCACACATAAAGTAAGGTATCAAGCAAACACAGAAATGTATCAACGAAATAGCAAGAGTCCATGAAGCAAAACACTCTCTCTCGAAGCCTATGATCTATACATATTTCTCCCCCTTTGGCAACAAGTTACCAAAAAGTTCAAATATGCATAGTACTATGCGTCTCTCAGGCTTGATCTTCGGGAGGTGGTGTAGAGATAACTCCAAGGACGAAGGCTTCAGATGATGTAGTTGGAGCTGGTGGAGTGGCAATTGGAGGTGTCATTGAAGTTGTGGCTGCTAGTGCTGATGTAGTAGCTCTTGTATCAGGTACAGGCACTGCAGCATATCTCTGACCACTAGGCACTCTCTGAAAGGCATCTATGGTTGCCTGCCCTCTCCTCTCCTCCGCTTCCTCCTGGAACTGCTCAACTGCAGTCTGTATCTCAGTCACTTTCAGATCAAGGACATAGAACTTTGTTTCAATGATCCTCTCCAAGCTCTCCTGATTTTGATTCAGGGTGGCCAAGACCTTCTCAATCCTCAAAGTTGCTTTAATCAGATATGCCATTCGATCTTGTTTTGACTTGAGGGACACTTGAGATGCCTCTTCAACACTTGGGATCTTTGCTGCTTTCTCAGCTCTAGCTTTGGCTCTCTTCTCCTGTGCTTGCACTGATGAAGGTTCATTCTCATCCATCACAACTATGTTGTCCTCAAATTCAAGATATAGGGGTAGATGTTCCTTGTCCAACAAGTATATGCATGTGCCCATCTTGGAGTTGATGAGCTCCTGAATGTGTGGAGAAAACCCACATGATCTCTTCTGATCTGTAGCAATCCTCTTGATTGTCTCTACAATCAGACTCATGACTTTGAACTTTTGAGGGACATAAAAAATGTGGAGCAAGTTGATTGAATGGCCTCTGATCATCCCGTGATCTCCAGATTTGGGCTACAATGTATGCCTCAATATAGTGTTGATTGTAGCTAGACCAGACAACAAGTAGTGTACATATCCAAACTTGTGTGTTTCCAATGCTGTATCAGGGATATCTTTGTATATGTTTGCCATAGAGTTGTGGTCTTGCTTCTTCTTGGCATACACATCCAAGTCATCTTCATGCTCTTTAGAGGCTTTTATTAACTTGCCCCACTCATCAAAAGTTGATTGGTACCTTGTACCTTCAGACATCCATACAGTTCTACCATCTGGATAGAAGTGAGTTGTGGAGTAGAATTGCATGATGAGTTCATCATTCCATTTCGTCAGCTTCTGACACACAAACTTGTCAACACCACATGCTCTGAAACTTTCAAGCGCACTTGGAAAATCATTTCCATTTTCCTTGATGTAGTCCCAATCAACCCATCTCATGTCACATACCATTGGCTTCTTGTCAAGCAGAATGGTCACATAGAAGTCCTGCTGCTCTTTGGTGTGGAACCTGTAATCCACAGCAGCCCTTATCCTCACAGCATATGGGTCACTTTGTCTCCATCTTCTGAGACATGCATCCTTCCTCAACTTCATGTCCTCAGCAACAATATGAGTATTATCATGATGAGGTATCTTGGGCTTCAATTTTTTGAGCACTTGGACCTCAGCATCTTCATCAATATCAGGCACTAGGGCCTTGTTCTTTTCCGCAGCTGGAATGTTCCTAGTGCTTCTCTTGGGTGCGGACTTGGTGGCTTGACCAGCAGCTTTGGGGGAAGCCTTGGGATTGGAAGGAGCAGCCCCAGACTTGATTGCATCTCCCATAAGCTTCTGAGCTATGGATGCTGGTGCAGCATCCTCTTCCTCTTCTTCTACTTCATCATCATCATCATCCCTCATGGATGGCTTGCCAATCACTCTGGCAGTTGTCTTTCTAGCTCTCTTCTTAGTGACTCCTGGCTCATCATCTCTGGTTTTAAGAGTGAACACCATTGTTTCTTGAGTAGAGGATCTGGTCTTTGACATTGGAGCTCTTTTGGCAGGGACATTCTTGTTCAGGCATGGCTTTGTTGCAGTAGTTGTGCCATAATCTTTCCTCAGCACCTTCTTCTTTGAAGTGGCCTCATCAGCCACAAAGTCCTTATCCTCAGTATATGAGGTTTTCTTCTTTCTTGTCTTGGTAGCAGCCTTAGGCAAGTTGCTTGGTGTGCTCCTGCTACCCTTATCAGAACTGCTAGAGGGACTAGTGCCCTCACTCATGTTAACTTGCTCCTCAGACGTGTTCTGGATGTCACTCTGGTCAGACATCTTGGCAAATACACTAACAACAAACCCTGTGAATAGATGTAGATGAGGTAGAGTGGATAAGCATCATAAAGTGCAGAGTTTTTGCAAAATAGATGAGTCAAAAACTTAGTTTTAGTTCTCCATAGAAAGCATTTCGAAGCTACCAATTTGTTAAACTTGTTGATACCGAAGAAATTTTGGAACCTAAACTAGTGAACTCGGTCATACTGAGTCACAGTTCGGTGGCACCGAGACTGCTAGGGTTTCACAGAGAGTTGAACTCGGTCGCACCGATTTGCAATTTCTGGTCAGACCGAAAAGTGCATGCAATGGCCTAAGACAAATCGGTGAGACCGATTTCTACAACTCGGTCGATCCGAGATGAGTTCGGCGGAGACCTAACCCTAAATTTTCGAATCAAAACTAATCTATATGGAGTTTCTGCTGGACAGGATGATTTCAATCGGGTCAAGAATCATGGCAAAGTAATCTGCTGTGAATCAGAGTTAAGGAATAGCACATAGATCGAGCTCATACCCTAACTTGGCCGTGAGCTCGCTATGGCAGCAATGGCGGGGCAGAATCCTGTTGACGGCGACGGAGACTAGCGGTGGGAGGTCGCTGGCGGTGAGGATATGATCTGGAGACCCGAGGCGGTAGAGAAGGTTACGCGTGGGCGAGAGGTTTTGCAAAGTTTTCCAAAATTTGACCCTTCGGTATATATAACCTGACCCTATCGGTGTGACCGAGTGGAACAACTCGGTGGCACCGAGATGCAAAACTGCTAGCAGTTACTGCAACTCGGTGTGACCGAAACGTTCAAATCGGTTGCACCAAGGTTGAAAACCTAGATCAATTTATTGAACTTGGTGTGACCGAAGTGGATGACTCAGCCATACCAAAATGTACAAAGAGGTTTTGGAAGTTTAAGTCTATGACGAATCGGGGACTCCGAGTGCTCGTCACCCAGAGTGATTCGAATCTGACTTGATCAAACTTTGTGATGTAGCATGAATAGAGTTTGAGACGAGAAAAGCATAGATATCTAGAGGGGGTTCTTAGGAATTCTTGTCCATCCATTTGGCAAAAGAAAAAGAGCCAAACAATCAAAGCAACAAATGGATGTCCTCGAATGAGAAAAATATGCATTCAACATGTTCACACAATAAGATAGCAAATAAAACATGTGGCAAAGCATGCACAATCATTCTAGCATCTATCAAGCAATTGGTGATGACTAGGTCATCTATATATGAGTATATTGACTTAGGAGTCAAATGAGAACATTTGATCATAGGTCATGCTCATCGTTTAAGCACAAGTGGGGTTACCACTTTTACATAAAGCATTGTTGGGTTCACATCATTAGAGTTGCTTTAGCTCAACTGATTAGAGTAAAGCTCCCCCTAGATGTGATATCCCCCTAAGAGGGATGAACTAACCTTGGGTTTTGTCGATGATGACTTCATGTAGGTGTTGAAGATGTGGATGCTCAATGTTGATGTAGATCATTTGGAGAAATCCATTGGAGTGAGTTGCACTTTCAGTACCTACACGGGTTAGTCCCACAAGGAACAAACAAAGATATCCATGGACATAGAGTGATGTTCACATAAGATGATGTCCATGAAATCATTTGGTTACCTTGTCCCTTGTCTTACCAACAAGAGGATTTGTGACTCCTTGAAATAGTGCAAGATGGGGAGGTTGTTTGCACTAGTCCTCACCAAAATGATATGAGTGAAGCATGTTGGCAGAGTCACCCTCAAGAACTCTCTAGTTCTTCTTCTTTGGGATCCACACCATCTTGATGGGAATCCTTGGAGTTGTAGTCGTACTTGATGAAGTAGAACTTTCTGTAGTCTTGGGAACCCACTTGACCAAGGCCTTGGGAGCTTCTTCAAATGCATCAATCTCTTCTTGAAGCTTGTCCTTGCCCTTTAGCTCGTGGTCTTGTGGTGGAAGATCATCTTGTGCGTGTGTCCCCTTGGAGGTAGTAGGATCATACTTCTCTTGTTAAGGAACAAACTTGGTCTTGGGGTGTTGATCATCTTCCAACTCAACTCCATTGGCACTAAACATTCGTTCAAAACCAACACCTTGATTCTTCTGGTGTCTTCCTTGCTTGCGTACAATCTCGTCAAATTGCTTACTTCCGGCAAGGCTCTTGTAAACAACTGTGTCCATAATTCCCTTCAATAAGCTATTTTCTTGCTCAAGTGTAACTTGGCTAAGAGAATCTTTAGTGGAATCAAGAGAACTACTAGAAGCAACATCATTAGATTTAGCATGATTATTGTTACTACTAGAGGAAGAATATTTCTTGTTCTTGTTGCTAGATTTTTGTTGTGGCAAGTAGGTAGACAAGAGTAAACGCTTGGCAATGTAAGAAGAACTTTTCTTGCGAAGATCATCATTGATTTCCTTTAAGAACTCATGCTCTTACTCAAGGTTGAGCTTTTCAAAGCGTAACTTCTCATGAGTCTTTAAAAGTTCTCGATGATCTTCGAAGGTAGTTTCATGAGCTAACTTAAGAGTGTTTAATTCTTTACTTAGGCGCTCAATCTTCTCCATATCATTATCATTCGCTTTATCTTGATTAGCATGATTAATAGCAATTTCATCATATTTTTCATCATAGGTTTCATCACTAGTGCTACCAACAAGTAAATCATCATCTCCTAGCAACTCATCTTCATCACTATTTAAATCAAGATACTCGGGGTGTGATACCTTAGGGCCTTTAGCCATGAAGCATCTTCCGATTCCTTCATTTGATGAGTCAAATATGTCGTAGGAGGATGACACAAGAGCAATTCTGGGAACACCTTCATCTTGAGTATCTTCGGAGTCGGAGTAATAGCTTCTCTCGGAGTGGTCATCAAAGACAGAACCGGATACCCATTCACCAACATGAGCTTCATGTCTTCGCCTTGTATAGCTCCTTGATGATTTGTCCTTCCTTTCTGAATCCTTGCTTCTACGGGAGGGTCTTCGTTCATAACGATCATCTCTACTCCTTCTCTCTCTTGGTGGTGATTCTTCTCTTCTAGTTCTCCTTTTGGGTGAGTCTTCTCTTCTTTTGTGGGGAGTCGTACACTCATTAGAGTAGTGTCCGGGTCTTCCACAATTGTAGCAATTCCAATCACGACTTTAAGATATTTTGTCATTGTAGGACCTTGACTTGGAACTTCTCTCTTTGCTTCTATTCTTGTAGAACTTGTTGAAGTTCTTCACCATTAAGCTCAATTCTTTATTGAAGACTTGTTTCTCACTTCATGATGTAGGAGCATCACACGAGGCTTTGTAAGCAAAACTAGACTTGTTATGAAGCTCTTCTTTATCCTTGAGTGACATCTCATGAGCAACAATTCTTCCAATGACTTCCGTAGGCTTGAGATATTTGCAATTGGGCATCATTTGGATCAATGTGCACACGGTGTCATATTTTCCATCCAAGGCTCTTAGGATTTTCTTGATGATGAATCTATCGGTCATCTCTTCGCTTCCTAAGACAGCAATCTCATTTGTGATGAGAGCAAGCCTAGAGTACATTTCAGCAACACCTTCACCATCCTTCAACTTGAACTTTTCAAGTTGACTTTGAAGCACATCCAACTTGGATTCCTTGACGGAGTCGGTACCTTCGTGCATATCAATCAAAGTATCCCAAATTTTCTTTGCATTCTCAAGACGGCTGATTTTGTTGAATTCTTCGGGGCACAATCCATTGAAGAGGATATCGCAAGGTTGCGCATTATATTGCAACATCTTCAATTCTTCCGCGGATGCTTCACGATTTGGTTCCTTCACATCGAAGAATACACCTTGCAAACCAATACAAACAATAGCCCAAACGACGGGGTTATGTCCAAGAATATGCATTTTCATCTTATGCTTCCAACTAGAAAAATTAGTACCATCAAAGTAAGGACCTCTACGGTGGTAACTTCCCTCGCTAGACGCCATACTCTCCTAGGTTGTGAAACCAAGGCTATGATCACCAAAGCTATGGAAGTCAAGGCAAATGGAGACCAAAGCTCTGATACCACTTGTAGGATCGAAAGTATGTCTAGAGGGGGGGGTGATTAGACTACTTGACCAAATAAAAATCTAGCATTTTCCCAATTTTAATTCTTGGCAGATTTTAGCAACTTAGCACAAGTCAAGAAATCAACCTACACATGCAATTCTAAGAGTATAGTAGCGGAAATTAAAATGATTGCATATGAAGGTAAAGGGAGGAGTTGGAGGGAGCAAACGCAATGTAGACACGGAGATTTTTTACGCGTGGTTCCGATAGGTGGTGCTATCGTACATCCACGTTGATGGAGACTTCAACCCACGAAGGGTAACGGATGCGCGAGTCCACGGAGGGCTCCACCCATGAAGGGTCCATGAAGAAGCAACCTTGTCTATCCCACCATGGCCATCGCCCATGAAGGACTTGCCTCACTAGGGTAGATCTTCCCGAAGTAGGCGAGCTCCTCGCCGGTACAAACTCCTTGGTTCAACTCCACAATCTTGACGGAGGCTCCCAAGTGACACCTAACCAATCTAGGAGACACCACTCTCCAAAAGGCAATAGACGGTGTGTTGATGACGAACTCCTTGGTCTTGTGCTTCAAATGATAGTCTCCCCAACACTCAACTATCTCTCACAGATTTGGATTTGGTAGAAAGATGATTTGACTGGAAAGCAACTTGGGGAAGGCTAGAGATCAAGATTCATATGGTAGGATTGGAATATCTTGGTCTCAACACATGAGTAGGTAGTTCTCTCTCAGAATATGTATGTTGGAAGTGTAGGCATGTTCTGATGGCTTTCTCCATGAATGAAGAGTGGGTGGAGGGGTATATATAGCCTCCACACAAAATCTAACCGTTACACACAATTTACAAAACTCGGTGGGACCAAATCAGAGAACTCGATCAAACTGATTTAGTTCATAATGTGACGGATAGGCATTTTGGTGGGACCGATATGCTCAACTCGGTAGGGCCAATTTCATTAGGGTTAGACCGATTACACAAACTCGGTAGGAACGATTTTGTTAATAAGCTAACCAGAGAGTTGGTCAGGCAAACTCGGTGGGACCGATTCGCTTGTTTCAGTTGGACCGAAACGTTACGAAGGGCAAACAGAGAGTTTGCATTGCAAACTCGGTGGGACCGATCGCTCATCTCGGTTAGACCAAAACGTTACGAAGGGAAACAAGGAGTTTGCAATCGCATCTCAGTGAGACCGAAGTGACTAGGGTTTGTGGCTATGGCTATGTCAAATGAACTCGGTGGCGCCGGATAGAAAGTTTCACTGGGGCCGAGTTTGACTTTTGGTTTGGGACATATGTGGATGTGAGAAAGTGGTTGAGGGTTGTTGAGCATATCTCTAAGCATTTTGAGCAAGAAACCCATTAAGAAACACCTCATCCCCTTTTAGTAGTATTGGCTTTCCTATGGACTCAATGTGATCTTGGATCACTGAAATAGAAAATTTAGAGTCTTGAGCTTGAGACAATATGCGTCCTTAGCATTTTGAGGGGTCAACATTCCTAGTCCATGCCATGCCAATCATTGAACTTTCTGAAATGATCATCTTGAGATAGCATTAGTTCAATGAGATATATGTTGTTAGTAATTACCAAAACCACCCAGGGATAGTTGCACTTTCAGGCAGCCATTTCCATAGGAAATAACCAACTGATGACACCCGTCCAGCGATGTGTCATGCAGGCAGGCGAGAAGGTGGCAGATCGGCCCCGTAAGGCTTGTCGGGCTACACCCGTATGTGACACTAATCGGCGCATTTATGCGCCTTGTCATGTCTGCATAGTAAGGTAAGATAGCACCGCTTACATTCTAATCAGCACACAATGACTGATTTTCTAGTGTGGTAACCCCTTGATATATAAAAGGATTACTGTGGCGATTGTAGAAAGGATTTCAGACCATTGTACACTCATATGCGCATAGTTGCTCTCGTCCTCAAGCTAACTTTCTAGGCAAGAGCGTTGTGTCTCCACTAGGGTCCATCCCAGCAATCTACCAAAGCAGGAGTAGGGTATTACCCCTCACAGCATCTCGAACCCGGGTAAAAATTTCCGGTGTCATCGCAGTCGCGCTGCCCCGCGCCCTCCGCTCTTTGTGCAACGCGCTCTTCTCCCTTGCCAACCCAAAAGGGGCTGGTGGCCCCATAGGTGGCCGTGTTTTCCCATGACACTTGACGGCAGTGAGGAGCTCGCCGGTGGAACTGGGGCCTCTGGCGGGATCAGACTTGGCGGAGCACTATATCAACAACATCATGTTGTATGTTACTTAGGATTTAAAGTAATTTCATGAGTTACTCAAAGAATTAATTGAACAGGATACTATATGCAATTGACAATTCTACAAGATGCATCCTCAAATTATTGCATAAAAACAAATGCGTGATTACAAAAATATTTCACAAGACTATATCTAATGTCCTTATTAATTTTACCAATCTCAATACTATGTTACATACGGTTGAGGTTAAAGAACTCTAATAGGTGAATTAAGAATTAATGGAATTACATAGTACATGATATTTCTTGT
Source organism: Secale cereale (assembly GCA_902687465.1). Classification (NCBI taxonomy): domain Eukaryota; kingdom Viridiplantae; phylum Streptophyta; class Magnoliopsida; order Poales; family Poaceae; genus Secale; species Secale cereale. Next base: position 354,764,420 of record LR738710.1, read on the forward strand.
GTTATGGATAGTCATATATAAATATCATACTTCCTTTCTTCCAGAATACATAATGTTTTAGTATACACAGTCTCCAAGATGCAGCCTGACCATTATTCTATGCATGATTTTTACTTGCAAGCTCCAGACGTTCTCGCAACGGCCGGCGAGATGTGCATAGGTGTCGATGCAAACATATCTTGGTCTACGGCTCCAGACAACTTTGTTTACTATGGACTATGTTTGACAAAAGGAAGATGTTGGAGTTTCATTGTCTAGGTGTATAAAAGATGTAGCCATTTTTACAAAATTTTCTCAATTTCATACTGGAGTTTTGATTTTCCATGAGCTGCGACAAGGTAATTGAATTTTTGGCCTTAGAAGGCAGAATGAACACACAAGTGATCTTACAAAATTATCAATTTAATTAGTCTAATTGTAGGTGATAGTTTGCTTGCAAGATGATCAATCCCTTTTGTAACTTCAGATTTTGGGTAGAGGAATGGACAAGGCCACATGATTATCATGTTATTAGAAATAGCTTCAAGGTTGAATAACCAACATGTAATAGATATGTTCACTTGAGATATACCTACGGACCCACAAGATGTTCTAATATCAATTTGGCTGATTGATGATAGTTACTAAATGTTAATTTTACAGGGCATAAATGTTATCTATTTGACTATGACGCATGTAATAGTATCAAGTATGTTAGAGTCTACACGACTTTTTGCTACATCCTTATGTATTTATTATCAATTTTTCTATCCCGATCAAATTGTGTTTACGTCCAACATACTACCGAATGAATATCTACTATTCAATAAAAATGGTGTATTAATATTTGTTTATTTATTCCCACATATCCGGTATTTTTTCCTTCCATAAAGAAGTGTAGGCATTTCCTAATTCTACTATACTAATATACCAATTTCTATTTTTCCTCATAAAGTCAAAGTGGCATAGTAGTTAAGTTGGAAATATATTTTTCTTCCAATGGTATTGAAAGTTAATTAATTAAGGGGGTACACAATTTTGAATGATTACAACCTAAACATTTAATTTTAGTAGGTTAAAAATATATTTAGAGAAAAGGATGTCGTCTGTGCAAGTGAAAATGGTACAAATATAAATTGCACGATACAAATCATTCGAAAATATGCATAACACCAAGGTACATGATTACCGCATAACATATACATGTATATATCAATGCTAAAATCAAACATACTTGACACGAAACTATGTTTTAAAAAGGCTCATATTGGTGAATTTGATCACAAATGATTTCAATTTTGTGTAGACACATGTCTCATGATTCTGCTTTATAAAATTCTAGCCCGCACATCGGGCGGGCCACTTCGCTAGTTCTACAAATAATGGTTTTATATATGTAGAGAAACAGGCATCCAAACTTCAAATGATACATGTGAAGCACATGAAGCATTCTATAAAGGCATACTCAAAAAATATAAGTGAAGTGAAAATAGTATTCTATAAATCAACCAAGGACTATCCCATCATGGTTCATAAAATAAAAGGGAAAATTAAACACAAAAGACACTCCAAGAATTTATGCATATCATGTGAACAACATAAAAACTGAAACATGCCAATAATTGTTGAAGAAAGATGGGATGGCCTCCGGGGCATCCCATAGCTTAGACGTTGGAGTCTCCTTAAATATTTACTTGGCGTGCGATGGGAATCCACAAGCTTGAACTCTTGCCTCTCCTTATTTTCGTCATATCTATACCTCCTCAATCTTCGAACACTTCATCCACACAAAACTTAACTGAACATTTTATTAGAGGGGTTAGTACATATTACATCAAATCCCATCACGTACTTCTGTAACATTATTGTATAATTATAATCAAACATTACCCACTGTATTCTAAGGGGGCTCAACAAGATTTTGAACATAAGAAAATAATGAAACTATAACGGCAATCTATGAAAGCATGATAGTCTGTAAAGATGCAGATGGTACATATAATTCTGTAACTTAAAGATACATTTAGAAAAAATAAAAAAATAGCATACTAGTACCTTGCGAAAATTTCAGAAACTTTTGACGTTCCAATAAAAAAACAAAAATCCACGCACGACATCCAAACTTTCTAATTTTGTAGTGCAATCCCAAACTAGCAGTCTAATCATCCCAAAGTCAAATATTGGAACATTATTTTTTATAATACAATGGAGTTTTACAAGGGGATAATTATTATTTTGAAAAGTTTCTGTAATGAAGGTTCGCCAAGTATCCATAGTCATGGACAGTGTTCAAGGCTAGCCCCCACTTCCACATTGCTCATTCGTTTCACTTTCACTTTTCTTTTTCAAATGGTTTTAGGTTCCCCTCTATTTTTTTTGTTTTTAAACTCTTTAAAAGCACACAACATAATATAATGACTCTCTAAAACTTCTGGGTTGTCTCCTTGGCGGCGCTTTTTTAAAGCCATTAAGCTAGGCATAAAGTGCTCAAGTAATTGATCCACCTGGATCCCAAGGTATATCAAAACCAATTTTAATTAACAATGATCTATAATTTAGTATTGGGCAAAGCAACATATATCATACAACAACGAAGTCTAACTCTCTTCGTATGCATCGGCATGTCTTAAAAGAGCAATTGATACACACATTGTAAAGGCTGATACATGTCATAAGTAGTTTCTTGTGATTTTATTGTATTGGAAACATAGACATGCAGAGATGTGGTTCCTCTCTCATAATAATTGCAAGTTGGAGCAGCAAGCACATGCATAATATACTCATCAAAATCATCGTGTGTAGTAGGAAAACACAATCGATCAATATAATCCTTAATAAGTGCAAACTTCTCTGATATAGTTTAGTTGGGAGAATTCAAATATATAATAGGACTATCATGTGTGGGTGCAATAGCAACAATTACATTGTTAACATAAGGAACTATAGCAAGTTCATCTCCACAAGTATAATTCAAATTGTCATCTTGTCCATAATTACAGTTCATCTCCTCGCAAGCATCAATTTCTTCAAACATGGATATTTTAAAAGAATCCATGGGATCATAGCAATAATCATAGCATTCATCCTTCGGTAAGCATGAAGGGAAATAAAAAAATGTATGGGATAAAGAGTTACTCTCATTAGAAGGTGGGCATGGGTGATAAATCCGCTCTTCCTCCATTTGAACTTCGCTCTCATCCTCATCCTTTTCATCTAATGAGCTCACAATTTCAACAATTTCTTCTTCCATAGTTTCTTGCAAAATATTAATCCCTTCTTGGAAAGCGGAGACTTTCTCAAGAAATTATTTAACATAAGCACTAGAAGCATATTTTTCATAGCAATATTTAAGTATGACAAATTTTTCTGATTTGTGAAGGGTAACATCATACTTTTCAATCAAAGAAGCAAATTCATAGGCAACCTTAAAATAAACAAATTTTTAAATTTTGTCAATATCATAGTAATTATAAACATCTTTGGCATAAGAAGATCCATTATACTTAAACTCACATTGTAAGTGAAGGTGGCTTTTAGAGTCTTTAGAACAACAAGTAAGATCATAGTATTTCACATAAATTCCAAGTATAGCAATGCAAATTACTAATATGATGCCATAAGAGTTTCCCTTTTTGAGATAAGTCGTGTAGAACAAAACAAGCATGCTCATTTAGTGATTTCCCCTCAACTAAGCTAGTTGGGTCTTCAGCACAAGCACATAGGGATCAAAGATGATCCAAATAGAAAGCTTCAATAGTATGATAGATTTTGGGTTGTTCTTCAACCATTGGTTTTGCAGGTACAACTATGTTTTTGGTATTTTATGTTTCCTACCCATAACTAAAGATAGAAAACAGCAACACAAAATAAAATATACTCAGTGATGAAGCAAACAAGAACACACAAGAATATTCACCGCACGCTATTGCTCCCCGACAAGGGGATAGAAAATAGGTCTTGATAACCCACAAGTATAGGGGATCAATTGTATCCTTTCTCAACAAGTAAGAGTGTCGAACCCAATGAGGAGCTAAAGGTACGATTTATATTCCCTTCAAGTTCTATCAACCACCGATACAACTCTATGCACGCTTAACGTTCGCTTTACCTAAAACAAGGATAAAACTACTTTGTAGGTGTAGGGAGAAGTTTTCAAGAATAAAAGTAGTAGTACTTAGCTATAATAAAACTACAAGTAATTTGCAACATAATATAAGTTAGTTTTTTCGTAGAAAGCTTTTGTAACACAAGATAAGGATTTAGCCCTAGGCGATCGATAACTAGACCGATAATTATATTTGGAATTTTATACGAGGGAGAGGCATGAGCTAACATACTTTGCGTACTTGGATCATATCCACTTTTGATTGTAACTCTAGCAAGCATCCACAACTACTAAAGATCATTAAGGTAAAACAGAAGCATATCATTAAGTGACAAGTCCTCATTACTCCCATATGGAAAAATCCCCTTACTCAGGTGTAAGCTTTTGTCACTCTAGCCATCCACTTTAAGAGAATCATGAACATATTGCAACACCCTACAAAGGGTATCCCTCATGCTTGAAAGACACGGAGGCCACCATAGGACAACATCAAAATAAAACATACAACTCAACCAATCACGATCATTAATCAACCCGTAGGACAAAATGAATCTTCTCAAACATCATAGGATGGCAACACATTGTTGGATAATAATATGTAGAATTAAGCCCCATGTTTAAGTAGATATTATAGCTGGGAGAACAGGTGTTACACCACTGCATAAATGGGGAGAAAATTGGTGTTGACAATAGTGAGGTTGTTGGTGTATGTCGCTGTCATGATCCTTGCCCTGGCGGCACTCCGGCGCCATCGGGATAGAGGAGGAGAGAGCCCCCTCCTTCTTACTCTTCCTTGGCCTCCTACCTAGATGGGAGGAGAGTTTACCCTCTGGTCCATGGTCTCCATGGCGGCGGAGGAGCTGGAGGCCCTCCAAGATTGGATCTCTCCCTATTCTCTTCTTTTTCACGTTCTATTTTTTGGCCTTTCACCGTTTCTTAAATATACAGAGATTCGTTACTCCGGTTGGGATGAAATTCTGTGGAGATTTTTATCCTTCCGTTATCTTCCTTTTGGTAAAAGAAGGGGTCAACCAACTTATGATGTGCTCACATGCCACCAAGGGGCGGCCAACCCCCTGGTCATTCCCTGGTGCCTCGTCTCCATCTCGGACATAGTCTTGAGTTGATTCTTCTTCCCAAAAATCACATATATTCCAAAATAATTCTCCGTAAATTTGTATCACGTTTTGAGTTCATTTGATATGGATATTCTGTGAAACAAAAAATGCTACATACAGGAACTGACACTAGGCACTTGATCAATATGTTAGTCTAGATATAATATAAAATGTTCCCAAAAGTATATGAAAGTTGTAGAATATTTGCATGAAACAATAAAAAATTATAGATACAATGGAGACGTATCAAGCCCTTGAGAATCTGGTTCGTTTTGAAGGAACCGAATGATAGGGTCGAATTTCAAAGTTTGGGATACTAAGAAGTAAATATGCATGCAGGACTTGTCCTCGGCTCCGAACTCCACCTCCGAGGAGATAGCGGAGATGAATCAAAAGCACAAGCGGTCCAAGGAGGACTTTGATATGATGCAAAAACAGATCGAGTTGTCACACGGCAAGGTCAAGGCTGACACTTGGTCAAGGGTACTTTATGTTAAATTGAGCTTTATTGCTGACGTCGAGCTATTTCTATGGCAGCTGTAACTATAGAGATTGAGGCCTTAAGTGTCGAGCTACAAAAGGCTCTTCAGGAGGTGGAGTAGCAAAAGGTTTTGGCCACAAAGGCCGAGAAGGAGTTGGCCACAGAGAGTGCAGCTCGAAACAAAGACAAGTCTTGGTTCCTTGAGGACAAGGACTCCCTGAAGGGCGTTTACCAGAAACACGATGCCCTTTAGGAGGAACATCAGAAGGCAACCACGGAGCTCTAGAAACTGAGTTTGGTGCGCATCGAGGCCCAGACCAAGGCCTGCGCAGATAGCGAAGTGATCCACCAAGTGAGGCACATCACTCTAGGTAAGTTGTATTTACTTCAGAGTATTTTTGGCCGCAAAGGGTTAGCCGAGCTCACTCAACTCTCGCAATCCGCAGACTCCTTTGTGGATCATCTGAGAAGTGCTTCCGTCACTGGCACTTGGCCACTAAGGAGGGCCATTCTACAAAGAAGGCGTTCTAGAAATAATTCCATGCTTCGTCACGTCTGCCACTGCTGAATCCATAGATGAAGCAGCTGATTCAGCTCTATCACATGGCGAGCCAGCCATGGAGGACCTTTGAGTCCGCCTTTGGCCCGCGAAGACGCTGCCGACCAGCTTCTTCAGCCTGGTGGCTCGTCTTCAGGATTCCTTCCCCCAAATAATGTGATGGAAGTGGTTCGCATGCTTGGAAGATTCCAACACACGTATGCCTATACAAAGATGTACTATCCCCGCATCAACGCGAAGGTCATGGCCTCGGGGCCTCCTGAAGGGAAGGATTGGACTTCAGAGAAGTTTTTGGCCGGTGTGATGGAGGGTGCTCGGATCATCGAGACACAATGTACCAAGGACACCATGTAGTTTTAGTCTACACTTCATAATGCCGAAGTTTTAAGAGATGCAAACAACATGCTTTTGTTTGAAATGTTCTCGGCTTTATCTTCCGATATGTGCTGATATTTTTTTCTCACTCCTGTGTGACCGTTTTAACACTGAAAGTGATCAGTTGTCGGATTTAGCCCCCTTGTACAGAATACAACCAGTCTTGACCCTTAGCTGATGTCCAGATTCCCGAAGGTGGTCCATGCGTATAGAACAAGGCAATTAGACTATATTAGTTTTATAACTTTCACTTAGTCATAGATAATGTCCTATTGTATGACCTCGTTTGACTTGGGCTACCAACGTTCTCCTCAGAGCCCTAGAAGAAACGTTACAGCTGGAGACCATAGAGTGTCTCTCAGGAAAGCAGTGCCGATGTAGACAGCTTTGTGGCTCAATCGAGGTTGCTATCCCACACTGGCCTTAGTATCGTAGATGTAATGGCCAGGCTGATGAACCGAAGACTTCAACAATGACAACACCTATTGTGCATGTATAATGAAACTGAAGATGCTTCTTGATTGATTTGGGGAAATTTTAACGAATAGATGGCAATGGGAACCATATTGGCCAGCCTTTACTAAGGATCACTGGAGGATTTCGCTAGGCTGCAGTTCCGAGACGGGTTGTCTTATTAAAACCCTAATGATATAGTAAGAATTCTTGGATTTCCTCATCTATCTGAGTTGTTTTTATGACTTATTCTTCTGACCGATACTTTATTTACTCTAGACAGAGATCGAGGCACTGGGTCAAAACTTTAAGAAGCCCCACGCCTGAGCTGGAGACACGCTATCGCGCGGAGGATCACGTCTTACATGAAAATGAATAGCTTTCCCTTATATACAAAGAGGGGCAGTTCTATTTGGAGAGCCTCGAGGCTTAAGGGTTACTGTCATTCCCGATGTACTAGATGCGCGCCTGGCCTCATCAGTAAAGCCCCTTACCTCTGCTTGCATAAGAGATTCTTGCTTCGAGGTCCCTAGTCACCGGACATGTCCTCCAAAGGGACGACTCTCAAAGCGTCCATTGAAGTGCAGTATATCGACTAGAGAGGGGGTGAATAGGCGATTTTTATGAAATGCTTCAAAACATGGTAGTTTCGAAGACAACCGATAAGCTCAAGCCTATTAGTATGCAGCGGAAAGTGGACTACACTAGATAAGCCATAGTCTTGTATTCAATGAAGTGAAAGCATGAAGACTAATAGCAACTAGGCAACAGTGATCATAAAGGAAGAAGGAATGAAGCCAATCACAATAGGTAAATACTCAGTGAAGACAATCAGATAAGGCAAACATGCAATGTCTTCACAACATAAAGCTGTAAGTAAAAGGAAGGAAGAACCAGTAGCTCGGGGAAGACAGTGATTTGTTAGACCAGTTCCACTTGCTGTGACAACTCTACGTCTAGTTAGGGAGGCTGAGATTTAACTCAGAAGACCGTGTCTTCACCTTGTTCCCCTTGAGCTAAGAACACCTAGTCCTCGCCCAATCACTCTGGTAAGTCTTCAAGGTAGACATCCAAACCTTCACAGACTTTGTTCACGGGCAATCCACAATTACTCTTGGATGCTCAGAACGCGACGCCTAGCCGGCTGGAGGAAACACAGTCCTCACGTGTAATAAGTCTTCAGGTCACACAAACATAAAGACTTCAGTGATGCCTAACACTCTTTGGCTCTTTGTGTTTGGGATTTGTCCACGCAAGGATTTCTCTCTCAAATGCTTCGGAGGTGGGTTGCTCTCAAATGACAAAAGCCGTGCAATAACTGTGAGCAGCCACCAATTTATGGTGTAGGGGTGGGCTATTTATAGCCACTAGGCAACCCGACCTGATTTGTCCGAAGTGACCCTGGGTCACTAAGGAACTGACACGTGTTCCAACGGTCAGATTTCAAACACACACGACAACTTTACTTGAGCTCCAAGTAAAGTTGACTCATCCGCCTCTGGATGAGAATTGCTCTCATAGTCTTTGCTCGAAGACATAGGATTTGGTTGAGCATCACATCAGTCACTCTGACTTAGTTCACTTGGACCCCACTTAACAGTGCGGTGGTTCCTATGACTCAATAAAGAAGAAAAGGAAACATCGACAACTCTACATCTTCGCTTTCGATAGTCTTCACCCGATGTCTTCTCATGTCATAGTCTTCAATATGATTAACTTCATATACCACCACAGTTATCAATGTCTTCATACATTTTTAGGGGTCATCTCCGGTAGGTTAAACGAATCAATGAGGGACTACTACCTGTGTTATACTGCAATTCTCACGAACACATTAGTCCCTCAACCAGATTTGTCGTCAATACTCCAAAACCAACTAGGGGTGGCACTAGATGCACTTATAATCTCCCCCTTTTTGGTGATTGATGACAAACTGGTTGAAGTTTTCCACGGGGATAAAAATATGTGAAATTGTAAAGGATAAAGGTATTGTCTTCGTAAGTATCAAAAGGCTCCCCCTGAAGATGTGCATATAGTTGATTTGCCTTTGAATGCAAATGCATATGGCAGATTGTACTTGTGGAGATCCTCTTCAACTTATGAAGTCAATTCATCATGCATAATTGATATATCGAAGATAATGACATGCACAATGAAAAATGGACGTCTGCAGAAATGACTAAGTGCGGAATATAAGGTAGCAGATGCGGAATTTATCATCGCACTACAGAGTAGCAAAACAAACATAGCAGACGACCATCAGTTTAAGTGTTACAACTCAAAGAACCAAATGTAGCAAAATGAGAGTTGTAAGCACTAGGCAAATTATAAAAGCACCCGCCCATATGGAGCCGCTTGAAGACTATCAACTCATATGCTTCTCCACCTTTTATCAGTAAGGTCCAAAAAGGTTTGAAGACATAGAGCCTCTACTCGTTCCCAGGAGGAGCAGAAGAGGATGCAGGGTCGGTGTTGTCGTTTGGCGGTGCAAAGGTGGTTGGTGCAGTGTCGATGCGCGCTGAAGTAGGAGGTGGCGAAGTAGCATCATCCTGATCATCGATCACCCTGGCGTCAATTGTTGCAGCGGAGGAAGAGTATTCAGAGTCTTCAAGGGATGGAGTGCGACGCATAACAGCAGTCCTTGGAGGAGTGTTATCAAACTTGAATGTCTCAGTGAAGCCATCGTCTTGAAGATCCGCTTCAGCACTTAGTAAAGTCAAACTCTTCCAGGATTGCCTGCAAGTTTCATGAGAAACAAAAGCATTCTTGGTGGCAAGATTGCGAATGCGATTGACATCCACCAAGAGGCTCTGCATCTGACGCTTTAACCAGAGGTGATGCTTGTCTTGTTTCTGATGAAGAGCTACAAGAAGCTCTCGATTGTTCAGGACACGAGATCGCTTCTGAGGCCTTTGAGCAAAGGTGCTATTAGTGGCTTCGGTTTCAGCGTGTCGAGGTAGACAAGTACGGCTAGCCAGAAGATAGACGCGTGAGATTGCTGGGACCCCTTCAATCTGCTGAGTGAAGCTTTGATGATCAGCGTTGTGAAGACTAACTGGCTCCTTAGCAGGCTCTTGGTAAATAGCTTCAGCTGACATATAAACCTCAAGCAAGAAAATCTGATGGTTGCGAGCAGAGGGTTGATAAGTGACAGCTGAGTGCAACTTGATGAGGTGCATTATCCAAGGGGCATAAAATTTCTCTCCAAATAGATCAGCTCCAGACGTGGCTATTTGCCTGATGAAGAAATCTTGAGCATTGAAGCTGATGCCATTGAAGATATAGAAGACCAAAGTCTTCATAGTGCCTTCAAGCTTGGCTGATGAAGAATGTCCTTTGACAGGCCATAGAGTACGCCTTATGATGTGATAGATGGTGCGAGGTGGGTACTCAAGGTCTTCAACAAAGAATTCCTTAGGATATTCAGCATCACTTGGTAGAGGCTTCATCATGCTAAGCATTTGGCTCATGTTGGGCTTACGCTTCTGAAAGATGCTCTCCAAGGCTTCAGTGTGCAGTTCACAGCCAGGTTCATATAGATCTCCTGGAGTGGGCAGGCCAGTGAGCTCAATGAGATCAAAGGCTTTTGCTTCATGATGCACATTGCCTGACATCCACTCAATGACCCATGTCTTCGGATCCCCGCTGTATCCTCGGATGTGAAGTGTTGCATAGAATTACAGAAGCAGTTCTTCATTCCAATGCTCTTTATCCAGCACAAAATTGAGAAGGCCAGCATCACGGAAGCAGTCAAGTGCTTCCTCCAAGCAGGGCATACCAGCAATAGCTTCAGTGTCAAGACGCATATGAGGGAAAATGCGGCCTTGATTATATAGTACTCTTGAGTAGTAGATGCGCTGTTGATGGCTCCAGAACCTATTTGATGATATTCTTGGCTTGGAATATGGGTTCTTGGCGCTGTCAAAGAAGGTGTGCGCAGTGAAGCTATTGGCATTGAATGACCGTGAAGATGTTGCAATACCTGGAAGCCTTGGCAGTCTTGGCTTAGGCTTCTGAACTTGGGGCCTGTGCGCAATATGATGAGCAAACTGAGGACCAGCAGCACGTGGTTCAGTTGTAGGTGGTGGAATCAGAATTGGCCACCGGACAGTAACAAGCTGATCATCCTTGTTGTATGCTTGCTCAACTGTGTGAGGCCGTGGAGGCGGAACAGGAGCAGAGGCGTTGTCTTCAAGCTGCAGATTGGCGTCAGGTGCAGCATTAGCTTCAGGCTCAGTACTGGCTTCAGGTATAGCACTGGCTTCAGGAGCAGTAACTTCAGGCGCAGGTTCTTCAGGCGCCACAGTATCTTCAGGTGCCACAAAAGCTTCAGCCATGACCACGTCATTGGCTTCAGTGTTGGTGGTGGCAGCCTCTGAATTTGTTACCTCCACTTCAGGAGCTGGAGGGTGGGACACGTTCTCCTCGAGAACAGGTGGTGCGGCAGTACTTTCTTCTTCCTGTTGGGGTGGTTCTTCTTCGGCTGATGCAGCCGGAATGTCTTCAGCAACTTGGGGTTCTTCTTCTTCGGCTGATGCAGCCGGAATATCTTCAGCCACTTTGGCTTCAGATTCTGAGTGGCTTCCAGTAGGAGCAACATTAGGTGCAGATGGTTGCTCTACTCCTTCTGGAGCACTTGAGGAAGTGACTTGAGGCCCTGGTCCTTTGCGAAGCCTGTGAAAAGCTGGTGACGCCTGAGGAGATGGAGGTTGTTGGGCCTCAAAGTCTTCGTCTTCAAGCACCATACTGGTGTCTTGAGTTTGCTGGGGCGTGTCTTGGGTTTCCCGTGTGTGATCAGCCCACGAGTCATCCTGAGCAATTGGCGTCAATGGACAACCAATGCTGATGCGTTCGCTGTTCGTGAGAACAGGCGAAGAGTCGATGTTGTACTCGATCTGAGGAAGGACGGTATCATCTTCAACATTGTCTTGAGGACCAATGTCTTCAGCTGCGGTGGGGTCTACAGCTGGAATGTCTTCAGCCTCTGTGGGAGCAGGCTCATGAACAGTCAATCTTCTTTCTCTCTGGTTGGAAGCAGTGTGAGCAACTGAGATTGGCTCGACAAAGATAGGCTCTTTGGAAGCAGCCTTATCCTTCTTGGTCTTTCGCTTCTTGGTGGGTGGAGCTTCATCATTAGGTTGCTAACACTTGCGAGCATCAGCTTCAGCCACATTAGTCTTCCTGAGCGTTGAAGCGGTTGGAGTTGCCTTAGGCTTTGTGCCAGTCATGCTAGCAGGGAAGACTATGCGAGGCATTTCCTGTCCAGATGCTACAGCTTCGGGCACAGGCTGCTTCTTCTTCTTCTTGGCAGCCATTCTTGGATCAATGTCAGGACGCCCAAGTGCCTTGCGCTTTTCAGCTTCATTGAATCCTTGGATGCATTTTGCAGCCAAGTCCTTGATGCGCTCATGTGAACCTTTAGCTTCTTCACACCGCTAACGAAAGGCTTCCTTGAGCTCTTGCATCATAATCTTGAAGTTTTGAACTTCTTGCACGTTGAGCTTGTTCATATGCTTCTTGAACTGAGCTTTTCACAGTCTATCTTTTGCTTCAGCTCAACAATTCTTTGAGCCAGAGCCAGCTCAGAAGCAATGGCGCCATGGAAGGAGACGCTGAGGCCAACTGGAAGTTGAAGATCATCGAAGCTCAGGTTGGGAGTGTCAAACCATTCATCAATGAAGTTATTGAGCACTTCAACATCAAAGAGCGGCAAATCATTGAAGATTTCAGCATCCTGCTTGCTCTTGATCAATAGAATTAGAGCATCATCTCCAAGATCTTCATCACTTGAGAGATCAAGGGCATCATTGGCAGTCTTCAGTACTGCATCTGGGGTAAGAGCTGGACTGGGGTTGCGTGTTGGCTTCTTCTTCAGCTTTTTGCTCTTGGAAATTCTGGAGTGTTCCTCAGATTGCACACTTGGTGCAGGTGGAGCAGTGGCCAAAGGCTTCACTCTTGAAGCTCTTGGTGGAGTAGCCTTTGAAGCCTTTGATTTCTTCTTCTGAGGCTTCGGCGTTGCAGGTGCTTCTTCAGAGTCATCATCAGCTTCAGGCTGATCGACATCTGCCCCTTGAACCCTTATGTGACTAATGAGGCCCTCTAGGTTGTAGAAGGGCCCAACCAGATTTGATTCAGCTTCGCACGAGCCATCAGCGCGGGGTGCAGAGGGGCCAGGATTGAAGTCTAATCCCCACAGCTTCTTGTTTTCCTTGGCCGAGTTCTTGGCGAATTGAAGATTTCGCTTGAACAGATTGTCGTCGCGACACCAGAGCAGAGCACTCGGATCAGCATCAGCAGGCTGTGGCCCTGTAACCATGCAAGGATAGAAGCCTTGAGCAATGGCTTCAGCACGAGTCTTGGGTGGAAGATTCTTATAAGTGATATCTCCCCATGGATGCTTGATGGCGTTTTTCTCGGCATACTCTGGGGTCACGAACCTATATTTGAACCATTGTTCGGCCCAGTATCTTCGAATCCATTAGATTCGGGTCTTCCTCTGATTATAATCCTCCTCTGGATCAGTCTTGTATATTTCACTGAGATCAGGAGGCAAATCACGAGAGGTGTTGCCACGGCGCTGTCTGCCACCCTTTCTTATTGTCTTGTCAGTTGTCATTTGCTTCAACCTGAATGGCTTAAAGTTGAATGGCTTCACAACAGGCAAATGCTTCGGTTTGCTGGTCAGACAGGAACTAGCTTCAGGAGAATGAATGTGACGCTGCAAAAACTATGCAAATGAATGCAGACTATGAGAACCAAGGGATTCTCCCACGGACATGTACCTGTGACAGCATTAGAGATGCGAGGGAAGGGGAAGAGGTCATATGCATTCTCAGAAGTTTTGAAGATTTAAAACAGTTTTGAAGACTTTGACCTCATAGTGCGAAGACATTCACTCATGGGAGTTGGTTCCTTATTTGTACGAATCCACGAATAAGTACAAGTGAGGATTCTAACTATAGTCGAAGCATATGTGAATGTACTAGGCAAGGTATGAGATGCAGACAGGACAGATCTGTATATCTAAGTAGGCAGAAACCGGTAAAGTAGATGAGTCTTTATGGATCTAGAAGATGGTAAAAAGTAAGTTTATTTACCACACGATGAACTGCTTAGACGGAGTAGGAGTTGGATGCCCAGCAGTTTGGTCGTCCGTGCCCTAACTTGGCGACGGAGGACAGCCACAGCGACGGCGGAGAGGAAGATGTCTGCGGCCGGCGTGAGGACGGCGTCGACAAAGTTGCGGGAGCGAAGCGCTTCGTCGCTGGCGTCGTCAAAAGCTAGCGGAGGCGCTAGGGTTGTTCGAGGTCGAGAGGTGGTGGAAGAAACTTTTGACCGTGATGGGACATGCATTTATAGGCATGGGAGACGGCACAGCATAATTACTCAGGTGCCCCTGACGGTTCACGTACGAGTGACACGTGGCGGTCATGTAATGCATTTGGAGTTGTCCCACGATCCCACGAACACCACGACTGTCGGAGTAGTCGTTCCGGCTTCTCCGTTTTTCAGGCATAACGGATGGAGCATTAAAATCAGATTTAAAGTATGTCTCCATATCTTCTACTTACAAGGACGCAGACAAGATATTCGACTGTTTCAACAGAATGCATATGATTTGGACAGACAGAGTGAGATGAGAAAGCATAGAGAGGTTAGGGTCCGATCACATTCACTTAGTTGAAAAGAGTCAAATAAGAAGACATGGCTATAAGTGAATGTTGTTGAGGACATAATACAACTCTATATATATATATATATATATATATATATATATATATATATATATATATATATATATATATATATATATATATCCTATGTGAAGACAAGCCAAGTGCGAAGACTTTGCAAATGTAACGCCACAAGAAATGCTTCAATCAAGAATTTGGTGGTGGCGTTACCCACCGTATAGGAAGTATTAGACCCAGACACGACGCACAGTTATCGTGGCGCTCCGAAGTCAAATTCCATGTTAATGTATTCACACTTAGAATGTAAGTCTTCATTGATTGAAGATATACTTTACTTCGTGTGTTGCATTTCTAAGTCATCAATATGCATAAGTGTTAGGATGTGTGCCTGATCACAAGACATTTGAGGATTCTAAGATATTTAGCTCACACCTCAACTTGCAAAACCTTTTCTCATCCAAGGGCTTTGTGAAGATATCTGCCAGTTGCTCTTCAGTGTTGACGTGTATGATATCAATATCTTCCTTCATAACATGATCTCTGAGAAAGTGATGACGAATTTCAATGTGCTTTGTCTTCGAGTGCTGAACTGGGTTGTTGGCAATCTTGATGGCGCTTTCATTGTCATAGAAGAGTGGCACATGCTTCAGATGGACTCCATAGTCCTTGAGTGTTTGCTTCATCCACAGAAGCTGAGCACATCAAGATCTAGGAGCAATGTACTCAGATTCAGCAGTGGAGAGTGATACACAGTTCTGCTTCTTTGAAGACCAACAGACAAGTGATCGTCCTAGAAAGTGACATGTGCCAGATGTGGACTTGGGATCAACTTTGTCACCAGCATAATCAGCATCTGAAAATCCTACTAGATCAAACTCTGAGCCCTTTGGATACCATAATCCTAGTGTTGGGGTGTAAGCCAAATATCGAAGTATTCGCTTCACAGCTAAGTGATGCGACTCCTTTGGTGCCGCTTGATATCGAGCACACATGCAAACACTAAGCATAATATCTGGCCTAGATGCACATAAATAAAGTAAAGAACTAATCATGGAGCGGTATACCAGTTGATCAAACTCTTTACCATTGGCGTCGGGACCCAGATGATGTTTAGAAGGCATTGGCATTGAGTACCCTTTGCATTCTTGCATTCCAAACTTCTTCAGGCAGTCTTTAAGATACTTCTCTTGAGATATGAAGATGTCGTTGCTTTGCTGATGAATTTGAAGACCAAGGAAGAACTTCAGCTCACCCATCATAGACATTTGATATTGTTCTTGCATCATGTGACCAAACTCATCACTGTATTTCTTGTCCGTGGAACCGAAGATAATGTCATCCACATAGATTTGGCAGACAAATAGCTCATCATCATATGTCTTCGTGAAGAGTGTAGGATCTAGGGATCCAGGTTTGAAGCCTTTGCTCTTCAGGAAGTCTTTGAGGGTGTCATACCAAGCACATGGTGCTTGTTTGAGGCCAAACAGTGCCTTGTTGAGCCTGTATACCATATTAGGATGTTTAAGGTCTTCAAAGCCAGGTGGTTGTGCAACATACACTTCTTCTTCAATTCTTCCATTGAGAAAGGCACTCTTTACATCCATTTGATATAGAAGTATGTTGTGATGATTTGCATAGGCTAGCAGTATGCGTATAGCTTCAAGTCTAGCCACAAGAGCAAATGTTTCATCGAAGTCAATCCCTTCAACTTGAGTGTATCCTTGAGCAACTAGACGAGCTTTGTTTCTGACCACTTGACCATGCTCATCTTGCTTGTTGCGATAGATCCATTTTGTGCCAATTATGTTATGCTTTCTAGGATCAGGACGCTTGACAAGTTCCCACACATTATTCAGCTCAAACTGTTGAAGCTCTTCTTGCATTGCTTGAATCCATTCAGGCTCCATAAAAGCTTCAGCAACTTTCTTTGGTTCAGATATTGAGACAAAAGCAAAGTGCCCACAGAAATTTGCAAGCTGTGTTGCTCTTGAGCGAGTGAGTGGACCAGGAGCATTTATGCTATCAATTATTTTCTCAACTTGCACTTCATTTGCAACATGAGGATGAGCTGGACGAAGATTTTGCTCTTGTTGTGCATTGTCTTCATCAGGAGGATTGTCTACGAACTGAGCATTGTGGTCAGGTTGATTTGGAGCAGAGATGATCAGTTCCTCGTCAGGTTGTGCTTCAGAAGGCATGATCTCACCAGTTCCCATAAGCTTGATAGATTCAATTGGCGAAGCTTCATCTAGCACATTTGGTAGGGATTCTCTTTGTGATCCATTTGTCTCATCAAACCTCACATCCACAGTCTCAACAGCTTTATAGAGAAAAATATTGAAGACTCTGTAGGAGTGTGAGTCATTTCCATATCCGAGCATGAAGCCTTCATGAGCTTTGGCCTGAAGTAGCTTACATTTGGCTTCTTTCCAGTGAGGAGTTCATAGGATGTTTTCTTCAGAAGCTTGTGTAGATAAACACGGTTGATGGTATGGCATGCAGTGTCAATAGCTTCGGGCCAGAATCTTCTTGGTGTCTTCTACTCATCGAGCATCGTTCGAGCCATCTCAATTAGAGTTCTGTTCTTGCGCTCAACGATCCCATTTTGCTGAGGTGTATATGGGGCTGAAAATTCATGAGTGATTCCCATCTCATCCAGATAAAGATCGAGGCCAGTATTCTTGAATTCAGTGCCATTGTCACTTCTGATATGTTTGATCTTGATGCCATAATTGTTTATGGCACGGTTGGCGAAGCGTCTGGAGACATCTTGCACTTCAGTCTTGTAGAGTATTATGTGCACCCATGTGTATCTTGATTAATCATCAACGATGACGAACCCATAGAGAAAGGCTGTGGTAGAGAATGTGGAGTAGTGAGTAGGGCCAAATAAGTCCATGTGAAGCAGCTCGAAGGGTTTGGATGTTGTCATGATTGTCTTCGAGGGGTGCTTGGCTCTAGTCATCTTCCCAGCTTCACAGGCACCACATAGATGATCTTTCCTGAACTTGACTTCCTCGATTCCTATGACATGCTTCTTCTTTGCGAGAGTGTGCAATTTCCTCATGCCAGCATGTCCTAGCCTCCGATGCCAGAGCCAGCACTCTGATGCTTTTTCTAGAAGACATACGACCATTTGTGGTCCAGCTGAGAAATCTACCATATACAGATCACCTTTTCTATATCCTTCAAATACTAAAGATTTGTCAGATTCCATTAGTACAATGCAACGAAATTTACCAAAGATCACAATCATGTTTAAGTCACAAAGCATTGAGACAGACATTAAGTTGAAGCCAAGAGATTCAACAAGCATGACTTTGTCCATGTGCTGATCTCTTGAGATTGCAACTCTACCTAGACCCAACACTTTGCTTTTACCAGTATCAGCAAATGTGATGTGACTCTTGTTGGATGGATGTAAAGTTGAGTCCATGAGAAGATTTCGATCACCAGTCATATGATTTGTGCATCCGCTGTCCATAATCCATTCTGAAGACTTTGGTGTCACTCCCTTGGCACCGCGTGCCATGAAGCAGAAGGTGGGTGCAGAGTTTTCGTCCTCATCATCATTGTTGTTGATGGGGCCATTGTCTTCAGTGTTGAAGATAGACTTGCTCACGTAAGCAGTGGCTAAAGCCAGACTTGGAGCACCAGAATCAGACTCTTCCTCTGACTCCACCTCCACCTCTTCAGAAGCAGACTCCTCCTCAGAATCCATCTCCTTGCCAACAAAAGCACGAGCCTTGCCAGATGAATTCTTCTTGTGTGATGAATACTTTGATGAAGACCTTGAAGAATACTTTGAGTATTTCTTCTTTTTCTTGTCATCAGAATCATATTCCTTGCTCTTCTTCTTCTTCTTCTTCTCATTGTCCCACTGAGGACACTCAGAGATATAGTGACCAGGTTTCTTGCACTTATGACATGTTCTTTTCTTGTAGTCATGAGCAGATGCTTCATCATTTGTTGAGTTGGATCTTGAAGACTTTCTGAAGCCTTTCTTCCTAGTGAATTTCTGGAACTTCTTCACAAGCATGGCAAGCTCCTTTCCAATGTCTTCAGGATCATCAGAACTGTAGTCAGATTCTTCTTCAGATGAGGAAACAGCTTTTGCCTTCATCGCGCGAGATCGGCCATAGTTGGGAGCATAGATGTCACGCTTCTCAGATAGATGAAACTGATGTGTGTTGAGCCTCTCAAGTATATCAGATGGATCGATAGTCTTGAAGTCAGGGCGTTCTTGAATCATCAATGTAAGGATATCAAATGAGCTTTCGAGTGATCTCAGAAGAGTCTTGACGATTTCATGCTTGGTGAACTCAGTGGCGCCAAGTGCTTGAAGCTCATTTGTGATGTCAGTGAGACGATCAAAAGTGTGCTGGACATTCTCATTGTCATGTCTCTTGAAGCGATTGAAGAGATTGCGAAGGACGTTGATCCTTTGATCTCTCCGGGTAGATACTCCTTCATTGACCTTTGAGAGCCAGTCCCAAACTTGCTTTGACGTGTCCAGAGCACTCACACGACCGTACTGTCCTTTGGTCAGATGACCATAGATGATGTTCTTGGCCATTGAATCCAATTGAACGAGCCTCTTGACGTCAGCAGCGATGACGCCTTCACCAGTCTCGGGAACGCCGTGCTTGAAGACAAACCAGAGGTCCACGTCAATGGCTTCAAGATGCATGCGCATCTTGTTCTTTCAGTAGGGATATTCGGTGCCATCGAAGACAGGGCACGCAGCGGAGACTTTGATTATCCCTGCAGTCGACATAGCTAAAACTCCAGGTGGTTAAACCGAATCACACAGAACAAGGGAGTACCTTGCTCTGATACCAATTGAAAGCGCAGTATATCGACTAGAGGGGGGTGAATAGGCGATTTTTATGAAATGCTTCAAAACATGGTAGTTTCGAAGACAAACGATAAGCTCAAGCCTATTAGTATGCAGTGGAAAGTGGACTACACTAGATAAGCCATAGTCTTGTATTCAATGAAGTGAAAGCATGAAGACTAATAGCAACTAGTCAGCAGTGATCATAAAGGAAGAAGGAATGAAGCCAATCACAACAGGTAGATACTCAGTGAAGACAATCAGATAAAGCAAACATGCAATGTCTTCACAACATAAAGTTGTAAGTAAAAGGAAGGAAAGGATAGAACAAGTAGCTCGGGGAAGACAGTGATTTATTAGACCAGTTCCAGTTGCTATGACAACTGTACGTCTGGTTAGGGAGGCTGAGATTTAACTCAGAAGACTGTGTCTTCACCTTGTTCCCCTTGAGCTAAGAACACCTAGTCCTCGCCCAATCAATCTAGTAAGTCTTCAATGTAGACTTCCAAACCTTCACAGACTTCGTTCACCGGCAATCCACAATTACTCTTGGATGCTCAGAACGCGACGCCTAATCGGCTGGAGGAAACACAGTCCTCAAGTGTAATAAGTCTTCAGGTCACACAGACAGAAAGACTTTAGTGATGCCTAACACTCTTTGGCTCTGGGTGTTTGGGCTTTGTCCTCGCAAGGATTTCTCTCTCAAATGCTTCGGAGGTGGGTTGCTCTCAAACGACAAAAGCCGTGAAATAACTCCGAGCAGCCACCAATTTATGGTGTAGGGGTGGGCTATTTATAGCCACTTGGCAACCCGACCTGATTTGTCCGAAGTGACCCTAGGTCACTAAGGAACTGACACGTGTTCCAACGGTCAGATTTCGAACACACACGGCAACTTTACTTGAGCTCCAAGTAAAGCTAACTCATCCGCCTCTGGATGAGATTTGCTCTCATAGTCTTCGCTCGAAGACATAGGATTTGGTTGAGCATCACATCAGTCACTCTGACTTAGTTCACTTGGACCCCACTTAAAAGTGCGGTGGTTCCTATGACTCAATAAAGAAGAAAAGAAAACAGCGACAACTCTACATCTTCGCTTTCCATAGTCTTCACCCAATGTCTTCTCATGTCATAGTCTTCAATATGATTATCTTCATATACCACCACAGTTATCAATGTCTTCATACATTTTTAGGGGTCATCTCCGGTAGGTTAAACGAATCAATGAGGGACTACTACCTGTGTTATCCTGCAATTCTCACGAACACATTAATCCCTCAACCAGATTTGTCGTCAATACTCCAAAACCAACTAGGGGTGGCACTAGATGCACTTACAGTCGACGTGGAGAACCAACTCCTTAAAGGAGCCCCCTGTTGGAGACGCACGGAGCTCGGGACGCGGGAACCCCGGAGGAAGGACATAATGCTTCATCGGCTCAGAAGTAACATGGTTGTCATTGTTTCCCCCAAGAATAACAATACATATTTTATCTTTAATCCACCTATAGGCAGCCTGTTCCTTTCTCAATAGCGGGGGATGCAAGGGCTGGAGAAACATTGGCTCCGGGCAGAGGCACGGGACTCCTCCTCACCTTGGAGGCCACTCCCTGAGGCCACCCCTTCCGAGGTCGAAAGGTCCATGAACCAGTTGAAGGAAATATGCCCTAGAGGCAATAATAAAGTTTTTATTTTATATTTCCTTATATCATGATAGATGTTTATTATTCATGCTAGAATTCTACTAACCGGAAACTTAGTACATGTGTGAAAACATAGACAAAACAAAGTGTCCCTATTATGCCTCTACTTGACTAGCTTGTTGATCAAAGATGGTTATGTTTCCTGACCATAGACATGTGTTCTCATTTGATGAACGAGATCACATCATTAGGATAATGATGTGATGGACATGACCCATCCGGTAGCTTAGCATAATGATCGTTTAGTTTTATTACTATTGCTTTCTTCATGACTTATACATGTTCCTCTAACTATGAGATTATGCAACTCCCGAATACTGGAGGAACACCTTGTGTGCAATCAAACGTCACAACATAACCGGGTGATTATAAAGATGCTCTACATGTGTCTCCGAAGGTGTTTGTGGTGTTGGCATAGATCAAGAATATGATTTGTCACTATGAGTGTCGGAGAGGTATCTCTGGGCCCTCTCGGTAATACACATCATAATGAGCCTTGCAAGAAAATGACTAATGAGTTAGTCTCGAGATGATGTATTATGGAACGAGAAAGAGTCTTGGCGGTAACGAGATTGAACTAGGTATGATGATACCGATGATCGAATCTCGAGAAAGTAACATACCGATGACAAAGGGAATAACATATGTTGTTATGCGGTTTGATCGATAAAGATCTTCGTAGAATATGTAGGAGCCAGTATGAGCATCCAGGTTCCGCTATTGGTTATTGACCAGAGATGTGTCTCCGTCATGTCTACATAGTTCTCGAAACCGTAGGGTCCGCACGCTTAACGTTCGATGACGATTAGTATTATGAGTGATGTGATTTTGATGACCAAAGTTTGTTTGGAGTCCCGAATGAGATCACGTACATGACGAGGAGTCTGGAAATGGTCGAGAGGTAAAGTTTCATATATTGGAAGGCTATATTCGGACATCGGAAAGGTTCCGAGTGGTTCGGGTATTTTTTGGAGTACCGGGGAGTTACGGGAATTCACCGGGGGAATTATTGGGCCTTATTGGGTTATAGTGGAAAGGAGAGAAGGGCCAAAAGGGGAGGCAGCGTGCCCCCCCCATGGGCTGGACTCAATTGGAGTAGGAGGGGGCGGCGCCCCCCTCTTTCTTTCTCCCTCTCCACCTCCTTCCCCCTCCACCTCTTGGAAAAGTAAGGGGACTCCAACTAGGATTGGGAATTCTAGTTGGACTACCCCTATAGGCGCGCCCCTCCTAGGCCGGCCTCCTCGTCCTCCCTCCTTTATATACATGGGAAGGGGCACCCCAAAGGTACAACAAACAATCTCTTAGCCGTGTGCGGTGCTCCCTCCACAGTTACACACCTCGGTCATATCGTTGCAGTGCTTAGGCGAAGCCCTGTGTTGGTAACTTCATCATCACCGTCACCACCCCGTCATGATGACCAAACTCTCCCTCGTCCTCAACTAGATCAAGAGCTCGAGGGATGTCTTCGAGCTAAACGTGTGCAGATCATGGAGGTGTCGTGCATTTGGTACTTGGTCGGTTTGATCGCGAAGACATTCGATTACATCCTCCGTGTTACTAAACGCTTCCGCTTTTGGTCTACGAGGGTACGTGGACACACTCTCCCTGCTTGTTGCTATGCTTCTCCTAGATAGGTCTTGCGTGATCGTAGGAAAGTTTTTGAAATACTATGGTCCCCATCAGTGGCATCATGAGCCAGGTCTATGCGTAGACGATATGCACGCGAAGAACACAATGACTTGTGGGCGATAATAGTCAGACTACTTACTAGCATGTAATACTTTGATTCGGCGGTATTGTTGGATGACGCGGCCCGAACCGACATTACATGACTGCGTTCATGAGACTGGTTCTACCAACGTGCTTTGCACATAGGTGGCTGGCAGGTGTCAGTTTCTCCAACTTTAGTTCAATCAAATGTCACTACGCCCGGTCCTTGTGAACGTTAAAATATCACACTTGATGAAAAATCATTGTGGTTTTGATGCGTAGGTAAGAACGGTCCTTGCTAAGCCCATAGAGCCACGTAAAACTTGCAACAACAAAGTAGAGGACGTCTAAATTGTTTTTGTAGGGCATGTTGTGATGTGATATGGTCAAGACGTGATGAGTTATACGTTTTTGTATGAGATGATCATGTTTTGTAAATTATCGGCAACTGGCAGGAGCCTTATGGTTGCTTCTTTATTGTATGAATTGCGAAGCCATGTAATTGCTTTACTTTATCACTATGAGTTAGTGATAGTACTTGTAGCAATATTTGGCGAGACGACCATGACACTATGATGAAGATCATGGTGTCAAGCCGGTGACGATGGAGATCATGATGATGCTTTGGAGATGGAGATCGAAAGCACACGATGATGATGGCCATATCATGTCACATATTTTTATTGCATGCGATGTTTATCTTATTATGCATCTTATTTTTCTTAGTGCGGCGGTAGCATTATAAGATGATCCCTTACTATAAATTTCAAGGTACAAGTGCTCTCCCTGAGTATGCACCATTGCGACAGTTTATCGTGCTGAGACACCACGTGATAATTAGGTGTGATAAGCTCTATGTTCGAATACAACGGGTGTAAGATAGTTTTGTACATGCAGAATACTCAATTTAAACTTGACCAGCCTAGCATCTACAAACATGGCCTCGGAACAGTGGAGACCGAAAGGTCGAGCGTCAATCATATAGTAGATATGCTCAACATAAGATGTTCACCGTTGAAAACTACTACATCTCACGTGATGATCGGACATGGTTTAGTTGATATGGATCACGTGGTCATTTAGATGACTCGAGGGATGTCTATCTAAGTGGGAGTTCTTTAGTCATATGATTAATTGAAATTTAATTTATCATGAACTTAGTCCTGATAGTATCTGCAAATTATGTTGTAGACCAATAGCTCGCGTTATAGCTCCCCTATGTTTTTGATATGTTCCTAGAGAAAACTAAGTTGAAAGATGTTAGTAGCAATGATGCGGACTAGGTCTGTGATCTGAGGATTATCCTCATTGCTGCATAGAAGTATTATGTCCTTGATGCACTGTTAGGTGACAAACCTATTGCAGGAGCAGATGCAGACGTTATGAACGTTTGACAAGCTCGGTATGATGACAAATTGATAGTTTAGTGCACCATGCTTTACGGCTTAAAACCGGGACTTCAAAAATGTTTTGAACGCCATGGAACATATGAGATGTTCCAAGAGTTGAAAATATGGAGGAGAATAGCTCAACCAATGAGCATTTGCTCAGAATGTCTTAGTACTACAAATCGCTTGAATCAAGTGGGAGTTAATCTTCTAGATAAGATAGTAATTGACAGAATTCTTTAGTCACTATCACCAAGTTACTAGAACTTCGTGTTGAACTATAATATGCAAGGGATGATGAAAAATATTCCTGAGCTCTTCGTATCCTGAAATCAACGAAGGTAGAAATCCAGAAAGAACATCAATTGTTGATGGTAACAAGACCACTAGTTTCAAGAAAAGGGCAATGGGAAGAAAGGAAACTTCAAGAACAATGGCAAGCAAGTTGTCCTCCCGTGAAAAAGCCCAAAGCTAGACCTAAGCCTGAAACTGAGTGCTTCTACTTCAAAGGAAATGGTCACTGGAAGCGGAAGTTCCCCAATTATTTTGCGGATAAGAAGGATGGCAAAGTGAACAAAGGTATATTTGATATACATGTTATTCATGTGTACCTCACTAGTGTTCATAGTAGCCCCTAGTTATTTGATACCAGTTCGGTTGCTAAGATTAGTAACTCGAAACAGGAGTTGTAGAATAAATGGAGACTAGTTGATGGTGAGATGACAATGTGTGTTGGAAGTAGTTCCAATATTGATATGATCATCATCGCACACTCCCTATACTTTCGGGATTAGTGTTAAACCTAAAATAAATGTTATTTGGTGTTTGCGTTGAGCATGAACAAGATTGGATCGTGTTTATTGCAATACGGTTATTCATTTAAGTGAGAGAATAATTGTTTACATTAATAAAACCTTCTATGGTCATACACCTAAGGTGAATGGTTTATTGAATCTCGATCGTAGCAATACACATATTCATAATATTGAAGCCAAACGATGCGGAGTTGATAATGATTGTTCGACATACTTGTGGCACTGCCGTTTATGTCACATTGGTGTAAAGAGCAAGAAGAAACACCATGCTGATGGACTTTTGGAATCACTTGATTATGAATTATTTGATCCTTGCGAACCATGCCTTATGGGCAAAATGACTAAAACTGCGTTCTCCGGAACAATGGAGTGAGTAAGTGACTTATTGGAAATAATACATAAAGGATGTATGCAGACCAATGAGTGTTGATGCTCGCGGCGGGTATCGTTATTTTATGACCTTCAGAGATGATTTGGGCAGATATGGGTATATCTACTTGATGAAGCACAAGTCTGAAACATTTTAAAAGTTCAACGAATTTCAGAGTGAAAGTAGAGAATCATCGTAACAAGAAAATAAAGTTTCTACGATCTGATCGCGGATGCGAATATTTGAGTTATGAGTTTGGTCTTCATTTGAAATGATGTGGAATAGTTTCACAACTCACGCCACCAGGGACACCACAACGTAGTGGTGTGTTTGAATGTCGTAGCCATACTTTATTAGATATGATGCAATCTATGATGTCTCTTACCGATTTACCACTATCATTTTGGGTTATGCAATAGAGACAGCTGCATTCACATTAAATAGGGCACCATCTAAATCCGTTGAGATGACACCGTATGAACTGTGGTTTGGCAGGAAACCAAAGTTGTCGTTTCTTAAAGTTTTGGGTTGCGATACTTATGTGAAAAAATTTCAGCCTGATAAGCTCGAATCCAAATCGGAGAAATGCATCTTCATAGGATACCCAAAATAAAATGTTGGATACACCTTCTATCACGGATCCAAAGGCAAGACTTTTGTTGCTAAGAATGGATCCTTTCTAGAGAAGAAGTTTCTCTCGAAAGAAGTGAGTGGGAGGAAAGTAGAACTTGATGAGGTAATTGTACCTTCTCTAGAATTGGAGAATAGCACATTACAGAAAATTGTTCCTGTGATGCCTACACCAATTAGTGAGGAAAGCTAATGATGATGATCATGAAACTTCGGATCAAGTAACTACCCAACCTCGGAGGTCAACCAGAGTACGTTCCGCGCCAGAGTGGTATGGTAACCCTGTCCTACAAGTCATGTTACTAGACCATGATGAGCCTATGAACTATGAGGAAGCAATGATGAGCCCAGATTCCGCAAAATGGCTAGAGGCCATGAAATCTGAGATGGGATCCATGTATGAGAACAAAGTGTGGACTTTGGTAGAATTGCCTAATGATCGGTAAGCCATAGAAAATAAATGGATCTTTAAGAAGAAGAGTGACGCTGGCGGCAATGTGGCCATCTACAAGGCTCGACTTGTTGAGAAATGGCTTTCGACAAGTTCAAGGAGTTGACTACAATGAGACTTTCTCACCCGTAGCGATGCTTAAGTCTGTCCAAATAATATTAGCAATTGTCACATTTTATGAAATCTGGCAAATGGATGTCAAAACTACATTCCTTAATGGATTTATGAAAGAACAGTTGTATATGATGCAGCCAGAAGGTTTTGTCAATCCTAAATGTGCTAACAAAGTGTGCAAGCTCCAGCTATCCATCTATGGACTGGTGCAAGCATCTCGGAGTTGGAATATACACTTTGATGAGGTGATCAAAGCATATGGTTTTATACAGACTTACGGCGAAGCTTGTATTTACAAGAAACTGAGTGGGAGCACTACAGCCTTTCTGATAAGTATATGTGAATGACATATTGTTGATCGGAAATGATGTAGAATTTTCTGGAAAGCATAAAGGAGTATTAAAAAGAGTTTTTTTTCAAAGAAAGACCTCGGTGAAGCTGCTTGCATATTAAGCATCAAGATCTATAGAGATGGATCAAGAAGCTTGATAAGTTTTTTCAATGAGTACATACCTTGACAAGATTTTGAAGAAGTTCAAAATGGAACAGTCGAAGAAGGAGTTCTTGCATGTGTTGCAAAGTGTGAAGTTGAGTAAAGACTCAAAACCGACCACGGCAGAAAATAGAAAGATAATAAAAAGTCATTCCCTATGCCTTAGTCATTGGTTATATAAAGTATGCTATGCTGTGTACCAGACCTATTTTGAACCTCACCATGAGTTTGACACGATGGTACAATAGTGATCCAGGAGTGGATCACTTGACAGCGGCCAAAAATAATCCTTAGTAACTGGTGGACTAAGGAAATGTTTCTCGATTATGGAGGTGATAAATAGTTCGTTGTAAAGAGTTACGCCGATGCAAACTTTTGACACTAGTCCAGATGACTCTAAGTATCAATCTGGATGCATATTGGAAATGGGAGCAATTAGCTAGAGTAGCTCCATGCAGAGCATTGTAGACATAGAAATTTGCGAAATACATACGGATCTGAATGTAACAGACCCACTTACTAAACTTCTCTCACGAAGCAAAACATGGTCATACCTTAGTACTCTTTGGGTGTTAATCACAAGGCGGTGTGAACAAGATTATTGACTCTAGTAAACCTTTTGGATGTTGGTCACATGGCGATGTGAACTATGAGTGTTAATCACATGATGATGTGAACTATTAGTGTTAAATTACATGGAGAAGTGAACTAGATTATTCACTCTAGTGCAAGTGGGAGACTGAAGGAAATATGCCCTAGAGGCAATAATAAAGTAGTTATTCTATATTTCCTTATATCATGATAAATGTTTATTATTCATGCTAGAGTTGTACTAATTGGAAACTTAGTATATGTGTGAATACATAGACAAAACAGAGTGTCCCTAGTATACCCCAACTTGACTAGCTCGTTGATCAAAGATGGTTATGTTTCCTAACCATAGACATGTGTTGTCATTTGATGAACGAGATCGCATCATTAGGAGAATGATGTGATGGACATGACCCATCCGTTAGCCTAGCATAATGATCGTTTAGTTTTATTGCTATTGCTTTCTTCATGACTTATACATGTTCCGCTAAGTATGAGATTATGCAACTCCCGAATACCGGAGGAACACCTTGTGTGATATCAAACATCACAACGTAGCTGGGTGATTATAAAGATGCTCTACAGGTGTCTCCGAAGGTGTTTGCGGTGTTGACATAGATCAAGAATAGGATTTGTCACTCTGAGTGTCGCAGAGGTATCTCTGGGCCCTCTCGGTAATACACATCATAATAAGCCTTGCAAGCAAATGACTAGTGAGTTAGTCACGAGATGATGTATTATGGAATGAGTAAAGGGACTTGCCGGTAACGATATTGAACTAGGTATGATGATACCGACGATCGAATCTCGGGCAAGTAACATACCGATGACAAAGGGAACAACGCTTGTTGTTATGCTGTTTGACAGATAAAGATCTTCGTAGAATATGTAGGAGCCAATATGAGCATCCATGTTACGCTATTGGTTATTGACCGGAGATGTGACTCGGTCATTTCCACATAGTTCTCGAAGCCGTCGGGTCCGTACGCTTAACGTTTTGATGACGATTAGTATTATAAGTTATGCGATTTGATGACCGAAGTTTGTTCGGAGTCCCTGATGAGATCACGAACATGACGAGGAGTCTCGAAATGGTTGAGAGGTAAAGATTCTTATATTGGAAGGCTATATTCGGACATCGGAAAGGTTCCGGGTGATTCGGGTATTTTTCGGAGTACCGGGGAGTTACGGGAATTCACCGGGGGAAGTATTGGGCCTTATTGGGCTTTAGTGGACAGGAGAGAAGGGCCACAAGGGGAGGCAGCGCGCACCTCCATGGGCTGGTCCGAATTGGACTAGGAGGGGGCGGCGCCCCCCTCTTTCCTTCTCCATCTCCTCCTCCTTCCCTCTCTCCACCTCTTTGAAAAGGAAGGGGACTCGAATTAGGATTGGGAATCCTAGTTGGACTCCCCCTATAGGCGCGCCCCTCCTAGGCCGGCCTCCTCCTCCTCCCTCCTTTACATACGTGGGCAGGGGGCACCCCAAAGGCACAACAGACAATCTCTTAACCGTGTGCGGTGCCCCCCCCTCCATAGTTACACTCCTCGGTCATATCGTTGCAGTGCTTAGGCGAAGCCCTGCGCCGGTAACTTCATGATCACCGTCACCACGCCGTCATGCTGACGAAACTATCCCTCGTCCTCAACTGGATGAAGAGCTCGAGGGACGTCACTGATACGTCTCCAACGTAACTATAATTTTTTATTGTTCCATGCTATTATATTATCCTTCTAGGATGTCTTATGGGCTTTATTATACACTTTTATATGATTTTTGGGACTAACCTATTAACCCAGAGCCCAGTGCCAGTTTCTATTATTCTTCTATTTTAGGGTTTTACAGAAAAAGAATATCAAACGGCGTCCAATTGACGAGCCAATTTTTTATGATTTTTTCTGGACCAAAAGAATCCCCCGAAGGAAAAGAGTTGGGCCAGGAGAGCCACGGGCTGCCCTCGAGAGTAGAGGGCGCGCCCTAGGAAGGTGGTGGCGCGCTCCTATCTCGAGGACATCCCAGAAGCCCCCCTGACGTGGGACCTACGCCAAAAATTCCTATAAATACTGAAACCTTCGGAAATTAACCTAGATCGGGAGTTCCGCCGCCGAAAGCCTCCGTAACCACCGAAAACCAATCTAGACCCTGTTCCGGCACCCTCTCGGAGGGTGGAACCCTCACCGGTGGCTATCTTCATCATCCCTGCGCTCTCCATGACGAGGAGGGTGTAGTCCACCCTCAGGGCTGAGGGTATGTACCAGTAGCTATGTGTTTGATCTCTCTCTCTCTCTCTCTCTCTCTCTCTCGTGTTCTTGAGATGGCACGATCTTGATGTATCGCGAGCTTTGCTATTCTAGTTGGATCTTATGATGCTTTTCCCCCTCTACTCTCTTGTAATGGATTGAGTTTTCCCTTTGAAGTTATCTTATCGGATTGAGTCTTTAAGGATTTTAGAACACTTGATGTATGTCTTGCACGTGTTTATCTATGGTGACAATGGGATATCATGTGATCCACTTGATGTATGTTTTGGTGATCAACTTGCGGGTTTCGTGACCTTGGGAATCTATGCATAGGGGTTGGCACACGTTTTCGTCTTGACTCTCCGGTAGAAACTTTAGGGCACTCTTTGAAGTTTTATGTGTTGGTTGAATAGATGTTTCTGAGATTGTGTGATGCATATCGTTTAATCATGCCCACGGATACTTGAGGTGACAATGGAGTATCTAGGTGACATTAGGGTTTTGATTGATTTGTGTCTTAAGGTGTTATTCTAGTACGAACTCCAAGATAGATTGAACATTACTACGGACTCTTGAATAGATCGATCAGAAATAATAGCTTTGAGGTGGTTTCTACCCTACCATAATCTCTTTGTTTGTTCTCCGCTATTAGTGACTTTGGAGTGACTCTTTGTTGCATGTTGAGGGCTAGTAATATGATCCAATTATGTTATCCTTGTTGAGAGAACTTGCACTAGTGAAAGTATGAACCCTAGGCCTTGCCTACTATCATTGCAACACCGTTTATGCTCACTTTTACCACTTGCTACCTTGCTTTTTTTATATTTTCTTATTACAAAAACCTATATCTACCATCCATATTGCACTTGTATCACCATCTCTTCGCCGAACTAGTGCACCTATACAATTTACGATTGTACAGGGTGTGTTGGGGAGACAAGAGACTCTTTGTTATTTGGTTGCGGGGTTGCTTGAGAGAGACCATCTTCATCCTACGCCTCCCACGAATTGATAAACCTTAGGTCATCCACTTGAGGGAAATTTGCTACTATCCTACAAACCTCTGCACTTGGAGTCCCAACAACGTCTACAAGAAGAAGGATGTGTAGTAGACATCAAGCTCTTTTCTGGCGCCGTTGCCGGGGAGGTTAGTGCTTGAAGGTATATCTTTAGATCTTGCAATCGAATCTTTTAGTTTTTTGTTTTATCACTAGTTTAGTTTATAAAAGAAAACTATAAAAAAATGGAATTATGGTTACCTCATATGCTTCATATTTTTAATATCTTTCGTGAAAATGATGGAAAGGAAAATTTTGCACAAGTACTAGAAGAAGAATTACATAGAATGTTTGGCATAGAATATGTGCATGATGAGCATGATTGCAATGTTGTTAGTATGAATTCTTTGAATACCCATGATGCTAATGATATGCAAATCCACAAGCTTGGGGATGCTATGTTTGATGAAGATGATATGTTTAGTCCCCCAAGTTTTGATGAGCAAATTTATTATGATGAAAGCATGCCTCCTATTTATGATGATTATATTGATGAAAGTGGATTTGGAGAGGTCATGACTTTATTTAGTGATGAATCCACTATTTCGGAAGAGGTTCCAATTGATTATGATAACAAAGTTGCTATCTATGATGCTTATTGTGATGACTTGTATGCTATTAAGAATAATGATAACCATGAAACTTGTCATCGTGATTTTAGTTTTCAATTGGGTTATGCTTCACATGATAGTTATTTTGTTGAATTTGATCCTCCCACTACTATGAATGAGAAGAATTTTTCTTATGTGGAGAGTAGTAAAATTTGTATGCAAGTAGATCATGAAAAGAATGCTTTATGTGCTGGTTATATTGTTGAATTCATTCATGATGCTACTGAAAATTATTATGAGAGAGGATCATATGCTTCTACATATTGCAATAATATCAAGTTTCCTCTCTATGTGCTTAAAGTTTTGAAGTTATGCTTGTTTTCCCTTCCTATGCTAGTTGATTATCGTTCCCATAAGTTGTTTGCTCACAAAATCCCTATGCATAGGAAGTGGGTTAGACCTAAATGTGCTATTCATATGCTTCATGATTCTCCCGTTATGTTTCAATTCTTATCTTTTATGTGAGCATCATTATGCCTAGCTAGGGGCGTAAAACGATAGCGCTTGTTGGGAGGCAACCCAACTTTATATTTTTTTTGTTTTTGTTAGGGAATAAATATTGAATCTAGCCTCTGATTAGATGTGGTTTCATGTTTTAATTAGTGTTTGTTCCAAGTAGAACCTTTGGGAAGACTTGTGTGAAGTTTATATGATATTGCTGTGAAAAACAGAATCGATAGCGCTTGCTAAAGTAGTCGTGGAATTTTACTGGAGCGTGCTTTTTAGTTGATTCTGTTCGCGGATGATTGGTAGACAAATTGCACAAATTTAACAATTTAGTTTGAATTTTTTGGAGTTCCATAAGTAGGCGAAACCTGCAGATTACTACAGACTATTCTGTTTTTGATAGATTCTGTTTTTCCTGAGTTGTTTGCTTATTTCAATGCTTCTATGAGTAGTATTGGAGGATATGAACCATAGAGAAGTTGGAATACAGTAGGTTTAACACCAATATAAACAAAGAATGAATTAATTTCTGCACCTTTGAGTAGTGGTTTACTTTCTTATACTAACAGAGCTCATGAGAATTTTTGTCTAAGTTTTGTGTTGTGAAGTTTTCAAGTTTTGAGTATTGCTTTGATGGACTATGGAACAAGGAGTAGCAAAGGCCTATGCTTGGGGATGCCCATGGCACCCCAAGTAAATTCAAGATAATCAAAAGCATAAGCTTGGGGATGCCCCGAGAAGGCATCCCCTCTTTCGTCTTCATCCATCGGTAACTATACTCGGAGCTATATTTTTATTCACCACATGATATGTGTTTTGCTTGGAACATAAATTTATTTTAGTTTATTTTGCTTGATGTTTGAATAATATCCCAAGATCTGAAGTTCTTAAATGTTAGAGAGTATTCACATAGTTACATAATTATTCAACTACTCATTGATCTTCACTTATATCTTTCAGAGTAGTTTGTCATTTGCTCTAGTGCTTCACTTATATCTTTTAGATCACAGTGGTGATTATATTTTGTAGAAATAGATGAACTCTCATGCTTCACTTAAATTGTTTTCAGAGTCTATTAAAACAGCATGGTAATGTTCTTAGGCTATAAACTAGTCTTCACATTATAGACATCCAATGTCAATGTAGTAAAAAAATTCACACTAAGAGCATTGAATATGATGAGAAGTTGGATGCTTGATAATTGTTTTGAGATATGAGGATAGTGATATTAGAGTCATGCTAGTAGAGCTATTCCGAAATTGAGAAATGCTTCCGTTAAGGTTAGTAATTCCCGTAGCATGCACGTATGATGAACCGCTATGTGCCAAAATTAGAGCATGAAGTATTTGTAAAGTGCCAACCTTTGTGTGGAGGTCGGGGGCGCGTGATGGTTAACTCCTACCAACCTCCCCCCTAGGAGCATGCGTTGATTGGTTTGTTTGTATGACTCGTAGATTTTTGCAATAAGTATATGAGTTCTTATGACTAATGTTGAGTCCATGGATTATACACACTCTCACCCTTCCACCATTGCTAGCTTCTCTTGTACCGCACAACATTCGCCGGTGCCATAAACCCACTATATATCCTTCCTCAAAACAGCCACCATGTTGTTCCTCAAAACAGCCACCATATTGTTCCTCAAAACAGCCACCATACCTACCTATCATGGCATTTCCATAGCCATTCCGAGATATATGGCCATGCAACTTTCCACCGTTCCGTTCATTTGACACGCTTCATATTGTCATATTGCCATGCATGATCATGTAGTTGACATCGTATTTGTGGCAAGGCCACCATGCATAATTTTTCATACATGTCACTCTTGTTTCATTGCACATCCCGGTACACCGCCGGAAGCATTCATATAGGGTCATACTTTGTTCTAGTATCGAGTTGTAATTTCATGTTGTAATGAAAGTGTGATGATCATCATTATTAGAGCATTGTCCCATGGGAGGAAAGGCTAAATCTATACAGCCCCTCCGCAAAAAAAAAGAAAAAAAAGAAAGGCCAAAGAAAAAAAAGAAAGGCCCAAAAAAGAAAAAAGAAAAAAAAGAAAAGAAAAGAAAAAGGGACAATTGCTACTATCTTTTTCCACACTTGTGCTTCAAAGTAGCACCATGTCCTTCATTGTTGAGAGTCTCATGTTTAGTCACTTTCATATACTAGTGGGTATTTTCATTATTGAACTTGGCTTGTATATTCCAACGATGGGCTTCCTCAAATGCCCTAGGTCTTCATGAGCAAACAAGTTGGATGCACACCCACTAGTTTCTTTCATTGAGATTTCAATCATATTTATCTCCAGTGCATCCGTTGCATGGCAATCCCTACTCACTCACATTGATATCTATTGATGGGCATCTCCATAGCCCGTTGATACGCCGAGTCGATGTGAGACTATCTCCATCCTTTTTTTATTCTCCACAACCACCTCTATTCCACCCATAGTGCTATATCCATGGCTCACGCTCATGTATTTCGTGAAGGTTGAAAGGTTTGAAAAGATATAGTATGAAAACAAATGCTTGGCTGAAATCGGGGTTGTGCATGATATGAATATTTTGTGTGATGAAGAGGGAGCATAGCCAGACTATATGCTTTTGTAGGGATAACTTTCTTTAGCCATAGTATTTTGAGAAGACATGATTGCTTTGTCAGTATTGCCTGAAGTATTGTTATTTCTTATGTCAATATAGACTTTTATCTTGAATCTTTCAGATCTGAACATTCATGCCACAATTAAGAGAATTACATTGAAACAATATATTGGTTAGCATTCCACATCAAAAATTCTTTCTTTATCATTTACCTACTCGAGGACGAGGAGGAATTAAGCTTGGGGATGCTTGATACATCTCCAACGTATCTATAATTTTTGATTGTTCCATGCTATTATATTATCCTTCTAGGATGTCTTATGGGCTTTATTATACACTTTTATATGATTTTTGGGACTAACCTATTAACCTAGAGCCCAGTGCCAGTTTCTGTTTTTCTCCTATTTTATGGTTTTACAGAAAAGGAATATCAAACGGAGTCCAATTGACGAGCCAATTTTCTATGATTTTTTCTGGACCAAAAGAAGCCCCCAAAGCAAAAGAGTTGGGCCAGGAGAGCCACGGGCTGCCCTCGAGGGTGGAGGGTGCGCCCTGGGAAGGTGGTGGCACGCTCCTATCTCGAGGACAGCCCAGAAGCCCCCCTGACGTGGCACCTACGCCAAAAATTCCTATAAATACGGAAACCTTCGGAAATTAACCTAGATCGGGAGTTCCACCGCCGAAAGCCTCTATAGCAACCGAAATCCAAACTAGACCCTATTCCGGCACCCTGCCGGAGGGGGGAACACTCACCGGTGGCTATCTTCATCATTCCAGCGCTCTCCATGACGAGGGATAGTCCACCCTCGGGGATGAGGGTGTGTACCAGTAGCTATGTGTTTGATCTCTCTCTCTCTAGTTCTTAAGATGGCACGATCTTGATGTATCGCTATCAGGACCCCGATCCTAAGTCACACCGATCTAGCTGTAACACGTCATATCACTTTGCGGCCTCACGCACGGTAACCCCACGGGTGCCACCTTACCTGGCCCGGGACCGTTTGCGCATTTTGGCACACGTATATGACAGTGTCACTAGCATCCATATGACAGAGAACCCGGGCCGACATGGCTAGTTATAAACCAAAAGTGGCACTAGATTACAGAGACAGGCATCCATGACCCAGCAACGAACGTGCCGGTCATCAACGTATGAACCCAAGTCGTAGCAAGCTACATGGACTTAAAGGAACTACGCGTGACATTTCCCCTAAGGGACAGACACAGGAACGAAGAAGGACACTTGCCGGCCAGCCTACATGTTCCGAGCAGTAGCAAGCTACCAAGGCTCATTGGAATCACTAGGAGGCATTTCCCTGTAAGGTAGGGTACCAAAGGAAAACAACTAGGTGTCGGATCCCACACATACCAAGCATTTCAACCATACACACAATATGCTCAATATGTGCAAATACAACATTGCATCACAACAGAACTCTATGACTCAAAGTACTTTATTTCAGAGGATCCAAGAGCCATACATAACATATCCATACAGGTAGGGGTCACATGACCCAACACTCAAGTCATACAGTCATACAAGCACAACCGGAAGCTACATGTCTGAGTACAGACAACTTAGAAAATAAAATAGGCTTGGTGTAGCCTGACTATCTACAAGGCCCTTCACAAGCTCCAGATCTCCGTCTGGGTGTCAAGCTACTCGTCGACGTCAACGTCTATGTAGAACCCATCAGCAGGGGCAGGGTTCTCCTCTGCAACAGTTGTTAAGCAAACATGAGTACAAAGGTACGCAGCAAGTCTTACCACAGAACCTATCATACATGCAACATTATCAAAGGGGGTAGTGGAGTTCATAGCAGAAAGCCAGCTTTGACTCTTGGCTAACCTATACTACAA
This sequence comes from Secale cereale, assembly GCA_902687465.1. NCBI lineage: Eukaryota > Viridiplantae > Streptophyta > Magnoliopsida > Poales > Poaceae > Secale > Secale cereale. The sequence continues at coordinate 354,801,104 of LR738710.1, forward strand.
CTCTCAACAGATTGCAAGATGTTATTACGAACACGAGTCCTCTAATCACCACAACAATACACTACCGAGGATCCTCATCCGTCATCCTACGGAAGGGCCATCCGCGGTACTCACACTTATCTTGAGGCTTTTAGTAGTATCCATCAACTTGTCTATGAACTGTAATAGTAACCAAGTAGTCCGTACTGCGAACAACGGCTATTCGAATAGATTGATAACCCTGCAGGGGTGTAGCTCTTCACACACGCTCCCACCAATTATCGTCGATTAGTCGGCGTGTACTCGACAACCTTCAAGCGGAAGCCCAACGAGGGTGTTGGCCACGACTTGAATAACTACTCAAGTCTGTCGTCCAAGTTTATCGCTTATTTGGGTTCCATCCGTGGGGAGATCCGGCCGGGGTGTCGCTCACGGCCCCAACCGATGTGTACAGGGTTCCCGAGTCACCAAACGGGCAACCGGTACACCGTGCCACGTACCTGTCGCATCACAACCCACCCCGAGGGTCAGCGTTGTGCACGACCTCCAGTAAGCTATAAACACCAGAAACTAGTTGCAACTCCTGGACAGAGATCGAGGGTAATTAATAAGCCGAGAGGGTCAATTAAGGATCCCAATGTGTGGTAGTAGCTGTAACTTGAACCACACATACAGATCTCGCGTCCTATGGACGATTCCAATGAAACAACCCACCATGTACTCCTACATGGCCTTTCATCGATACCTTTACCAAGCGTATTCCACACTTTCTTCTCTTTACCGGTATGATCATTTCACTCTGATCCATCACCCAGATGAACCAGACCAGACACAACTCTAAGCATAGCAGGCAACATAAACAAATAGCATGGTGGATCACACATCACATGGCTCAATCAACTCCTACACATGCTAGTGGGTTTCAACTATTTACTGTGGCAATGACAGGTCATGCAAGGGAATAGGGTTCAACTACCGCAGCAAGTAGGAGTTCACACGCTGTTGCCTTAATGTAGTAAAAGAGAGCAGGAGTGAGAAGATTGGGTTTGTATCGGAATGATCAATGATTGCTTGCCTGACAAAGTGGCTGTCGGGTACTGCTCTTCAACTGGATACGCAGCAGTATCCTCGGGAGCAGGACCTAACACAGAGAATACCGGCGATACAATCATTAAACAAACAAATGCAAAAATATGATGCATGCTCATGACATGGCAAGATGCATGTGTGTTGGGCTAATGCAACTAAAACCAGAAAGGTTTGAGCCTATTTGAATCAAATATTCAAATTGGCATTTTAACTATTATTTAATAAGTGCATTATCATGTTTTAATGTATATAGCAAGGTTAACTTGCTCAAACATGCATGAAACCAGTGCCATTGGAAAGATTGGATTTTTCTGATCATTTTTCATATATAAATCTTTTCTATCTGAGCTACTATTGAATTTATATGATTTTTTGAAGTTTAGGCATTTTTCTGGAATTTCCTGAATTATTTTTAAATCTAAAAATCCCAGAAAAACCTTTACTACGTCATCATGACATCATGCTGATGTCAGTCAGTCAACAGGAGCTAGTCCAAGTCAAACATGACATGTGGGCCCGGCATGTCAGTGTCACAGCTAACTAACAAAGTTAATTAGTGAACTAAGTAGCTGTCAGTGGGGTCTGGGCCCATGGGTCAGTGACTAAACTAACTATCTAATTTAATTAACATTTATTTAATTAAACTAGCTAATTAGGAAAAGGGTGGCCCACACATCAGTGACTCAGGGGTGGTCAAACCCGTGGTCAAATAAGTCAAATTCGCCGGCGACGTGACGCCGGCGAGGCAGAACACGGCGGCGAGCTTCGGAAAACGTCTATAGGGCACGGTTCGAGCTGTGGTTGGGCGTGTTGGAAAGCCCTTGCTGTTGCGCGTCGGATGGTGGTGGTCGCCGGACCTGTGGTGGCCGGAGACGACGGCAACGAGCTCAACGGCGGCGACCGGCGTCGGGTGTGTGTGGAGACGCAGCTACGGTGGCCTAGGCGATGCATGCGTGGTACCTAGCTTGTCTACGTGCTGCGGTGAGCGAGATCGACATGTGCCAGTGACCAAATGGTCACCGGAGCATTGCCGGCGGCGAGCACGGCGGCGGTGAGTTTCGGTGATCAACGGAGCGGCATCTACACGGCGCAAACGAAGCAAAAGAAGGAGGGTAACGGCGTAGGAGCTCACTAAGGTGCTAACGAGCTCGACGGAGAGGTCGGGGACGCGCTGCAGCTTCTCAATCGACGGCGAGGTGCTCCGACGATCCGAGGAAGGGGACGACGGCGTGGAGACGTTGCAGGGCTCCCGACGATCCGTGGCTCAGCGAGGAGGTAGAGGGCGTCGCGGCGAACCTTTTGGACACGGTCACGGGGCGAGGGGGAGGGTCTAGGTGCGGCAACGGCGAGCGGCGGCGACGGGCGGCTCGATGGTGAGAGAGGAGAGCCAGGGGAAGGAGACGGGTACGAGGGGAAAGTGCGAGAGGGGTCGGGGCAGCTGCGTGGCGTCGCGGGGAGTCTTCCAGGGCGTCGGGGATGCAGGCAGGCAGCCTGGAGGTGGTCGGGCGCGTGCCGGCGCGCGGTGGCCACGCGCGCTGCCTACTGGCGCGAGGAGGAAGGCGACAGGAGCGGCGCTGGTGGGCTGGGCCGGCCTGCAACAGTGCTGGGCTTAGGTAAGTTCTTTCTCTCTCTTTCTTTTTTCCTATTTCTTTTCTGTTTCATTTCTTTTGCAACTTTGTTTAATTAATAAAAATGCCAGAACATTTTTATAACTCATAAAACTTGTCATGCCCACTGTATATAATATGAACAGTATGGAACATTATAGTTTATGATTATTTGAGCATTTAAAAATATTTTATAGCATTTAAATGCCCAAATACAAATACCATATGATTTAATCCAAAGACCTTAGATGTCCTAGAAAATTGTGCACCATTTTTGGCAGAGGTTTAGGACCAAGGCAGAAATGATGAAAATTTTTGAAGGGCATTTTGGGTACATTGGAAAAGATTTTAACAAACCCTAGTTCTTAGGAGAGGGGTGCTGGGGTTTCTGTCATTCCCATTTCAAGTTTCTTTGATAAGTAGACATCATGCACACTCTAGCTAGTCCTAATGCAAGTGCTAACTAGGGATGTGACAACTCACCCCCACTTAAAAGAATCGCGTCCCGAGATTCGGGTTCCTCCGGAAAGAGGCTGGGGTACTCAAGTCGAAGACGATCCTCCCTTTCCCAAGTAGCTTCACTCTCGGAATGATGTGACCATTGAACCTTGAGAAACTTGATATTGTGGCGTCGAGTGGTGCGCTCGGTTTGATCAAGAATACGAACGGGGTATTCTTGATATGTGAGACTGTCCTGGAGATCAAGCGTTTCGTGGTCCACTCCGCGGATAGGATCCGAGAAGCAACGCCTGAGTTGAGAAACGTGGAAAACGTCATGAACTCTGGAGAGGTGCGGAGGTAGTTCCAATTGGTAGGCAACTTCTCCTCGTTTGGCAAGAATGCGAAAAGGACCGATGTAACGAGGGGCCAATTTGCCTTTGATACCGAAGCGATGGGTTCCCTTAAGAGGGGTAACCCGAAGGTAAGCCTTATCGCCGACTTCAAAAGTCACAGCCTTATGATGACTATCATATTGGCTCTTCTGGCGAGACTTGGCTGTTTTCAATTTCTCACGAACGATGCGAGCTTGCTCTTCTGCTTCCTGGATCATATCCGGGCCAAAGAATTGTCTTTCCCCGGTTTCTGACCAGTTAAGAGGTGTTCGACACCTTCGTCCATATAGAACTTCGAAGGGAGCTTTGCCCAAGCTGGCTTGATAACTATTGTTATAAGCGAATTCGGCAAATGGAAGACACTTCTCCCAATCCATACCGAAAGAGATGACAGAGGCTCGAAGCATGTCTTCCAGAAGTTGATTGACTCGTTCCACTTGACCACTTGACTATGGATGGAAAGCGGTACTGAAAGAGAGATGAGTTCCCATAGCGTTCTGGAAACTTTCCCAAAATCGTGAAGTGAAAAGACTTCCACGGTCTGAGTTAATCTCCAATGGCACACCATGAAGTGATACTATCCGAGAGACATACAAATCTGCTAGCTGGCTAGCGGTAATACTCTCTCGAACAGGCATGAAATGAGCTACTTTAGAGAGGCGGTCGATAACGACGAAGATAGCATTATTCCCTTTCCTGGTCCTGGGAAACCCGGTAATGAAGTCCATACCGACTTTGTCCCATTTCCATTCAGGAATAGCTAAAGGTTGAAGGGTGCCAGCAGGCCGTTGATGCTCTGCTTTAACTCGACGACAAACGTCGCAGTTAGCAATGAATTGAGCGATTTCTCTCTTCATCCTAGTCCACCAGAATCTCTGACGTAGGTCCTGATACATTTTGGTACTACCGGCATGAATTGTGAGAGGAGATTCGTGAGCCTCCTTAAGAATCATTTGCCGTAGTTGTTGTTTCTTGGGTACCACCAAGCGGTTCTCGAAGTACACAACACCTCGATCATCCGTATAGAAACTCCTAGCAACTCCGCTAGCAATGTTCTCCTAGATCCGAGATATGCCTTTATCATACCGCTGGGCAACTATGATTTGATCCATAAGGGTAGGTTTCGCCACCAAGGTGGAAAGGAATCCTCGAGGAACAATATGAAGGTTAAGCTTACGAAATTCCTCGTGGAGAAGTGGTTGCCCTTGTTGTAACATTAAGTTGTTACAATAAGACTTACGACTTAGCGCATCAGCCATGACGTTGGCCTTTCCAGGGGTGTAAGTGATTCCTAAGTCGTAATCTGTAAGCAACTCAACCCAACGTCTTTGCCCGAGATTTAGATCCGGTTGGGTGAAGATGTACTTCAAACTTTGATAATCAGTGAAAATTTCACAGCGATTACCAAGGAGGTAATGTCGCCATGTTTTGAGTGCATGGACTATGGCTACAAGCTCTAGATCATGAGTAGGATAGTTATCCTCATGTGGACGCAACTGTCGAGATGCGTATGCAATCACTTGACGATCTTGCATGAGTATGCAACCTAGTCCATGTCGCGAGGCGTCGCAGTAGATTATAAAATCCTTGGAAAAGTCTGGTGGTACCAGTACGGGTGCAGATGTCAGGCGTCTTTTCAGTTCCTGAAAACTGGACTCGCACTGTGGGGTCCACTCAAACTTTTTATCTTTCTTGAGGAGCTCAGTTAGAGGTTTAGCAACCTTGGAGAAATTCTCGACGAAGCGTCGGCAATAGCTCGTTAAGCCAAGAAAACTCCTAACTTGCTTGACCGATTCAGGAGGAGTCCAATCAAGGACGGCTTGAACTCGCTCGGGATTGACAGCAATACCCTTGCCAGAGATCACATGACCTAGATAGGTTACTTCCGGCAACCAAAATTCACATTTAGAGAATTTAGCATAAAGGCGGTGCTCTCGATGTTTCGTCAATACCAGCCTTAAATGCTCGGCATGATCTTCCTTGTTTTTGGAATAGATGAGTATATCATCGAGGTATACCACGACGAATTTATCCAAGTACTCCATGAATATAGAATTCATGAGCCGGGAGAAGGTGGCTGGGGCATTGGTTAACCCGAAGGACATGACGGTGTACTCATATTGGCCATAACGAGTAACAAAAGCCGTTTTAGAGATGTCCCCGTTCTTGATTTTGATTTGATGGTAACCCAACCTCAAATCCATCTTAGAGAAGACTGAGGATCCAGCGAGCTGATCATACAGGTCGTTGATCCTGGGGAGCGGATACTTGTTCTTTATGGTGACCAGATTGACAGGTCGGTAATCTACAACCAACCGCTCCGTTCCATCCTTCTTCTTGACGAAGAGGACGGGGCAAGCCCAAGGGGAAGAACTAGGACGGATGAAACCTTTTTGCAAGGACTCATCGAGTTGTTTCTTTAGCTCAGCTAATTCTAGTGGTGCCATCTTATAAGGTCTCCTAGAGATTGGGACAGTTCCAGGGATAAGATCTATCACGAACTCGACATCTCTGTCAGGTGGAATTCCTGGCAGTTCTTCTGGAAAAACATCCGGAAAGTCACGGACTACCGGGATATCTTCGAGTTCTGGTAGAGGGCTGGCATTAAGAGTGTAGAGCTGACGTTCAGCCATTCGGGTCAAGACATTGACTATCTTGCCGGATGGATGTGTAAGTTGAACGGTCCTAGTGTAGCAATCAATCTTGGCGTAATGAGTTGTCATCCAATCCATACCCAAAATGATGTATATGTCCGAGGACTTGAGAGCAATTAGAGATGCTAGGAAAACAAGTCTATCGACAAGGATTTCATTTCCATGGCTTACCCTAGAGGTTTGCCACTTTGAACCAGGAGTTTGAATAACCATGGAAGTAGGCATGTCACAAAAAGTCATGTTGTGCAAACGAGCATAGCTCTCAGATATGAACGAATGGGATGCTCCAGTATCGAAAAGAACAGATGCCGGATGGAAGTTTACGAGAAGCGTACCAAGGATGTGTTGGGAACGTACTATTTTAAAATTTTCCTACGATCACGCAAGATCTATCTAAAAGATGCATAGCAACGAGAGGGGAGAGTGAGTCTACGTACCCTCGTAGACCGAAAGCGGAAGCGTTAGAACAACGCGGTTGATGTAGTCGTACGTCTTCACGGCCCGACCGATCAAGCACCGAAACTACGGCACCTCCGAGTTCTAGCACACGTTCAGCTCGATGACGTCCCTCGAACTCCGATCCAGCCGAGTGTCGAGGGAGAGTTCCGTCAGCACGATGGCGTGGTGACGATCTTGATGTTCTACCGTCGCAGGGCTTCGCCTAAGCACCGCTACAATATTATCAAGGAGAACTATGGTGGAGGGGGGCACCGCACACGGCTAAGAGATCAAGAGATCAATTGTTGTGTCTAGAGGTGCCCCCTGCCCCGTATATAAAGGAGGGAGGGAGAGGCCGGCCCTAGAGGGGGCGCGCCAAGTGTGGGGAGTCCTACTAGGACTCCCAAGTCCTAGTAGGATTCCCCTTTCCTTTTCGGAGTAGGAGAGAAGGAAAGAGGGGGAGAGGGAGAAGGAAAAGGGGGCTGCACCCCTTGTCCAATTCGGACCAGAAGGGGGAAGCGCGCCTCCTTCCTTTTGGCCTCTCTCCTCTATTCCCGTAACTCCCCGGTACTCCGAAAATACCCGAATCACTCGGAACCTTTCCGATGTACGAATATAGTCGTCCAATATATCGATTTTTACGTCTCGACCATTTCGAGACTCCTCGTCATGTCCCCAATCTCATCCGGGACTCCGAACTCCTTCGGTACATCAAAACTCATAAACTCATAATAAAACTGTCATCGAAACCTTAAGCGTGCGGACCCTACGGGTTCGAGAACTATGTAGACATGACCGAGACACGTCTCCGGTCAATAACCAATAGCGGAACCTGGATGCTCATATTGGCTCCCACATATTCTACGAATATCTTTATCGGTCAAACCGCATAACAACATACGTTGTTCCTTTTGTCATCGGTATGTTACTTGTCCGAGATTCGATCATCGGTATCTCTATACCTAGTTCAATCTCGTTACCGGCAAGTCTCTTTACTCGTTCCGTAACACATCATCTCGTGACTAACTCATTAGTCTTTTGCTTGCAAGGCTTATTATGATGTGTGTTACCGAGAGGGCCCAGAGATACCTCTCCGACACTCGGAGTGACAAATCCTAATCTTGATCTATGCCAACACCACGAATACTTTCGGAGACACCTGTAGAGCATCTTTATGATCACCCAGTTACGTTGTGACGTTTGATAGCACACAAGGTGTTCCTACGGTATTCGGGAGTTGCATAATCTCATAGTCATAGGAACATGTATAAGTCATGAAGAAAGCAATAGCAGTAAAACTAAACGATCATAGTGCTATGCTAACGGATGGGTCTAGTCCATGACATCATTCTCCTAATGATGTGATCCCATTGATCAAATGACAACTCATGTCTATGGCTAGGAAACATAACCATCTTTGATCAATGAGCTAGTCTAGTAGAGGCATACTAGGGACACTCTGTTTTGTCTATGTATTCACACATGTACTAAGTTTCCGGTTAATACAATTCTAGCATGAATAATAAACATTTATCATGATATAAGGAAATATAAATAACAACTTTATTATTGCCTCTAGGGCATATTTCCTTCAGTCTCCCACTTGCACTAGAGTCAATAATCTAGCTCACATCGCCATGTGATTTAATACCGATAGTTCACATCGTTATGTGAATAACACCCATAGTTCACATCGCCATGTGAGCAACACCCAAAGGGTTTACTAGAGTCAATAATCTAGTTCACATCGCTATGTGATTAATACCCAAGAGTAATAAGGTGTGATCATGTTTTGCTTGTGAGAGAAGTTTAGTCAACGGGTCTGTCTCATTCAGATCCGTATGTATTTCTCAAATTTCTATGTCTACAATGCTCTGCATAGAGCTACTCTAGCTAATTGCTCCCACTTTCAATACGCATCCAGATTGATACTCAGAGTCATCTGGATTTAGTGTCAAAGCTTGCATCGGCGTAACTCTTTACGACTAACTCTTTATCACCTCCATAATCGAGAAACATTTCCTTAGTCATCCAGTTACTAAGGATAATTTTGACCGTTGTACAGTGATCTACTCCTGGATCACTCTTGTACCTCCTTGTCAAACTCATGGCAAGGTACACAACATGTTTGGTACACAGCATGGCATACTTTATAGAACCTATGGCTGAGGCATAAGGAATGACTTTCATTCTCTCTATATTTTTCTGCCGTGGTCTGGCTTTGAGTCTTACTCAACTTCACACCTTACAAGTCAGGAAAGAACTCCTTCTTTGACTGATCCATTTTGAACTACTTCAAAAACTTATCAAGGTATGTACTCATCGAAAGTCTTATCAAGCGTCTTGATCTATCTCTATAGATCTTGATGCCCAATATGTAAGCAGCTTCACCAAGGTCTTTCTTTGAAAACTCCTTTCAAACACTCCTTTATGCTTTCCAGAAAATTCTACATCATTTCCGATCGACAATATGTCATTCACATATACTTATCAGAAAGGTTGTAGTGCTCCCACTCACTTCTTGTAAATAAAGGCTTCTCCGCGAGTCTGTATAAATCTTAATGCTTTGATCAACTTATCAAAGCGTATATTCCAACTCCGAGATCCTTGCACCAGTCCATAGATGGATCGCTAGAGCTTGCACATTTTGTTAGCACCTTTAGGATTGACAAAACCTTCTGGTTGCATCATATACAAGTCTTCTTTAATAAATCCATTAAAGAATGCAGTTTTGTTATCCATTTTCCAGATTTCATAAAATGCGGCAATTGCTAACATGATTCGGACAGACTTAAGCATCGCTACGGGTGAGAAAGTCTCATCGTAGTCAACTCCTTGAACTTGTTGAAAAACTTTCGCAACAAGTCGAGCTTTGTAAACAGTAACATTACTGTCAGCGTCAGTCTTCCTCTTGAAGATCCATTTATTTTCGATGGCTTGCCGATCATCGGGCAAGTCAACCAAAGTCCACACTTTGTTCTCATACATGGATCCCATCTCAGATTTCATGGCCTCAAGCCATTTTGCGAAATCTGGGCTCATCATCGCTTCCTCATAGTTCGTAGGTTCATCATGGTCTAGTAACATGATTTCCAGAACTGGGTTACCGTACCACTCTGGTGCGGAACGAACTCTGGTTGATCTACGAAGTTTAGCAGAAACTTGATCTGAAGTTTCATGATCATCATCATTAGCTTCCTCACTAATTGGTGTAGGAATCACTAGAACTAGTTTCTGTGATGTTCCACTTTCCAATTCGGGAGAAGGTACAATTACCTCATCAAGTTCTACTTTCCTCCCACTCACTTCTTTCGAGAGAAACTCCTTCTCTAGAAAGGATACACTCTTAGCAACAAAGACCTTGCCTTCGGATCTGTGATAGAAGGTGTACCCAACATTTTCTTTTGGGTATCCTATGAAGATTTACTTCTCCGATTTGGGTTCGAGCTTATTATGTTGAAACTTTTTCACATAAGCATCGCAGTCCCAAACTTAAAGAAATGACAGCTTAGGTTTCTCATCAAACCACAGTTCATACGGTGTCATCTCCATGGATTTAGATGGTGCCCTATTTAACGTGAATGTAGCTGTCTCTAATGCATAACCCCAAAAGTGATAGTGGTAGATCGGTAAGAGACATCATCGATCGCACCATATCTAATAAAGTACGGTTATGACGTTCGGATACACCATTACACTATGGTGTTCCAGGTGGCGTGAGTAGTGAAACTATTTCACATTGTTTTTACTGAAGGCCAAACTCGCTAACTCAAAATATTTTACCTCTACGATCATATCGTAGAAACTCTTATTTTCTGTTACGATGATTCTCCACTTCACTCTGAAATTCTTTGAACTTTTCAAATGTTTCAGACTTGTGCTTCATTAAGTAGATATACCCATATCTGCTCAAATCATCAGTGAAGGTCAGAAAATAACGATACCCGCCGCGAGCTTCAACACTTATTGGTCCGCATATATCAGTATATATGATTTCCAACAACTCTGCTGCTCGCTCCACAGTTCCGAAGAACGGAGTTTTAGTCATCTTGCCCATGAGGCATGGTTCGCAAGCACCAAGTGATTCATAATCAAGTGATTCCAAAAGTCCATGACTATGGAGTTTCTTCATGCGCTTTACACCAATATGACCTAAACGGCAGTGCCACAAATAAGTTGCACTATCATTATTAACCTTGCATCTTTTGGCTTCAATATTATGAATATGTGTATCACACGATCGAGATCCAACAAACCATTTTCATTGGGTGTATGACCATAGAAGGTTTTATTCATGTAAACAGAACAACAATTATTCTCTAACTTACATGAATAACCGTATTGCAATAAACATGATCAAATCATATTCATGTTCAACACAAACACCAAATAACACTTATTTAGGTTCAACACTAATGCCAAAAGTATAGGGAGTGTGCGATGATGATCATATCAATCTTGGAACTACTTCCAATACACATCGTCACTTCATCCTTTAACTAGTTTCTGTTCATTATGCAACTCCCATTTCGAGTTACTACTCTTTAGCAACTAAACCAGTATCAAATACCTAGGGGTTGCTATGAACACTAGTAAAATACACATCAATAATCTGTATATCAAATATACCTTTTGTTCACTTTGCCATCCTTCTTATCCGCCAAGTATCTAGGGCAGTTCCACTTCCAGTGACCATTTCCTTTGCAGTAGAAGCACTTGTTTCAGGCTTGAGTTTAGCTTTGGGTTTCTTCACGGGAGTGACAACTTGCTTGTCATTCTTCTTGAAGTTCGCCTTCTATCCCTTTGCCCTTTACTTGAAACAAGTGGCCTTGTTAACCATCAACACTTGATGCTCTTTCTTGATTTCTACCTTCACCGATTTCAGCATCGCGAAGAGCTCGGGAATTACTTTCGTCATCCCTTGCATATTATAGTTCATCACGAAGTTCTACTAACTTGGTGATAGTGACTAGAGAACTTTGTCAATTACTATCTTATCTGGAAGATTAACTCCCACTTTATTCAAGTAATTATAGTACCCAGACAATCTGAGCACATGCTCACTGGTTGAGCTATTCTCCTCCATCTTGTAGGCAAAGTACTGTCAGAGGTCCTATACCTCTCGACACGGGTATGAGTATGAATTACTAATTTCAACTCTTGGAACATCTTATATGCTCCGTGACGTTCAAAACGTTTTTGAAGTCCCGGTTCTAAGCCGTAAAGCATGGTGCACTAAACTATCAAGTAGTCATCATACCGAGCTTTTGTCAAAACGTTCATAACGTCTACATCTTCTCCTGCAATAGGTCTGTCACCTAGCGGTGCATCAAGGACATAATTCTTCTGTGCAGCAATGAGGATAATCCTCAGATCACGGAACAATTCCGCATCATTGCTACTAACATCTTTCAATTTAGTTTTCTCTAGGAACATATAAAATAAACGGGGAGCAACATTGCGAGCTATTGATCTACTACATAGATATGTTAATACTACCAAGACTAAGTTCATGATAAATTAAAGTTCAATTTAATCATATTACTTGAGAACTCCCACTTAGATAGACATCCCTCTAGTCATCTAAATGATGACGTGATCCAAATCAACTAAACCATGTCCGATCATCACGTGAGATGGAGTAGTTTCAATGGTGAACATCTTATGTTGATCATATCTACTATATGATTCACGCTCGACCTTTCGGTCTCCAGTGTTCCGAGGCCATATCTGCATATGCTAGGCTCGTCAAGTTTAACCCGAGTATTCTGCGTGTGCAAAACTGTCTTACACCCGTTGTATTTGAACGTAGAGCATATCACACCCGATCATCACGTGGTGTCTCGGCACGACGAACTTTCGCAACGGTGCATACTCAGGGAGAACACTTATACCTTGAAATTTAGTAAGGGATCATCTTATAATGCTACCGTCGTTCTAAGCAAAATAAGAAGCATAATAAGATAAACATCACATGCAATCAAAATATGTGACATGATATGGCCATCATCATCTTGTGCTTTTGATCTCCATCTCCAAAGCACCGTCATGATCACCTTCGTCACCGGCGCGACACCTTGATCTCTATCGTAGCATCGTTGTCGTCTCGCCAACTATTGCTTCTACGACTATCGCTACCGCTTAGTGATAAAGTAAAGCAATTACATGGCGATTGTATTTCATACAATAAAGCGACAACAATATGGCTCCTGCCAGTTGCCGATAACATTACAAAACATGATCATCTCATACAAAACCGTATAACTTATCATGTCTTGACCATATCACATCACAACATGCCCTGCAAAAATAAGTTAGACGTCCTCTACTTTGTTTTTGCAAGTTTTACATGGCTGCTACGGGTTTAGCAAGAACCGTTCTTACCTACGCATACAAAACCACAACGATGTTTCGTCAAGTATGTGCTGTTTTAACCTTCACAAGGACCGGGCGTAGCCACACTTGGTTCAGCTAAAGTGAGAGAGACAGACACCCGCCAGTCACCTTTAAGCAACGAGTGCTCGTAACGGTGAAACCAGTCGCGCGTAAGTGTACGCGTAATGTCGGTCCGGGCCGCTTCATCTCACAATACCGCCGAAGCAAAGTATGACATGCTGGTAAGCAGTATGACTAGTATCGCCCACAACTCATTGTGTTCTACTCGTGCATATCATCTACGCATAGACCTGGCTCATGATGCCACTGTTGGGGAATGTAGTATTTTAAAATTTTCCTACGATCACGCAAGATCTATCTACCAGATGCATAGCAACGAGAGGGGAGAGTGAGTCTACGTACCCTCGTAGACCGAAAGCGGAAGCGTTAGAACAACGCGGTTGATGTCGTCGTACGTCTTCACGGCCCGACCGATCAAGCACCGAAACTACGGCACCTCCGAGTTCTAGCACACGTTCAGCTCGATGACGTCCCTCGAACTCCGATCCAGCCGAGTGTCGAGGGAGAGTTCCGTCAGCACGACGGTGTGGTGACGATCCTGATGTTCTACCGTCGCAGGGCTTCGCCTAAGCACCGCTACAATATTATCGAGGAGAACTATGGTGGAGGGGGGCACCGCACACGGCTAAGAGATCAAGAGATCAATTGTTGTGTCTAGAGGTGCCCCCTGCCCTGTATATAAAGGAGGGAGGGAGAGGCCGGCCCAAGAGGGGGCGCGCCAAGTGTGGGGAGTCCTACTAGGACTCCCAAGTCCTAGTAGGATTCCCCTTTCCTTTTCGGAGTAGGAGAGAAGGAAAGAGGGGGAGATTGAGAAGGAAAAGGGGGCTGCACCCCTTGTCCAATTCGGACCAGAAGGGGGAAGCGCGCCTCCTTCCTTTTGGCCTCTCTCCTCTATTCCCGTAACTCCCCGGTACTCCGAAAATACTCGAATCACTCGGAACCTTTCCGATGTACGAATATAGTCATCCAATATATCGATTTTTACGTCTCGAACATTTCGAGACTCCTCGTCATGTCCCCGATCTCATCCGGGACTCCGAACTCCTTCGGTACATCAAAACTCATAAACTCATATTAAAACTGTCATCGAAACCTTAAGCGTGCGGACCCTACGGGTTCGAGAACTATGTAGACATGACCGAGACACGTCTCCGGTCAATAACCAATAGCGGAACCTGGATGCTCATATTGGCTCCCACATATTCTACGAATATCTTTATCGGTCAAACCGCATAACAACATAAGTTGTTCCTTTTGTCATCGGTATGTTACTTGCCCGAGATTCGATCGTCGGTATCTCTATACCTAGTTCAATCTCGTTACCGGCAAGTCTCTTTACTCGTTCCGTAACACATCATCTCGTGACTAACTCATTAGTCTTTTGCTTGCAAGGCTTATTATGATGTGTGTTACCGAGAGGGCCCAGAGATACCTCTCCGACACTCGGAGTGACAAATCCTAATCTTGATCTATGCCAACACCACGAATACTTTCGGAGACACCTGTAGAGCATCTTTATGATCACCCAGTTACGTTGTGACGTTTGATAGCACACAAGGTGTTCCTACGGTATTCGGGAGTTGCATAATCTCATAGTCATAGGAACATGTATAAGTCATGAAGAAAGCAATAGCAGTAAAACTAAACGATCATAGTGCTATGCTAACGGATGGGTCTAGTCCATCACATCATTCTCCTAATGATGTGATCCCATTGATCAAATGACAACTCATGTCTATGGCTAGGAAACATAACCATCTTTGATCAATGAGCTAGTCTAGTAGAGGCATACTAGGGACACTCTGTTTTGTCTATGTATTCACACATGTACTAAGTTTCTGGTTAATACAATTCTAGCATGAATAATAAACATTTATCATGATATAAGGAAATATAAATAACAACTTTATTATTGCCTCTAGGGCATATTTCCTTGAGGACGACGTTAGGATCCTCATAAGCTTCCTCAGCAGAGACATAGTTGACATGACCACATGCAGTGGGGATTGGCTTGACATAATTCACCTTGCCGGTTGGCTTACCACGGCCAACGGGTTTTCCTGGTTTGTTCTGGGGGCACTCACGCATGTAGTGTCCCGGTTCTCCACACTTGAAACATGTCACAGTGCTAGTGCGTGGAGCAAAGTTGGAAGGTGGTCCTCCATAGGTCTTAGCAGGTGCAAACTGTTGAGTTGGGCGAGGCGCCTCATAGGATGGCCTCGGTGTGTACTTGGGTGGCAGAGCGGTGTTAGGAACCCACACACGGCGCTTGTGAGAGCCAGAGCCGGATGAGGAACCAAAGTCTCGAGTATGCTTGCGTGTGGCCTCGAAGTCGGTCTGGCCCGTTTCAGCACTGATAGCCTTGTTTACCAACTTCTGGAAGGAAGTGCACTCGTGCAGACGTAGATCTCGGCGGAGTTCATGGCTGAGTCCCTTGCGGAACCTCGCCTGCTTCTTCGCATCGGTGGATACTTCCTCAGGTGCATAGCGTGCCAAGTTGCCAAACTCGCGACTATAGCCATCTACAGTTAAACGGCCCTGGGTGAAATTGCAGAATTCCTCCCGTTTGCGATCCATGAGACCTTCCGGAATGTGATGTTCACGAAATGCCTCACTGAACTCAACCCAAGTAGTGATTTGGCCAGCAGGACGCATAGCTTCAAAGTTTTCCCACCAAAGACTGGCAGGGCCCTCAAGATGGTAGGCGGCGTAGGTAACCTTGTCAGCTTCGGCCACACGGGCAGAGTGTAGCTTGTGGGTGATACTACGTAGCCAGTCATCCGCATCCAGAGGTTCTGTGGAGTGATGGAACTTCGGTGGGCACATCTTGATAAAGTCATTGATTGACACCATGTCATTCCTCTGACGGAACCCAGTGTTCTGCTCTATGCGTTCCAGCAGACGGTTGGTCTCTCTCTTGTTCCGTTCTGCCTCGAGCATAACTTCCGCCAAGGAGGGTGGCTGGGGCAGATTCCCATCTCTAGCCCCACTAGCCTCACCCTGCTCCTGAGCAGCAGGAGTGTTGCGAGTGTTGACCATCCTAGGAAAACAAAACAACGGTTTAGACAAGGATGGCAAAAATTTGACATAGAAGTGCAGAATGTAATGGATGACACGGAATGCAGAGATGTTCATCCGTACGACATGGTAATATAGAAACTGCTATATATACACCAGTGGTCATACACACCATACATAGTTTAGTACAAGCCAAGGCTAAAGTACAACTGCGGTAAAAGACGATACATCCCATCAGAGGCATTCCAAGCTCCTATACATTATTTAACTACACCTCCGGAACTTAGTACACACTAAGTCATATTCCATAAGACGCGCAGGACTGTGGAAATACAACTACTACAGTACTACTACTACCACGGTCTAGCTCAGACATTCCCGTAGTAATCTTCGTAAAGATTACCACCATAGCCTGGGAGTGGAACAGACGGATCTTGAAACTCGCGAGCACTCGAAGGCTGTGGACCATAGGGACATGGATGTGGCCTCGGTCCCGATGCTGGTGGTAACTGACGCCCACGTGGAGGTGTAATACCCCCAACGTCACGCCAATCCATGCGATCAGGCAGACGAGTCCGCACGGGGTACAAATCCCGCATGTCCAGATATCCGGCGTGCACAGCAGGTGCAAGCCGTGTCAAAGTAGTCCAGTGGGCGGCTCGAGTGTTATACAGCTCCATTCGGAGGGCACGGACCTCACGGTCCCTATCCTCCAGCATCTGAACAATGGTTTGAAGCAGCGGCTCTTCATGAGCAGCATCAGTATACAGACCAGTGTAGTAGCCTTCCTCTCCGGGAAGTGAGGCTGGCATGTAACAGAACTCAGTGTTCAGCAACAGGGCATGCCTAGCCCGGAGAATGGTCATCATCGAATAGGCGGCATCCTGTACTGCCATCTCGATGGTAACTCCGAGTCCATAAGACCAATGGATGGGGTCGTTAGCTCCAGGATATAAGGGGTATATCCGGACTGTGCAGAAATACTGACTCTGATTGAAATCCCGGTACTGTTCCTCCACAGTGTACTCAGGATACCAGTGATAACGGGTCTCAGTCAGCACACGGACTAACATGGCCGTGTGACCGGGCACATTAATGCACCGAGTCAAACGAACCACTTGGTGAGGGGTGCGGCCAGACATCTAAAACACGAGGTAATGCAAAGGCATTAGTGTTTCTGGAAGAAATCGGGCAGCATAACAACTGTAAATGCTCAAACAAAGATTTGAGACATCATACAAATGATAGCATAGCCACTCAACAGTTCCATATCAAGGTTCCGGGTCCAACAATCATCATACTAGAAAGGATAGAAACTGAACTGAGGCTTGAAACCAACAATCCTAAGAGTCTACGGATTAGTAACACGTGAACCTAGTAAGGATAAGAGGCCTAGTCCTAAATCCCCGTAGAAAGAATAGACTGACTCAGATCAGAAGGGCATAAGGTAAAGGAGTAAAAGAGCCTTACGTTCCCTTCCACAATCAATTCCCCTACATATAACTAAGAATTTTTCTAGACTCAACATCGACCAGTTTGGCTTGAAAAACCTACAGGAAGTCCAGCTCTGATGTCAACGCTGTCAGGACCCCGATCCTAAGTCACACCGATCTAGCTGTAACACGTCATATCACTTTGCGGCCTCACGCACGGTAACCCCACGGGTGCCACCTTACCTAGCCCGGGACCATTTGCGCATTTTGGCACACGTATATGACAGTGTCGCTAGCATCCATATGATAGAGAACCCGGGCCGACATGGCTAGTTATAAACCAAAAGTGGCACTAGATTACAGAGACAGGCATCCATGACCCAGCAACGAACGTGTCGGTCATCAACGTATGAACCCAAGTCGTAGCAAGCTACATGGACTTAAAGGAACAACGCGTGACATTTCCCCTAAGGGACAGACACAGGAATGAAGAAGGACACATGCCGGCCAGCCTACGTGTTCCGAGCAGTAGCAAGCTACCAAGGCTCATTGGAATCACTAGGAGGCATTTCCCTGTAAGGTAGGGTACCAAAGGAAAACAACTAGGTGTCGGATCCCACACATACCAAGCATTTCAACCATACACACAATATGCTCAATATGTGCAAATACAACATTGCATCACAACAGAACTCTATGACTCAAACTACTTTATTTAAGAGGCTCCAAGAGCCATACATAACATATCCATACAGGTAGGGGTCACATGACACAACACTCAAGTCATACAGTCATACAAGCAGAACCGGAAGCTACATGTCTGAGTACAGACAACTTAGAAAATAAAACAGGCTTGGTGTAGCCTGACTATCTACAAGGCCCTTCACAAGCTCCAGATCTCCATCTGGGTGTCAAGCTTCTCGTCGACGTCAACGTCTATGTAGAACCCATCAGCAGGGGCAGGGTTCTCCTCTGCAACAGTTATTAAGCAAACATGAGTACAAAGGTACTCAGCAAGTCTTACCACAGAACCTATCATACATGCAACATTATCAAAGGGGGTAGTGGAGTTCATAGCTGAAAGCCAGCTTTGACTCTTGGCTAACCTATACTACAACTCTCAACAGATTGCAAGATGTTATTACGAACACGAGTCCTCTAATCACCACAACAATACACTACCGAGGATCCTCTTCCGTCATCCTACGGAAGGGCCATCCGCGGTAGTCACACTTATCTTGAGGCTTTTAGTAGTATCCATCAACTTGTCTATGAACTGTAAGAGTAACCAAGTAGTCCGTACCGTGAACAACGGCTATTCGAATAGATTGATAACCATGCAGGGGTGTACCTCTTCACACACGCTCCCACCACTTATCGCCGTTTACTCGGCGTGTACTCGACAACCTTCAAGCGGAAGCCCAGCGAGGGTGTCGGCCACGACCTGAATAACTACTCAAGTCTCTCGTCCAGGTTTATCGCTTATTTGGGTTCCATCCGTGGGGAGATCCGGCCGGGGTGTCGCTCACGGCCCCAAACGATGTGTACAGGGTTCCCGAGTCACCAAACGGGCAACCGGTACACCGTGCCACGTACCTGTCGCATCACAACCCACCCCGAGGGTCAGCGTTGTGCACGATCTCCAGTAAGCTATAAACACCAGAAACTAGTTGCAACTCCTGGACAGATATCGAGGGTAATTAATAAGCCGAGAGGGTCAATTAAGGATCCCAATGTGTGGTAGTAGCTGTAACTTGAACCACACATACAGGTCTCGGGTCCTATAGACGATTCCAATGAAACAACCCACCATGTACTCCTACATGGCCTTTCATCGATACCTTTACAAAGCGTATTCTACACTTTCTTCTCTTTACCGGTATGATCATTTCACTCTGATCCATCACCCAGATGAACCAGACCAGACACAACTATAAGCATAGCAGGCAACATAAACAAATAGCATGGTGGATCACACATCACATGGCTCAATCAACCCCTACACATGCTAGTGGGTTTCAACTATTTACTGTGGCAATGACAGGTCATGCAAGGGAATAGGGTTCAACTACCGCAGCAAGTAGCAGTTCACACGCTGTTGCCTTAATGTAGTAAAAGATAGCATGAGCGAGAAGATTGGGTTTTGTATCGGAATGATCAATGATTGCTTGCCTGACAAAGTGGCTGTCGGGTACTGCTCTTCAACTAGATACGCAGCAGTATCCTCGAGAGCAGGACCTAACACAGAGAATACCGGCGATACAATCATTAAACAAACAAATGCAACAATATGATGCATGCTCATGACATGGCAAGATGCATGTGTGTTGGGCTAATGCAACTAAAACCAGAAAGGTTTGAGCCTATTTGAATCAAAGATTCAAATTGGCATTTTAACTATTATTTAAATAAGTGCATTATCATGTTTTAATGTATACATCAAGGTTAACTTGCTCAAACATGCATGAAACCAGTGCCATTGGAAAGATTGGATTTTCCTGATCATTTTTCATATATAAATCTATTCCATGTGAGCTACTGTTGAATTTATATGATTTTTTTGAAGTTTAGGCATTTTTCTGGAATTTCCTGAATTATTTTTAAATCTAAAAATCCCAGAAAAACCTTTACTGCGTCAGCATGACATCATGCTGACGTCAGTCAGTCAACAGGATCTAGTCCAAGTCAAACATGACATGTGGGCCCGGCATGTCAGTGTCACAGCTAACTAACAACGTTAATTAGTGAACTAAGTAGCTGTTAGTGGGGTCTGGGCCCACGGGTCAGTGACTAAACTAACTATCTAATTTAATTAACATTTATTTAATTAAACTAGCTAATTAGGAAAAGGGTGGCCCACACGTCAGTGACTCAGGGGTGGTCAAACACGTGGTCAAACAAGTCAAATTCACCGGCGACGTGACGCCGGCGAGGCAGAACACGACGGCGTGCTTCGGAAAACGTCTACAGGGTACGATTCGAGCTGTGGTTGGGCGCATTGGAAAGCCCTTGCTGTTGCGCGTCGGATGGTGGTGGTCGCCGGACCTGTGGTGGCCGGAGACGACGGCAACGAGCTCAACGGCGGCGACCGGCGTCGGGTGTGTGTGGAGACGCAGCTACGGTGGCCTAGGCGATGCGTGCGTGGTACCTAGCTTGTCTACGTGCTGCGGCGAGCGAGATGGACATGTGCCAGTGACCAAATGGTCACCGGAGCATCGCCGGCGGCGAGCACGGCGGCGGTGATTTTCGGTGATCAACGGAGCGGCATCTACACGGCGCAAACGAAGCAAAAGAAGGAGGGTAACGGCGTAGGAGCTCACTGCGGTGCTAACGAGATCGACGGAGAGGTCGGGGACGCGCTGCAGCTTCTCAATCAACGGCGAGGTGCTCCGGAGATCCGAGGAAGGGGACGATGGCGTGGAGACGCTGCAGGGCTCCCGGCGATCCATGGCTCAGCGAGGAGGTAGAGGGCGTCGCAGCGAACCTTTTGGACACGGTCACGGGGCGAGGGGGAGGGTCTAGGTGCGGCAACGGCGAGCGGCGGCGACGGGCGGCTCGGTGGTGAGAGAGGAGAGCCAGGAGAAGGCGACGGGGACGAGGGGAAAGTGCGAGAGGGGTCGGGGCAGCTGCGTGGCGTCGCGGGGAGTCTTCCAGGGCGTCGGGGATGCAGGCAGGCAGCCTGGAGGTGGCCGGGCACGTGCCGGCGCGCGGTGGCCATGCGCGCTGCCTACTGGCGCGAGGAGGAAGGCGACAGGAGCGACGCTGGTGGGCTGGGCCGGCCTGCAACAGTGCTGGGCTCAGGTAAGTTCTTTCTCTCTCTTTCTTTTTTCCTATTTCTTTTCTGTTTCATTTCTTTTGCAACTTTGTTTAATTAATAAAAATGCCAGAACATTTTTATAACTCATAAAACTTGCCATGCCCACTTTATATAATATGAACAGTATGGAACATTATAGTTTATGATTATTTGAGCATTTAAAAATATTTTATAGCATTTAAATGCCCAAATACAAATACCATATGATTTAATCCAAAGACCTTAGATGTCCTAGAAAATTGTGCACCATTTTTGGCAGAGGTTTAGGACCAAGGCAGAAATGATGAACATTTTTGAAGGGAATTTTGGGTACATTGGAAAAGATTTTAACAAACCCTAGTTGTTAAGAGAGGGGTGCTGGGGTTTCTGTCATTCCCATTTCAAGTTTCTTTGATAAGTAGACATGATGCACACTCTAGCTAGTCCTAATGCAAGTGCTAACTAGGGATGTGACAATCGCGAGCTTCGCTATTCTAGTTGGATCTTATGATGCTTCTCCCCCTCTACTCTCTTGTAATGGATTGAGTTTTCCCTTTGAAGTTATCTTATCGGATTGAGTCTTTAAGGATTTGAGAACACTTGATGTATGTCTTGCACGTGTTTATCTGTAGTTACAATGGGATATCATGTGATCCACTTGATGTATGTTTTGGTGATCAACTTGCGGGTTCCATGACCTTGGGAATCTATGCATAGGGGTTGGCACACGTTTTCGTCTTGACTCTCCGGTAGAAACTGTAGGGCACTCTGTGAAGTTCTATGTGTTGGTTGAATAGATGTTTCTGAGATTGTGTGATGCATATCGTATAATCATGCCCACGGATACTTGAGGTGACAATGGAATATCTAGGTGACATTAGGGTTTTGATTGATTTGTGTCTTAAGGTGTTATTCTAGTACGAACTCTATGATAGATTGAATGTTACTACGGACTCTTGAATAGATCAATCAGAAATAATAGCTTTGAGGTGGTTTCGTACCCTACCATAATCTCTTTGTTTGTTCTCCTCTATTAGTGACTTTGGAGTGATTCTTTGTTGCATGTTGAGGGCTAGTAATATGATCCAATTATGTTATCCTTGCTAAGAGAACTTGCACTAGTGAAAGTATGAACCCTAGGCCTTGCCAACTATCATTGCAACATCGTTTATGCTCACTTTTACCACTTGCTACCTTGCTGTTTTTATATTTTCTTATTAAAAAAAAACCTATATCTACCATCCATATTGCACTTGTATCACCATCTCTTCGCCGAACTAGTGCACCTATACAATTTACCATTGTACTGGGTGTGTTGGGGACACAAGAGACTCTTTGTTATTTGGTTGCAGGGTTGCTTGAGAGAGACCATCTTCATCCTACGCCGCCCACGGATTGATAAACCTTAGGTCGTCGACTAGAGGGAAATTTGCTACTGTCCTACAAACCTCTGCACTTGGAGGCCCAACAACGTCTACAAGAAGAAGGGTGTGTAGTAGACATCAGTCTCCGAGCTGAACATGTGCAGATCGCGGATGTGCCGTGCGTTCGGTACTTGACCGATTGGATCACGAAGACATTCGACTACATCAATCGCGTTACTAAACACTTTTGCTTTCGGTCTACGAGGGTACGTGGACACACTCTCCCCGCTCGTTGCTATGCTTCTCCGAGATATATCTTCTGTGATCATAGGAATTTTTCTGAAATACTATGTTCCCCTTCACCACTGTCGATAGAATACTTTCCTAAGGACTCCTTCACGAATCAGGAGTTTATTGCTCCCAGTTTGGTGGATGCGTGCCTCGGGGCGAGCTGCTCTGTCTTTGAAGAGATAGTTGGTGTTCTATCATAGGGTTTATAGGTAAGGCACTACCCGACTCTTTTTTTCTTCGGAGGTCTCTTGCCATAATATGTTTGATTAAGGGCGAACCAATCTGCCTAACAAGGCAGTAGGACTTAAGTCTTGATATGGGCATTTGTGGTCGTATTGAGTCTTGTAATAACAAAAATATGATGGCCTCGATAGGCCGCTCGGGAGAAGAATGTAAAACTCTCGGAGGTTCTTTCCTGGACCGAAGAGAAGATGATCACTGCTCCATCCGAGGTAGAGCATGTGAATTTTTTTACGCAAGAAGCACACGGTAAGTGTTGGGGAACGTAGCATGCAATTTCAAAAATTTCCTACGCTCACGCAAGATCTATCTAGGAGATGCATAGCAACGAGAGGGGGATAGTGTGTCTATGTACCCTCGTAGACCATAAGAGGAAGCGTTAAATCAACGCGGTTGATGTAGTGGAACAACTGCATGATTCAACCGATCAAGTACCGAACGTATGGCACCTCCGAGTTTAGCACACGTGCGGCTCTATGACGTCTCCTCCTTCTTAATCCAGCAAGTTGGAGAGGAGAAGTATATGGGATCACAACCAACACAATGGCATGGTGGTGATGGTGGTGGTGGAGCACCGACAGCGCTTCGCTAAGCGTCGCCGGGACGAGGTGATAGAACTACGGAGTAACGGGAGAGAGAGGGGCACCAAGGGCTTGGTGTGTGCTCTTGGGACGCCCCTCCCCTCTATATATATGTGGACGGGCGTGGAAAACAGCCCCTCCAAGCCCTAGGGCGTAGCAATAGGGAGAGGACTTGGACTCCATGTCCAATCCTATTCCTATTAGGATTCCTTCCCTTTTTGCCTTCCCTAGCCACATAGGCTTTTGAGGACTTAGTGCACCTGGCCCAATAAGTCCAGGGCGCCTCCCCTTAGCCCATGCCAGCCCTTGGGACGTGATAAACCCACTTGTGGACTTCTGGACCCCTCCGGAATCCTCCGGAACCTTCTGGAACCAAAAATATGACTTCCCATATATAAATCTTTACCTCTCGACCATTCCAGTACTCCTCGTGACGTCTGGGATCTCATCCGGGACTCTAAACAACATTTGGTTACCACTCATCAAATATCCGAATACTACTCTAGCGTCAACGAACTTTAAGCATGTGACCCTGCGGGTTCGGGAATTATGTAGTCATGACCGAGACACCTGTCCGGTTAATAACGAATAGCGGAACCTGTATGCCCATATTGATTCCTACATATTCCACGTAGATCTTTGTCGGTCAAACTGTTATGACAACATACGTAATTCCCTTTGTCCATCCGTATGTTACTTGCTGGAGATTTGATCGTCAGTATCTTCATACCTAGTTCAATCTCGTTACTGGCAAGTCTCTTTCTCATTCCGTAATACATCATCCCATGACTAACTCATTAGTCATTTTCTTGCAAGGCTTATTATGATGTGTATTACCGGGAGGGCCCAGAGATACCTCTCCGATAATCAGAGTGACAAATCCTAATCTTGATCTATGCCAGCCCAACAAATACCTTCAGAGACCCATGTAGAGCATCTTTATGATCACCCAGTTACGTTGTGACATTTGAAAGCACACAAGGTGTTCCTCCGGTATTCGGGTGTTGCATCATCTCATAGTCAGAGGAATATGTATAATTCATGAAGAAAGCAATAGCAATAAAACTTAACGATCATTATGATAAGCTAACGGATGGGTCTTGTCCATCACATCATTCTCCTAATGACGTGATCCCGTTCATCAAATGACAACACATATCTATGGTTAGGAAACTTAACCATCTTTGATTACCGAGCTAGTGTAGTAGAGGCTTACGAGGGACACGATGTTTTACCTATGTATCCACACATGTACCAAGTTTCCGATTAATACCATTATAGCATGAATAATAAAGATTTATCATGATATAAGGAAATATAAAATAACAACTTTATTATTGCCTCTAGGGCATATTTCCTTCAGTCTCCCACTTGCACTAGAGTCAATAATCTAGTTCACATCGCCATGTGATTTAATACCGCTAGTTCACATCGTGTGTGATTACCACCCATGGGTCACATCGCCATGTGACTAACACCCAAAAGGTTTTACTAGAGTCAATAAACTAGTTCACATTGACATGTGATTGACACCCCAAGATTACTAAGGTGTGATCATGTTTTTCTTTGTGAGAGAAGTTTAGTTAACGGGTCTGTCGCATTCAGATCCGCATGTATTTCACAAATTTCTATGTCTAAATGCTCTACATGGAGCTACTCTAGCTAATTGCTCCCACTTTCAATACGCATCCAGATTGATACTTGGAGTCATCTGGATTAGTGTCAAAGCTTGCATTGGCGAAACCCTTTACAGTGAACTCTTTATCACCTCAATAATCGAGAAAAATTTCCTTAGTCCTCCAGTTACTAAGGATAAGTTTGACCATTGTCCAGTGATCTACTCCTGGATCACTGTTGTACCTCCTTGCCAAACTCATGGCAAGGTACATAACAGGTTTGGTACACGGGATGACATACTTTATAGAACCTATGGCTGAGGCATAAGGAATGACTTTCATTCTCTCTATATGTTTCTGTCGTGGTTGGTCTTTGAGTCTTACTCAACTTCACACCTTACAAATCAGGCAAGAACTCCTTCTTTGACTGATCCATTTTAAACTACTTCAAAATCTTATCAAGGTATGTACTAATTGAAAGTCTTATCAAGCATCATGACCTATCTCTATAGATCTTGCTGCCCAATATGTAAGCAGCTTCACCGAGGTCTTTTATTGAAAAAACTCCTTTTAAACAATCCTATATGCTTTCCAGAAATTTGTACATCATTTCTGATCAACAATATGTCATTCACATATACTTATCAGAAATGTTGTAGTGATCCCACTCACTTTCTTGTAAATACAGGTTTCATCGTAAGTCTGTATAAAACCATATGCTTTGATCACCTTATCAAAGTGTATATTCCAACTCTGAGATACTTGCACCAGTTCATACATGGATCGCTGGAGCTTGCACACTTTGTTAGCACCTTTAGGATTGACAAAACCTTCTGATCGCATCATATAAACTCTTCTTTCAGAAATCCATTAAGGAGTGTAGTTTTGACATCCATTTGCCAGATTTCATAAAATGCGACAATTGCTAACATGATTCGAACAGACTTAAGTATCGCTACGGGTGACAAAGTCTCGTCGTAACTCCTTGAACTTGTCAAAAACCTTTTGCGACAAGTCGATCTTTGTAGATAGTGACATTACCATCAGCGTCCGTCTTCCTCTTGAAGATCCATTTATTCTCTATGGCTTGCCGATCATCGGGAAAGTCAACCAAAGTCCACACTTTCTTCTCATACATGGATCACATCTCAGATTTCACGGCCTCAAGCCATTTCACAGAATCTGGGCTCATCATCGCTTCCTCATAGTTCGTAGGTTCGTCATGGTCTAGTAACATGACTTCCAAAACAGGATTACTGTACCACTCTGGTGCGGAACATAATCTGGTTAACCTACGAGGTTTGGTAGTAACTTGCTCTGAAGTTTCATGATCATCATCATTAGCTTCCTCACTAATTTGTGTAGGCATCACGGGAACAAATTTCTGTGATGAGCTACTTTCCAATTCGAGAGAAGGTACAATTACCTCAACAAGTTCTACTTTCCTCCAACTCACTTCTTTCGAGAGAAACTCCTTCTCTAGAAAGGATCCATTCTTAGCAACAAAGATCTTGCCTTTGGATTTGTGATAGAAGGTGTACCCAACTGTTTCTTTTGGGTATCCTATGAAGACGCATTTCTCCAATTTGGGTTCGAGCTTATCAGGCTGAAGCTTTTTCGCATAAGCATCGCAACCCCAAACTTTAAGAAACAACTGCTTAGGTTTCTAGCCAAACCATAGTTCATATGGTGTCGTCTCAACGGATTTTGATGGTGCCCTATTTAATGTGAATGCAGCTGTCTCTAATGCAAAACCCCAAAACGATAGTGGTAAATCGGTAAGAGACATCATAGATCGCACCATATCTAATGAAGTATAGTTATGATGTTTGAACACACCATTACGATGTGGTGTTCCAGGTGGCGTGAGTTGCGAAACTATTCCACATTGTTTTAAATGAAGACCAAACTCGTAACTCAAATATTTGCCTTCGTGATCAGATCGTGGAAACTTTATTTTCTTGTTACGATGATTATCTACTTCACTATGATTTTTTTGAACTTTTCAAATGTTTCAGACTTGTGTTTTATCAAGTAGATATATCCGTATATGCTCAAATCATCTGTGAAGGTCAGAAAATAACGACATCCGCCGAGAGCCTCAACACTCATCAGACCACATACATCTGCATGTATTATTTCCAATAAGCCATTGGCTCGCTCCATTGTTTCGGAGAATGGAGTTTTAGTCATCTTGCCAATGAGCCATGGTTCGCAAGCATTAAATGATTCATAATCAAATGACTCCAAAAGTCCATTAGCATGGAGTTTCTTCATGCGCTTTACACCAATATGACCTAAACGGCAGTGCCACAAGTATGTCGCACTATCATTATCAACTCTGCATCTTTTGGCTTCAATATTATGAAAATGTGTATTACTACGATCGAGATTCAATGAACCATTCTGTCCAATTTCTGGCTCCGCAAAACCCAAGAAGTTCAAACATAGGGGCGTGAACGAAGATCTCTCCCACTCACGTCTACCTAGCGTCTCGCCCTCATCCGGTGAAGAGATTCAAGCAAACAACAAGTAAAACACACACCAATTTACCCAGGTTCAGGCCACCTTGCGGTGTAAAACCCTACTTCCTGCTTTTGTGGATTAGCCTCGGGAGGGCTTGAGTATAAGTGAGTAAAGTGATTCCTGAGCTCAGGAGGGTCAGGAGGCAAGGGCTCTTGCTCCTTTGTGCGAGGGCGGAGTCTCTGGATCTGATCAAAATCCCCTCCATAGTGGAGACCCTAGCTACTTATATAGACGGCCAGGTTCCTCTTCCCGTGAAATGTTTAGGCGGGAAGGGATTCCACAACGGCCATTTTGAGCGGGAACACAAGGACGTTCCTATCCTGACAAAAGCGGTCTTCGCCTGCGAAAGGGATCAGGTGGTGACGCGGTATTGGGCTCGGTGGTGACATCCTCCCTGTCGTCCTTGCGGTCTTCGGTCTTGTTGCACCAAAGAAGAAACCTTTGTCCCGCTCTTCGGGAACCTGCGCCTGCGCTGTCTCCTTTGCACCAAAACGGCAACTGCACTGCTGGCACGCGCTGGCACCAGCTGGCGCAGTGTGTCACTACTCACGTCATTGCCTCCTCTTGAGGCAGGCCTTGCCTTCGATTCTCCGCCCCTCCGGAGCAACCTACCCGAGGCCGCTCCTGAGGGGGTCTTGACGTTGTTCTCCTCACGAGGTCTAGCCCCCTCGCGAGGGTCTTGAGCAGCTAGTCGATCAGCTGGACCGTACCAGGCCGTAGTAGGAGCGCATCGTGGCCCGCAGACAGACAAGTCTGGGTACCCTGGTTCCCAGGACGCCGACAGTAGCCCACGGGCCCAAGGCGAGCGCGAAGTTGGCTTCAGGGCAAAGCCTTAGTCGAGGACGAAGCGCCGCGGGCCCCAAAAGGCTGCGGGCCAGACTGGCGCATGATGGTTGGATGGGACGTGGCGACTCGGCTCCTCGTGTAGTCTTGGCAACCGTGCGACTTGATAACTCTCTGGCACGGATGACGGGGACATTATGGTTGTGACGCCAGTGACTGGCGGTTGGGCTCCTCCGTCCTATAAATGGGACTAGGGGGAAGCCCCCAAGCCATCTTCAAGCCAGCGCCGTCTGCCTCCTTGTTCGCTCCCCGCTCTTATTCTTGCCACGAGGTCTCCATGGCGCCACCGAGGAAGCCGTCCGCCACGGAGAAGGGGAAGGCCCCGAAGGAGTTGGCTTCACTGTCGAAGAGGGGTCGTGGCCTCCCCCACAAGTATGCTGCTGCACCCGCGGCGGCTCCTCGAGGGACCGGGCGCGGCCTTCCGGGTCCCGACGCGGTTGCCGGTGAGAGGCGCGGTGCCTCTTCTCGCGGCGAAGGTGGTCGTGGCCGCGGTGGGAAAGGAGGCGCGAGGCGGCGTTTGATGGTCATGCGTCAATCGCGCCTGCAACTCCACTCCTTCGACGTGTCATCAGAGTTCGTGGTGTGGGTGGAGAAGCCTGGCGGCTTGTGGCTCCGGCTCCCCTACTCGTTCGGCAACGTGCTACCAACCGGGGGCCCCGGCGGCCTCTGGTTGCAGACCGACAGTTGCTGTAGTGGTGCGTCCTGGGTGGAGGTCGACGTTGCTCCCTCCGGCGACGTGTTCCTGGAGCATGGCTGGCAATCGTTTGCGCGCGTGCACCGGCTACGGGGGAGGTGCACGCTCCACTTTAGGTATGATGGCGTCTCAACGCTGCTTGTCAGGGTTTTCTTGGAGGAAGGGACGCGCCTTGGGTGCTGTCCTAAAGCTGACGACGAAGAGGATGGTGGGGACGGCGTCCAGAGGAGCAGTTCCTCCTCTGGAGACGAGCTTGGCCCTGGAGGGCGCCGCGGGTCCCCCTTCTGTGGCAGCAGAAGCTCCTCCAGGAGCGGCGGCTACAACGAGGCACCGCACCGCCGAGCTCGGCTCGGCGAGGGGAGGAGGTCATTGCGCCACTGTGGCTCGGTGAAGCGGGAGGAGTTGGGAGACTCCGACTGAGTCGGAGCGGCCTCTGCTTCTTCTTTTTCTTCATTTCCTTCGTGTGTCAAAATTTTAAGTTGCCTCGAGAAGGCGTGTAATGGACTATGACATATGTATGAAGCCAGAACTTGCTATCATGTTTTTGGTCTGGGTGTGATTACTTAGCTTATGTGCTGTGAAGTCTTGAAGCGATGTTCTCCTGACTCATTTGCGTCATGAGCCCCCGACGGGCCATGAGGATGGCTGAATTCCGGGGGTCCTAACCTGCGCAGCCCCCGAGTATGAGTGAGCCGCTGAGAGCTGCTGAGAGCGCCGAACGTGGATTAAGGTGCCAAGGCGTGAGCTGGCTCGGCAGAATAGGTCGCGCGGACTGAGAAGTCCGACGCCAGAGCCTGAGCAGGCCTGTTCAGGCGAGGTCACGGGATCGTGGCAGACGAGAGCCGGGACCAACCGTGTCCCAGCCCCACGTGCAAGGCACACGAAGGAGAGCAAGCGGCGCAAAACCTGCTTAACAAGCTGAACTTAAAACCGGCGAGAGAAAATCCCAAGCAAGACTTCCAACCCAATGCAAGAAACACGAGAACTTCATAGCATGGGGTGGAGGAAGGGCTGATAGCCAAGGAAGTAGAAAAGGCTGACAGCCGAACATCAAGCCAAAAAACGGAAAAAATGTCACGTCCGACCCCTGCACTATGTCTTCTTCCCAGCGCGGTGCTAAGGACTACTACTAGGACGTGGATGGGAGCCCCGTCTGATGGCTCGTAGGCAACGCTCAGGAGACTCCGAGGCGTGTACAGCCCCAACTCATTATTACGTGAGAGTGTCACGAGCGGAGACCTTCACGAGCACGGAGCCTTGATTACGGATAGAACCTCCCATGGTGCTCAATGTTCGAGGAATTCTGGATAGGTACCCCATCCTGCGGCATCTCCAGGCGCACAGCACCAGGCCTAGAGACATGGGCGATTCTGAACGGGTCCTTCCACATGGGGAGCGATGCTTGACCTCGTGAGGGAGGACCGCCTCCACCCCGTAGACGAGAAAGAAAGGAGTTTCTCCCATGGGTTTGGTAGCGGTGGTTCGGATCGACCACAACACGGACTGGAGCTCGTCGATCCAGACCCTGCCGCAAGCCTCGCGCTTCTTCTTAAAGTTGCGCATCTTGAGGCCACGCAAGACTTCCGTGTTAGCACGTTCGGCCTGGCCAATGCTCCTGGGGTGAGCCACCGAGGCGTAGCAGATCTGTGTTCCAAGGTTAACACAATATGACCTGAAGAGATTGCCAGTGAACTGTGAACCATAATCCGTGATGATGCGGCTGGGGACCGCGAATCGCCTCATGAGGCCCTGTATGAACTTGATGGCTGACCTGGCTGGGATCGCGCGAACAGGCTCCACCTCTGCCCACTTGGTGAATTTGTCGATGGCGACGTACATGAAGCAGTAGCCCCCCGCTACCCGGGGAAATGGACCCAGGATGTCCAATCCCGAGACTGCTAAGGGCATGGAGAGCGGGATAGTCTGAAGGCCCTGCGCTGGTTGGTGGATCTTCTTGTCGTGAAACTGACACGCTTCGCAAGCCTGCACAAGCTCTGTGGCGTCGTTAAGCGCCGTGGGCGAGTAGAAGTCGCTGCGGAAGGCATTGCCCACGAGGGTACAGGACGATGAATTGTGACCGCAGTCCCCACAGTGGATGTCAGCCAACAGCTCGCGTCCTTGTTTCCTCGAGTTTCACTTTAGTGAGACATCATTGGGGCACCTCCTGTAGAGTTCGCCGTCTTGGATGTAGTAAGCCGAGGCCTATCGGAACACGCACTGCTCGTCTTCCTCTTTGTCTGGCAAGATATCGTGTTGCAGGTACATCTTGAGCTCTTGGGTCCAGCAACCCTCCTCGGGCGCCGTGGCGAGTAGCAGGCGGGCTCCGGAGGTCGGTCTGCAGGGCGGAGCTCCGGCTGCAGGCGCCGCAGGTAGCCCCTGCTGAGGGGACGCCGGCTCAGGAGCGGGTGTTGTTGCCGATGGCTTGAGCAGCCGCTCCTCGAAGATGCCCGGCCTCCGAGGCTCCTACCTGGAGGCTCGTTTGGCGATGTCATCCTCTTCCTTGTTCGTGCCTCTTGGCAGGTGCTGCACCTCCAGCCCTCGGAATCGCTTTTCCGTCTTACGCACCTCCTCCAGATATGGTTCCATGTGCTCGTCCTTGGGCTTGTATTTCTTGTTGGAGAAGTTGATGAGGAGCTCCGAATCGCCTCTGATGGTGAGGCGCTTGACCCCTAGTGCAGCGGCGGCCTTGAGCCCAGCAATCAGGCCCTCATGCTCTGCGATGTTGTTGGAGACCTTCTCGCCTTGCTGAAAGCAAAGCTGCACAGCGTAGTACAACTTGTCCTGAGTGGGAGATAGTAACACGGCGCCAGCTACCGCACCAAGGCGCGAGATGGCGCCGTCAAAGTATACCACCCATCCGTCCGGGGCTTCATTGTCGGGGGCCAGCGAGTGATCCACGCTAGCCCACCTGCTCCGGCGCGTCGGTCCATTCTGCCACAAAGTCTGCCAGAGCCGCTCATTTGATCGCTCGCGTGGTGCTGAACTCCAACTGGAATGCCTGGAGCTCGATGTTCCACTCGGCGACCCTCCCGACGACATTCGGGCCCCGGAGCACTTTCTCGAGAGGGTATGACGAGACAATCTTGATAGGGTGGCCCTGGAAGTAATGGCGCAGCTTCCTGGAGGCGACAAGGAGCGCCCAGAGCAGCTTTTGAGGCATCGGGTAGCGCGAGCGCGCGTCGCGCAGTACATTGCTGACGAAGTACACTGGGTGCTCCACGAGGGTCGGCGCCGCAGGATCCTCAGGCGCTTCAGGAATCTTGGGTGCTTCCTGCTGGACGGCGAGGCCGCCAGTAACCATGGTCGAATCTACCTCCGGAATTACGTCAGGGGGCAACGAGGGTCCTTAGGATGCCAAATTGCCCCGTGGCCTCGCGCTTCGGGGCCTCTCCTCGCGCTGCATCACTAGTGTTGCACTCTCGGAGTGAGGCGTGCGGCGAGATAGAGAGTCATGGGTTCCAGGGATCGTGGTGCTACCATAACTGGCGGGCTGGTGAGGTATTCCTTGAGATCCTGGAAGGAGGTATCGGCCTCCGGAGTCCACTCAAAGGGCCCCTTCTTCTTCATGAGCTTGAAGAACGGGAGGGCGCGTTCACCAAGCTTAGAGATGAAGCGCCCCAGGGACGTTACGCATCCCGCAAGCTTCTGCATCTCCTTCAGGTTTGTGGACGGCTTCATTCTTTCGATGGCCTTGATCTTCTTCAGATTAGCTTCAATGCCCAGTGTGAAACCAAGAACCCAAGCAACTTGCCAGAGGGTACACCAAACACGCACTTCTCTGGGTTGAGGCACAGCTTCACCTTGTGCAGGTTGGCGAACGTTTCTTCTAGGTCCTGGATGAGAGTCCTGGCCTCTCTGGTCTTGACCACGATGTCGTTGACGTAGGTCTCCGCGTTCCTCCCGAGCTGAGGGCCGAGGGTGATGTGCATCAGGCGCTGGAAGGTGGCGCCCGCATTTCTCAACCAGAAAGGCATGCAGGTGTAGCAGTAGACCCCGCAAGGGGTCAGGAATACCGTTTTCTCCACATCCTCCACCGCCATCTTAATTTGGTGGTAGCCCGAGAAGGCATCGAGGAAGCAGAGCAGGTCGCACTCAGCCGTTGAATCTACGATCTGGTCGATGCACGGGAGAGAGAACGGGTCCTGAGGGCAGAATTTGTTGAGGCTCGTGAAGTCGACGCACATGCGCTCCTTGCCTCCTTTCTTTGGGACTATGACGGGGTTGGCCAGCCACTCCGGGTGCCGTACCTCCCGTACGACGCCTGCTTCCTCTAGCTTCCGAACCTAATGAACGATGAAGGCCTGCTTCTCCGGGGCCTGTCTGCGTGCTTTTTGCTTGATAGGGCGCGCGTTGGGGCACACCATGAGGTGATGCTCGATGACGTGCCTAGGCACCCCGACCAAGTCAGCGGCTTTCCAAGCGAACACATCCTTGTTAGCCCTGAGGATGCTAACCAACGCTGCCTCTTGCTCAGGGTCCATGCCCGTGCTGATGGTGAAGGTGGCTCCTGAGCCCTCCTCGTCAGCGGCACCTGCTTCGTCTCGGTCGGGTCCTGAGAGAAGAGCTACTTCTTCTTGGCACACGCGGCTTCCGGCGTCTCCGGAGCCCCCTTCGCATCAGAATGAGCTGCGGCAGCAGCCCTGTAAGCGCGCCTGATGACCTGAAGGGCGGCCTTGAGGTCCCCTTTGATGGTGATGACGCCGCTGCTCCCGTGCATCTTGACGGTGTTGTAGCCCGGGTGAGTCGCCGCCATGAATTTCGCCAAGGTTGGGAAGCCGAGGACGGCGTTGTAGGGTAGGTGGATGGGCGCAACATCGAAGTCGATGAGCTCAGTCCGATAGTTAGCAGGTGTGCCAAAGGTGACCGGGAGGTGGATCTGGCCGAGCGGGACGGCTGAACCCGTGACCCCTGAGAAGGGCTTGGTGGGGAGGAGCTGCCTGTAGGACACGGGCAGATGACCGAAGGCCTCGGGGGAGAGGATGTTGAGCCCGGTGCCGCCGTCGATGAGGGTCCTCGTGACGGCCACCCCGCAGATGGTGGGAGTGCATACCGTGGGGAGGATGTTCGTGCTAGCTACAACTGTGGCGTGGTCGCCAGGGCCGAAGGTGATGATGTGCCCCTGCGCGCTCTGTGTCCGCGGGGCCTCCTGCGGCTAGGCAGCGGCCCCGACCTGCTGAAAGTGCGACTTGACGTGCCGGCCGACACCGGTGCTTGGGATCCTCCGAGGATGCAGGTGACCCTGCGGCATGGCAGCCCCCCACAGGCAGCGCCCCGCAACACGCTGGCGCGGGCCATTCGAGCGCCGAGCTCCTCCGTGGGTGTCCGGTGCCGGGGCAGCCTCTGGGCCACCAAGAGCGCCGCCGACGAGGCCAAAGGCAGCGGGAGTGGCGAAGCAGGCCGCTCTCCAGTGGCCCCGCCAGCGAAAACGTCGTCGGGGAAGGAGGCGGAGCGCCCATGGGTGGCGCGGTCCGCCGATGCCGCTCGGACGACGGGGATAGCGCCAGCCTCCACGCAGATGCGGCAGGCCGCGGTCATCATGGCGGCACGGAGTAGGAGAGGGGAGGTGAGGTCGTCGGAGAGGCGAGAGTTCGACACACCCCCTACCTGGCGCGCCAAATGTCAGATTTTGGGCTCCGCAAAACACAAGAAGTTCGAACACAGGGGCGTGAACGAAGATCTCTCCCACTCACGTCTACCTAGCGTCTCGCCCTCGTCCAGTGAAGAGATTCAAGCGAACAAAAAGTAAAACACACACGAATTTACCCAGGTTAATG
The DNA here is from genome assembly GCA_902687465.1 of Secale cereale. NCBI lineage: Eukaryota > Viridiplantae > Streptophyta > Magnoliopsida > Poales > Poaceae > Secale > Secale cereale. The sequence goes on from LR738710.1 coordinate 354,836,336, forward strand.
CCACCTTGCGGTTTAAAACCCTACTTCCTGCTTTGGTGAATTAGCCTCGGGAGGGCTTGAGTATAAGTGACTACAGTGATTCCTGAGCTCAGGAGGAAAGCTCAGGAGGGTCAGGAGGCAAGGGTTCTTGCTCCTTTGTGCGAGGGCGGAGTCTCTGGATCTGATCAGAAGCCCCTCCATACTGGAGACCCTAGCTACTTATATAGGCGGCTAGGATCCTCTTCCCCCAAAATGTTTAGGCGGAAAGGGATTCCACAATGGCCATTTTGAGCAGGAACACAAGGACGTTCCTATCCTGACAAAAGCGGTCTTCGCCTGCAAAAGGGATCAGGTGGTGACGCGGTGGTGGGCTCGGTGGTGACATCCTCCCTGTCGTCCTTGCGGTGTTCGGTCTTGTTACACCAAAGAGGAAACCTTTGTCCCTCTCCTCAGGAACCTGCGCCTGCGCTGTCACTGTCTCCTTTGCACCAAAATGGCAACTGCGCCGCTGGCACGCGCTAGCACCCGCTGGCGTGATGCGCCACTGCTCGCGTCACTACCTCCTCCTGAGGCAGGCTTGGCCTTGGATTCTCCGCCCCTCCGGAGCAACCTAACCGAGGCCGCTCCTGAGGGGGTCTTGACGTCGTTCTCCTTGCGATGGTCTTGAGCAGCTGGTCGATCAGCTAGGCCGTACCAGGCCAAAGTAGGAGCGCGTCGCAGCCCACAGACATGCAAGTCTGGGTACCCTGGTTCCCAGGACGCCGACACATTCACCTTGGGTGTATGATCATAGAAGGTTTTATTCATGTAAATAGAATAACAATTATTATCTGGCTTAAATGAATAATCGTATTGCAATAAACACGATCTAATCTTGTTCATGCTCAACGCAAACACCGAATAACATTTATTTAGGTTGAACACTAATCCCAAAAGTACAGGGAGTGTGCGATGACGATCATATCAATATTCGAACTATTTCCAACACACATCGTCACCTCATCCTCAACTAGTCTCCTTTATTCTGCAACTTCTATTTCGAGTTACTAATCTTAGCAATCGAACATGTATCAAATATCCAGGGGTTACTACGAGCACTACTGAGGTACACATCAATAACATGTATATCAAATATACCTTTGTTTACATCACCATCCTTCTTATCCGCCAAATATTTGGGGTAGTTGCGCTTCCAGTGACCATTTCCTTTGTAGTAGAAGCACCCAGTTTCAGGCTTGGGTCTAGCTTCGGGCTTATTCTTGGCAGTGGCAACTTGCTTACCATTCTTCTTGAAGTTCCCATTCTTTCCCTTGCCTTTTTTGAAACTAGTGGTCTTGTTTAACCATCAACACTTGATGCTCTTTCTTAATTTCTACCATCGCTAATTTTAGCATCGCAAAGAGCTAGGGTATCATTTTCGTCATCCCTTGCATATTATAGTTTATCACAAAGTTCTATTAGCTTGGTGATAGTGACTAGAGAACTCTGTCAATCACTATCTTATCTGGAAGATTAACTCCCACTTGATTTAAGTGATTGTAGTACCCAGACATTCTGAGCACATGCTCACTAGCTGAGTTATTCTCCTCCATGTTGTAGGCAAAGTATTTATCAGAGGTCTCATACCTCTTGACATGGGCATGAGTCTGATATACCAATTTCAGATCTTGGAACATCTCATATGCTCCGTGGTGGTCAAAACATTTTTAAAGTAACCGTTCTAAGCTGTAAGCATGGTGCACTAAACTATTAAATAGACATCATATTGAGCTTTGTCAAATGTTCATAACATTTCCATATGCTCCTGCAATAGGTCTATCACCTAGCGGTGCATCAAGGACATAATACTTCTGTGCAGTAATGAGGATAATCCTCAGATCACGGACCTAGTCCGCATCGTTGCTACTAACATATTTCAACTTAATTTTCTCTAGGAACATATCAAAAACATAGGGGTGCTACAACCCGATCTATTGATCTACAACATAATTTGCAAATACTATCAGGACTAAGTTCATGATAAATTAAAGTTCAATTAATCATATTACTAAAGAACTCCCACTTATAGACATCCCTCAAGTCATCTAAATGATCACGTGATCCAAATCGACTAAACCATGCCCGATCATCACGAGAGATGGAGTATTTTTCAATAGTGAACATCTTATGTTGATCATATCTGCTATATGATTCATGCTCCACCTTTCGGTCTCCAGTGTTCCGAGGCCATGTCTGTACATGCTAAGCTCGTCAAGTTTAACCCGAGTATTCCGCATGTGCAAAACTGTCTTGCACCCGTTGTATGTGAACGTAGAGCCTATCACACCCGATCATCACGTGGTGTCTCAGCACGAAGAACTGTCGCAACGGTGCATACTCAGGGAGAACATTTATACCTTGAAATTTTAGTAAGGGATCATCTTATAATGCTACCGTTGTTCTAAGCAAAATAAGATGCATAAAAAGATAAACATCACATGCAATCAAAATATGTGACATGATATGGCCATCATCATCTTGTGCTTTTGATCTCCATCTCCAAAGCATCATCATGATCTCCATCGTCACCGGCTTGACACCATGATCTTCATCGTAGCGTCGTGGTCGTCTCGCTAACTATTTCTTCTACTACTATCGCTAACCCATAGTGATAAAGTAAAGCAATTACATGGCGTTCGTAATTCATACAATAAAGAGAAAACCATAAGGCTCCTGTAGGTTGCCGATAATTTACAAAACATGATCATATCATACAATAACGTATAGCTCATCAAGCCTTGACCATATCACATCACAACATGCCCTACAACAACAAAGTTATACGTCCTCGACTTTGTTGTTGCCAGTTTTACGTGGCTGCTACGGGCTTCTAGCAAGAACCGTTCTTACCTACGGATCAAAACCACAACGACTTTTCGTCAAGTGTGTTGTTTTAACCTTCAACAAGGACCGGCCGTAGTCACACTTGATTCAACTAATGTTGGAGAAACAGACACCCGCCAGCCACCTGTGTGCAAAGCACATCGGTAGAACCAGTCTCATGAACGCGGTCATGTAATGTTGGTCCGGGCCACATCATCCAACAACACCGCCAAATCAAAGTAAGATGTTGGTGGTAAGCAGTATGACTATTATCGCCCACAACTCTTCGTGTTCTACTCATGCAAATCATCTACGCATATACCTGGCTCATGATGCCACAGTTGGGGAACGTAGCATGCAATTTTAAAAAATTCCTACGCTCATGCAAGATCTATCTAGGAGATGCACAACAACGAGAGGGGGAGAGTGTGTCTACGTACCCTCGTAGACCATAAGAGGAAGCATTATATCAACGTGGTTGATGTAGTGGAACAACTTCACGATCCAACCGATCAAGTACCGAACGTATGGCACCTCTGAGTTTAGAACACATGTGGCTCGATGACGTCTCCTCCTTCTTGATCCAGCAAGCGGGAGATAAGAAGTATATGGGATCACAACCAACACAACGGCATGGTGGTGATGGTGGTGGTGGAGCACCGACAGCTCTTCGCTAAGCGTCACCGGGACGAGGCGATGGAACTACGGAGTAACGGGAGAGAAAGGGGTGCCAAGGGCTTGGTTTCTCCTCTTGGGGTTCCCCCTCCCCTCTATATATATGAGGATGGGCATGGAAAACAGCCACTCCGAGCCCTAAGGCACAACAATAGGGGAGACGACTTGGACTCCAAGTCCAATCCTATTCCTATTAGGATTCCTTCCCTTTTTGCCTTCACTAGCCAGATGGGATTTTGAGGACTTGGTGCGCCTAGCCCAATAATTCCAGGGTGCCTCCCCTTAGCCCATGCCAGCCCTTGAGACGTGGTGAACCCACTTGTGCACTTCCGGACCCCTCCGGAATCCCCCGGAACCTTTTGGAAGCTTCCCGGTACAATACCGAAAAAACTGCACTTTTTTCTAAACCAAAAATATGACTTCCCATATATAAATCTTTACCCCTCGACCATTCCGAGACTCCTCGTGTCATCCGGGATCTCATCCGGGACTGTGAACAACATTTGGTTACCACTCATCAAATATCCCAATACTACTCTAGCGTCAACAAACGTTAAGCGTGCGACCCTGCGGGTTCCGAAATTATGTAGTGATGACCGAGACACCTCTCCATTCAATAACCAATAGTGGAACCTGGATGCCCATATTGATTCCTACATATTCCACGAAGATCTTTATCGGTCAAACCGTTATGACAACATACGTAATTCCCTTTGTCCATTGGTATGTTACTTGCCCGAGATTCGATCGCCGGTATCTTCATACCTAGTTCAATCTCGTTAACGGAAAGTCTCTTTACTCCTTCCGTAATACATCATACCATGGCCAACTCATTAGTCATTTGCGTGCAAGGCTTATTATGATGTGTATTACCGAGAGGGCCCAGAGATACCTCTCCGATTCTTGGACTGACAAATCCTAATCTTGATCTATGCCAACCCAACAAATACCTTTAGAGACACCTGTAGAGAATCTTTATAACCACACAGTTATGTTATGACATTTGATAGCACACAAGGTGTTCCTCCAGTATTCGGGAGTTGCATAATCTCATAGTCAAAGGAATATGTATAAGTCATGAAGAAAGCAATAGAAATAAAACTTAACGATCATTATGCTAAGCTAACGGATGGTTTTGTCCATCACATCATTCTCCTAATGATGTGATCCCTTTCATCAAATGACAACACATGTCTATGGTTAGGAAACTTAACCATCTTTTATTTACGAGCTAGTGAAGTAGAGGCTTACTAGGGACATGATGTGATGCGTAGCATCCTAAGGTCATCCCCATGGACCCTTCATCGCCTCATCAAGTGCCCAAAGGACCAATGACTCGAGCCCGTGCAAGAGCTCTCGAGACCGAGGTGACTTCACTCCTTGCTCTAAATCCTTTCGATATACATGAGACATGGCTTCTACCCTCATCCGGAACTCTGTGTATACTCAGGTACTTGGATGAAGGCCACGGGACAGCTCTGCACAATGGTCAAGACGGCCAGTTCGACAAGTGCCGGGAACAAGAAGAAGGAAGGCTGAAGATGCTACAGGCACCGGACGTCCGGCCTGCACCGGACGACCGACGACTTCCAGGCACCGGACGACCGGCCACTCCTAGAAGACCGGACGACCGGAAGCCACCGGACGTCCGTGACAACGACCACAGAAGCTAAATAGCGGAAATCCGAGGATTACCGGACGTCCGGTCCCTCCGGAACCTCCGGACGTCCGGTAACCAGCGGACGTCCGCCCCGACGGCGACCACTCGTGTAATATATACTCGTTGACTTCCTCCTTCCGTGGTAGCTTTTGGGATAGCTCATTTCAGACCTCTGTGGATTCTCTCCTACGAGACCGCGGCCTCTTCGGAGAAGATCCACCTCGGATTCAAGACCTCCACATCGGGGAAGATCCCAAGGGATATCCAAGACCTCCTCCGGGAGAAGACTATCTTTGTACCACCGTAGTTGACTATGGACCGTGTATCTCGATGTGTATCGTGGATCTAGCACTTGTGTGATCATATTTGTGTTGATTTGAGTGTTTCCTCTCGTGTTTTCCCTTGTTTCCGCCTTGTGTTCTCCGTGTTCGTTGTGGGAAATTCTCCAATCGTGAAAGATCTGCTGATTAGGGTTCCACCCTACATCATCTTGGTATCAGAGCATAGGTTGATCACGATTTTGGAGCCCCACACCCTGTTTTCTAGCTTGTTTTTGTTGTGTTCTTCCCAATTTCGAAAATTCCCCACAAAAATAGCCCCAATTTTTTTTTGTGATCGGTTGATTTGGCAAGATTTTGTTGACTTTGTTTCATGGATTTGCTGTGCCACGAGTGGATCTAGCTTTTCCCCACCTTTTCACCGATTTTCCTCCCCAAATTCGGCCAAGTTTGACCAATTTGTCCACAGATCCGAGAAACCTAGCCCCAGACCTGCCGGACGACCGACGTTTACCGGACATCCGGCAACCCGCGAGACACCGGACGCCCGCTAAACACCAGACGACCGGCACCCCGCTTACAGAAACTTTTACCGGATTTTCGGAACTTCCGGACGTCCGACCCCTTCCGACCGACCGGACGACCGGTACCTTCTGGACGTCCGACAGACTCTGACGAAGCTGAATTTGTTCAGTTCCGTACCACCTTCCGCTACCACCTACCGTTCATCCCACCTTCCGCAACCACCATCATTTCTCTGCTACGATTTGGAACATCTTGTCTCCCTTTGCCTTGGATACTTGAGTTGTGGTTTCACCGTTTCCTTGGATGTTTAGGCTACCTTGGAACAGCAAGACTTCAAAAACACCATCGCTCAACTTCGGCAAGGACGGTAACATCAACGACACTTTGTTCATTCTACCTTGCAATTGCATTGTCACTCTGTGAACCATCTTTGCGTAGCTTTCCAATTGAGACTAGCCATTTGAGTATTGCCGGGCCACGACACTTGTGCACATTAGTGATAGTCATAGATACTTCATACCATATCATCATATCTCCGTGTGACACAAGAGTGATCGGCATACACAATAGCTACCTTGATACGAGAAGCATGCATAAGTACCCAAAGGAAGAGCTCACAAGCTTTTAAGCACAAGAGCCAACCAAAGCAAAAAGACAATAGCATCATACACTTTGCATCAAAAGAGATCATACATCATAGCTCATAGTATACTTGTGATAGTTAGTCGTTACATTTTGCCTCTTATAGGTCGTGCACAAGTGCGTAGCCGCCTATTAAGCAATCGGTTAGTGTCTCTCTAGTGTTGTGCAACACGAGCTTTTTCCGTGGTTTCCACACTTTCGCTCATCCTTGGTTGCACAACCGCATTTATCTATCCGTGCGTGTGTTCCGTGTGCTACTTTGCTAGTGATCTACTTGTTGCATGAGCAAATTGTGAACCATTTTCAACATCATTGAGTCACTTTGACGATTGCATTGAATTTGTGCCACAGCCTAACCAAGCTCCTCTCAAAGCTTTACTTGTGTAGGTGTGAGAATCGACACAAAGTGGTACCAATAGTGCTATTTCCGGGTTACATTATCAAGTGATCATTGATCCATTTTCAACTTCGGTTAAGGTACATTTGTTATTGTCTTCTCCTTTCTCCCACTCACATACTTGCTTGTGATGATGGATAGGCCAAGTACATCTACCAACCCGATCTTCGACGATCCTCAAGAAGCGAACAACTACGTCACCAAACTAGATCTCTTCGGTGTCCAACGAGCTCTACATCAAGAGAATGAAGCTATGCGCGAGTACATTGGTCAAGTCGCCGAGGACGCGCGCCAATTTGAAGCAAGAACAAAAGAACAATTTGACATCATCAACACCAACATGTCTACTCAATACAACGAGCTACGGACATTGATAATCAACCGACGTTCTTCTTCAACATCCTCTCAAAGACGAAGCCGCTCAAGTCGACATTCCGACTCCACGCAAGACTCAAGTACACCTACATCCAACACTCTTCGTCAAGCCACACGTCAAGATCGACATAACAACCGGCAGCCTCTTCATGACAAGAGTTCACAAGAGCTATTCGACGAGCAAGACAGCCGACGCCGTCAAAACCAAGCTACACTTGAGCAAGCACAAGACCGGCAACGACTACGCCAACAACAACAAGAGCGAGCGCGTCAACACGAAGAAGAACTAGATGTCGAGGCTAATCGCCAAGCACAACAACGTCGAGAAGCTCAAGCTATGGAGGCACAACGAGCGTTACAAGATGCACATCGCAATGTGGCAGCCCGCACTCGACACACTCGTCAAGAAGAGGATTTCCTTCGTGATGAGATGCAAGAGAGGCGCCATCAAGCAAGAATGCAAGACGAAGCTCCTCTTCAAGCGCGGCAAGAGCAACAACCCCAACAAGTACACCAAGCTCGGCAAGAGCAACGTGATAATGCCAACCGCCAAAATCAAGACCGCCCTCTCAATAGGCAAGGAAACAATGACGAGCATCGCTATGGCAAGCTCAAATTCACCATGCCAAAGTTTTCCGGAAGCATTGATCCCGAAGACTATCTCTCATGGGCATTGAAAGTTGACAAGATCTTTCGCCTTCACAACTTCGATGAAGAGAAGAAGATCTCAATGGCATCCCTTGAGTTCCAAGACTATGTTCTCATTTGGTGGGAGAAAATTATAGAGAGAAGAGAAGCAAAAGGCGAACCTCCTATAACCACTTGGGCTCAAATGAAGGAAGTCATGAGAGCACGCTTTGTGCCTACCCACTATAATCGTGACTTGTTCAAGAAGCTACAACTCCTCAAGCAAGGTACCAAGTCCGTTGATGAGTACTACAAGGAGATGGAGATTGCCATGATAAGAGCAAACATCACGGAAGACGAAGAGCAAACAATGGCGAGATTCTTGAATGGACTAAACTATCCCATTAAGAAGATTGCAGACTTCCAACCATACAACAATCTCCTCGAGCTAGTACATCAAGCAACCAAAGCGGAGCGACAAGTTCAAGAAGACTACAAGTACTCCAAGTTCAACTCCAAGAACTTCGGCTCCTACAACCAAGCTTCAACGACTTCGGCTACTCCTCCTACCTCTACCAAGCCATCTACAAACTTCGGCAACAAGCCAAGCTACAAGAATGCGACTACATCGAGTCGTTCACCTTCTACCAACAACTTCAAACCAAGAGCTTCCTCAACTACAACTCCAACCAAAGACAACAACAAGACGAGCTCCATCAAATGCTTCAAGTGCCAAGGACGAGGCCACAAGTCATTTGAGTGCAAGACCGTTCGCACCATGCTCATCAACGATGACGGATCATATGACTCCATGAGCGATGATGAGATGGAAGCACTTGAACATGTCGCTATGCATCGCCAAGTGAATGAAGAAGAAGACCGTCAAGTGTTTTGCGACAATGACTCAAGCCCCAATCTTGTTGTCTCCAAAGTCTTAACGCTCCAACACCAACAAGATGACGACCAACGATGTCACATTTTCCATACGAAAGCCGGCATCAATGGACGCTCCGTCAAGGTTATCATCGATGGAGGAAGTTGTCACAACTTGGCAAGTGAAGAGCTATGCGACAAGCTTCATTTGGTCAAGACGAAGCATCCTCACCCCTACAAGGTCCAGTGGCTAAACGACACCGGAATTCTTCGAGTCGAGCACACCGTGCAAGTCTCTTTCAAGATTGGCGCCTACAAGGACACTCTTGAATGTGATGTGATACCCATGTCCATGTGCCACCTTATTCTTGGACGTCCATGGCAATATGATCGTGGAGTCACACACAATGGACGGACAAATTACTATCATTTCAAGATGAAGGGCAAGGAATTCATGCTCCGACCAATGTCTCCAAGTCAAGTAGCCGCCGACAAGCTTTTAACTACCAACCATCGTGGAGAGAATGGTGAGAGAGTGAGCCACCAACAAGAGAGTGAGAGTCACAAGCCAAATATGAGCGACTCCACGATGAGTGACAAGAAACAACTAGTGCTATTTGCCACCAAGAGTGAGATGAGAGAAGTGTGTGAGAACCCATCGAGTGTCTTCCACCTTGTGTTTTTATGCAAAGGGGAAGCTAAACCTTCTAACACTTCACCACCTCTACCTTTAGTGTTGTCTAATTTGTTGCAGGAATTCTCGGACGTCTTTCCCGATGAACTACCTCCGGGTCTACCTCCACTTCGCGGAATCGAACACCGCATCGACCTCATACCCGGCGCACCACTTCCAAACAAGGCTCCTTACCGCGTCAACCCCGAGGAAACAAAGGAGATACAACGGAAAGTGCAAAAACTCATCGACAAAGGTCATGTACGTGAAAGCCAAAGCCCTTGTGCCGTTCCAGTTATTCTCGTGCCTAAGAAAGATGGAAGTTTTTGCATGTGCTCCGATTCTCGACCTATAAATGCTATCACCGTTAGATACCGTTACCCTATTCCACGCTTAGACGACATGCTTGATGAATTATGTGGTGCCACCATCTTTTCAAAAATTGATCTAAAAAGTGGGTACTACCAAATTCGCATTCAAGAGGGTGATGAGTGGAAAACGGCTTTCAAAACCAAGTTTGGGTTATATGAGTGGCTTGTTATGCCAATGGGCTTATCTGAAGCACCCGGTTCATTTATGCGTCTTATGCATTTTTGTCTTCGACCCTACATAGGTGTCTTTGTAGTGGTTTACTTTGATGATATCCTCGTTTTTAGCAAGACGCTAGAGGACCATGTGACACACATCCGTTTGGTTTTACAAACCCTTCGGAAAGAGCGCTTATATGCTAATATGGAGAAATGCACTTTTGGTGTTGACAAGGTTGTCTTCCTAGGATTTGTCGTTTCTTCTCAAGGTGTTCACGTTGATGAAACTAAAATTGAAGCAATTAAAACTTGGCCTCAACCAACGAATCTCATGCAAGTGTGTAGTTTCCTTGGTTTAGCCGGTTTCTATCGACGTTTTGTGAAGGACTTTAGCACCATTGCTATGCCTCTACACGCTTTGAGCAAGAAGAACGCACCCTTCATTTGGGGTCCTTCGCAAGACACCGCGTTCAATGAGCTTAAAAGCTTGCTCACGCACGCACCACTTCTAGCCCTACCAAACTTTGATAAACCTTTTGAGATTCATTGTGATGCTAGTGGTACCAGCATAGGTGGCGTGCTAATGCAAGAGAAGCGCCCAATTGCGTACTTTAGCGAAAAGATGTCGGGAGCGCAACTTAACTATCCTATTTATGATAAAGAGCTTTATGCCTTGGTGAGAGTTTTACGTGTTTGGGAACACTATCTTAGACCTCATGAATTCATTCTTCATACGGACCATGAGATTCTCAAGTATCTCAAAGGTCAAACTAAGTTGAACAAGCGTCATGCTAAATGGAGTGAGTTCATTGAGTCTTTTCCCTATGTCATCAAGTACATCAAAGGCAAGGAAAATGTAGTGGCGGACGCGCTTTCCCGCCAATGCATGCTTGTAACACAACTTGAGTTGAATGTGATTGGCTTTGAGCACATAAAAGATTTATATGAACATGATCCTTTCTTTGCAAATGCTTATGCTAAGTGCTTGACTCACACTTCTTGGGAACATTACTACATCAAAGATGGATATCTTATGAGAGCTAACAAACTTTGCATTCCCGAGTCTTCGCTTCGTTTGCTCCTTTTGCAGGAATCACATGGAGGGGGACTCATGGGACACTTTGGAAATGACAAGACGTTTGCTACCCTCTCGAAGAACTATTTTTGGCCCAAGATGCTCCGTGACGTCTCGCGACTCACCAACCGATGTTCTACATGCTGCAAAGCTAAGTCCAAAGCTCAATCTCATGGTCTTTACATGCCTCTTCCTATTCCATACCATCCATGGGAAGACATAAGCATGGATTTCGTACTTGGATTGCCTAGAACTCAAAATGGCAAAGATTATGTGCTAGTTGTCATAGATCGATTCTCTAAAATGGCTCATTTCATTCCTTGTAACAAGATAGACGATGCTTCACATGTTGCAACTCTCTTTTGTAGGGAGGTCATTCGTCTACATGGCGTGCCGAAAACGATCGTGTCGGACCGGGACGTCAAGTTCTTGAGTTACTTTTGGAAAACCCTCTGTGCTAAGCTTGGAATCAAGCTCCTATTTTCTTCGGCGTACCATCCACAAACGGACGGCCAGACGGAGGTGACGAACCGCACGCTTTCGACGCTTCTTCGTGTGTTGATCAAGAGGAACATCAGGGAATGGGAGCAATGCTTGCCCATCGCCGAGTACACCTACAACCGCGCAAGACATTCGACCACCGGCAAGTCTCCATTCGAGGTCGTCTACGGCTTCAACCCGTTGTCCCCATTGGACATTCTACCTCTACCTATACAACAGCGCATCAACATGGACGCAAGTGCACGAGAAAGCTATCTCAAAAAGGTGCACGAAGATACAAGGGCAATGATCAAGCGACAAGTCCACCGTCTCGCCACCAAGCTCAACGTCAACAAGTCACCAATGGTGTTCCAACCGGGAGATCTTGTTTGGCTTCACCTTCGCAAGGACCGTTTCCCACACGAGCGCAAGTCCAAACTTCTACCTCGCGCCGACGGACCCTTCAAGGTGCTAGCATGCTACAACGACAATGCCTACAAGATCGACATCCCACGAGACAAGTACTCCGTGAGCGATACTTTCAACATCAAGGACCTATCTCCTTTCCATGGTGATGAAGATTTCGATCCGAGGTCGGATCTTTCCCAAGTGAGGGGAGATGATGCGGAGCATCCTAAGGTCATCCCCATGGACCCTTCATCGCCTCATCAAGTGCCCAAAGGACCAATGACTCGAGCCCGTGCAAGAGCTCTCGAGACCGAGGTGACTTCACTCCTTGCTCTAAATCCTTCCGATATACATGAGACATGGCTTCTACCCTCATCCGGAACTCTGTGTATACTCAGGTACTTGGATGAAGGCCACGGGATAGCTCTGCACAATGGTCAAGATGGCAAGTTCGACAAGTGTCGGGAACAAGAAGAAGGAAGGCTGAAGATGCTACAGGCACCGGATGTCCGGCCTGCACCGGACGACCGGCGACTTCCAGGCACCGGACGACCGGAAGCCACCGGACGTCCGGCCACTCCCAGACGACCGGACGACCGGAAGCCACCGGACGTCCGTGACAACGACCACAGAAGCTAAATAGCGGAAATCCGAGGATTACCGGACGTTCGGTCCCTCCGGAACCTCTGGACGTCCGGTAACCAGCGGACGTCCGCCCCGACGGCGACCACTCGTGTAATATATACTCGTTGACTTCCTCCTTCCGCGGTAGCTTTTGGGATAGCTCATTTCAGACCTCTGTGGATTCTCTCCTACGAGACCGCGGGCTCTTCAGAGAAGATCCACCTCGGATTCAAGACCTCCACATCGGGGAAGATCCCAAGGGATATCCAAGACCTCCTCCAGGAGAAGACTATCTTTGTACCACCGTCGTTGACTATGGATAGTGTATCTCGATGTGTATCGTGGATCTAGCACTTGTGTGATCATATTTGTGTTGATTTGAGTGTTTCCTCTTGTGTTTTCCCTCGTTTCCGCCTTGTGTTCTCCGTGTTCGTCGTGGGAAATTCTCCAATCGTGAAAGATCTGCTGATTAGGGTTCCACCCTACATCATGATGTTTTGCCTATGTATCCATACATGTATCAAGTTTCCGATTAATACAATTCTAGCATGAATAATAAAGATTTATCATGATATAAGGAAATATAAAATAACAACTTTATTAGTGCCTCTAGGGCATATTTCCTTCAGTAAGTACCTCTATTTCTCATGGTATTCTTTTCATGGAGATATTTGGGTTGTGTGGCAACATAATATATTGTAGCAGCGGAAGCCCTTGGTCACCTGGAAAGGGACCTTAAACAGGCACGCGAAGACTTGCACTATGTGGAATCGCAGCTTCAAGCTAGTCAGCATGTCCTACGTCAAAGGAGGGAGGATAGAAGCGCGCCTTAGGCAGAAAATGACCGACATGCGCATGAGATTGAGAACCTCAAAGCTCGACTGGTCGCCGTAGAAGTGAAAGATCAGCACACTGGCGTAGACATGGCCCACCTAGCCGAGGTAGGGCCAACGGGGCCCGACGTGGAAGAAATACCCACAATCTTGGTGTATGAAGATGTCTTGCCTGCCGCTCGATTTGCCTAATAGGACTGTGCGTTAGACACCTTAATAGATGGGCTGGACCTGGTGTAGTTAACGTAGTGTATATGACTATGTATCAAAGTACTTTACGTCATTAGTGATGGCAATTTATCCATGGATCGGGATATCCATGGCAATTTATCCAAGGACCTAGTTGGGCAAGGGTATGGGGCGCATTTCTGCCTATGGATCTGTGGATTTGGATAGCCGTGAACAGCTGGGTTGGGCACGGATATAATTTCTGCTCCATGGATTTAATTAGATACCTGTATGATAGGTGGGGCCATATATATGTTAGTCACACTGGACTAAGCAGACGTCCAATCCCATATGGTCGCGATCACAGAAGGTCAAAGCCAAGCGCCCAGTGCCCCGGCCCATGTTCCTTGATCCCCCACCACTAACCTAATTACACTAAACCTAATCTAGTCAACCCCCAATCATCCCGAGTCTCTAGCAGTCCAGCTCCCTCCAGAGCACGGCGGCGCTCTGCGTTTGACAAATCTCAATCGTCGCCCCCGCCTCTCCCTGGACATCCACCCCATACCGACAACCGGTGGCCAACCCCGGCGGCCGTGTTCGTCGACCGGAACCTAGACCGGCCTCGGCAATGAGTATCGGTGATAGGGTGACAACAACATACCCAAGGTCAGACCCCCATCACACTCCCACTCTCCTTCCCCAATCGGGGATCGATATCTTCCTAACCAAGTTGCATCCTCTTGTAGTCTGAGCAGGACTCAACCTTTAATGGAAGGGGCAGGGGCAACAATGGCGGTAACGATAGGAAGGGTAGGGCCAGGATTGTTATCATCAGTACAAAAAAAGACACGTCCGTGACATTTTGGGCCAAACGAAACTTTTTTCTGTCATACTTATGACACTTCTATGACAATAATTGTGACAAAACACGGTATCATCATAGATGTGGTGGGGTCCTACTTCTATGACAAAAAATCATGACAGAAAATGAGCTTTTCGTCCTGGGCGGGATGGAGACGCAGCTGCATGACATTCTTTGGGCCGTCCATGACGGAAAAACCATGGTAAAAGCGAGGGCGAGGAAAATATCGGGGTGTTCCTGGTTACGATGGGTGGTCGGGGCCGAGCGATGCGCTCCTCTCATACAAGCACGCGCGTGAGTGCGAGGCGTTGGGCTCTAACTGAACCCGAGCGAGTGCACTGCAGGCTACGCATTAATGAACCCGAGCGATCGATCGATGGCTGTTAACTGAACCCGATCGAGCGATTCCTTCGCTACTGTTGCTAACTGAAGCTGATCGATGTTGCCTCTGCATGAACAGTGAACGTTGCTGGTGGGGTTTGGATGAACAGTTCCCGGTGGGGGTGGCTGAACATGACCCTGTGGTGTTGCCTCTGCATGAACATGACCCCGTTCGATCGAGCCGGTTGGGGCTGCATGAACAGGAACCCGTGGAGGGCTGCATGAACAGGACCTCCCCGTGGAGGGCTGCATGAACAGTAGACGATTGAGGGCTGGATGAACAGTAGCCTGTGGAGGGGTGGTTGAACAAGAGCCCGTGGAGGGGTGGTTGAACAGGAGCCCATGGAGAGGGCTGGTTGAACGGTAGCCGGTGGAGTAGCGTGTGGTCGAGGCTGAATAGTCGCGGGTGGAGGCTGGAGGAGGTCGACGGTGGATGAACAGTAGCCCGTGGAGGCTGGAGGGGGTCGACGGTGGTGATGAACAGTATCCCGTGGAGTCCCGTTTTGCGGTACGCCACACCCCTCCCGATGAACAAGACCCCCGTTTCGACCGTAGTGCTCCAACACAAGTCCGTTTCCTCCGTTTTGCGGTACACCACACCCCTCCCAATGAACAGGACCCCCATTTCGACCGTAGCGCTCCAACACAAGTCTGTTTCCTCCATTTTGCGGTACGACATACACCTCCCGATCAACAGGACCCCCGTTCCGACCGAATGAGGTTCGTTTCCTCCGCTTTGCGGTACGCCAGACCCTTCCCGATAAACAGGATCCCGTTTCGAACGTGGCCGATCGAACGCAAGGCCTTATCCTCCGTTCTGCGGTACGCCAGGCCTCGTTTCCATCTGTTGTTCCGTCCAAGCCAGTTGGCTCCCACGCGTTCCGTTGCCTCCCGGTGAATACGACGCATTCCGTTGCCTCCCCATGAACATGACGACGACGTAGTTTCTCTGTTCCGACCCAGCCATGTAACTGAGCCCTGGCCGTACGTATGCGCGAGTAGGTGTTCAAGACCCTGCCCGTATGTACGTGCGTGGCCGTATTTTCTTTCTTGCACAATCGCCGATGTACGTACGTGTACATGCTACGTGTGCGCCTCTACTACGACATGTGCGCGCCTCTACATCGACTAGTATGTACATACACGTTCAAGACCAGAATGACAACGCTACATACGCCTCAACCAGGTGGGTCCTGACTATCAGGCACTTCCTTGCGTGCGAACATGTAGCTGGTGGGTCCCAGCAGTCAGGGGGGCGAATCATTTTTTTGCTCGGACGCACTTCATTGCATGCGAAGAGGTAGCTGGTGGATCCAGCAGTCAGGGGGGAACATTTTTTTTGCGAAATAGGGTGGCCCGTCAGGTGGGTCCCTGCTGTCAGGTGGAGGAATAATTATTTTGCGCGTAATAAGGAGGCACTTCCTTGCTGTGGCCGTGGACCCAGTTGTCAGCCTCTCCACGTACAGTCCACATCCGATGGAAGCCGTTCGTTGACCATGTTGACCATGCATGCCAAGGGCACCAGTGCGGTGGACGATGGCAAGGCCTAGGAAGGGGACGACGCAGAGCCGGGGAAGACACGGCAGTGGATGCCCATGCGTAGAGGACTACGAGGTTTCACTAGTTCACTATGGTGTGAGGCTGTCGTCACCGTAGAATAATAGGGGGTGTGGGTGAGTAGAGGGATGGTGAGGCCTCTGCGGCAGCACAGCCGGCCACGGGAGGCAGGAGCATGCGGCATGACCGGCGCTTCTTTGGGCGGCTAGAGCAAAAAGACCAGAGGTTGAAGAAGCACTACGGCCGTTGGATGGACATCGTACGGTCACTGGAGCTAGAATCGTTCATATTGACTAAGCTGACAAAGCATTCCGTCCCCGTCAACTTAGTAGGCCCACAAGTCAGCCACCCACCAGGGTGGGTCCCAAGTTGCAAGGGGAGTATTCAGTTTTTTGTGCGTAATAAGGAGGCACTTCCGGTGGGTCCGAGCTGACAGCGGGGGGAACATTTTTTAACGAAATACGGTGGCCCGTCTGGTGGGTCCCAGCAGTCGGGGGGACGTTTTTTCACCAAATACGGTGGCTCATTCGGTGGGTCCCTACTGTCAGGTGGAGGAATAATTATTTTCCACGTAATAATGAGGCTCTTCCTTGCGGCTGCCGTGGACCCAACTGTCAGCCTCTCCACGTACAGTACTCTTCCGATGGAAGCCGTTCCTTGACCATGCCGCGCTGAGAGCAAGGGGGGTGGATGACGGCGAGGCCTAGGAAGGGAACGACACGGAGGCAGGGAAGACTTGGTAGTTGTTTCCCACGCGAAGGGGAGTACGACTATACGAGGGTTTACAGGTTTGTCTGTCGTCGCCGGAGAATAACAGCAGGTGTGGGTGAGTAGAGGGATGTCTAGGCCAGCGATGGGAGTACGGTGGGGCGGTGAGGCCTACGCGGCAGCACAGCCGGCCATGGGGGGAGGGAGCAGGCAGTCCCGCTGGCGCTTGTTTGAGCGGCTGGAGCAGGAAGAGCACAGATTGAAGAAGCACGACGGCCGTTGGATCGACATCCAACAATCACTGCTTGTGTGCCAACCTTTTTTTAGGAAGGCCTCAAATCTATGGCAAACATCATACAACCCATCTGCCATTATTTCTAATAATTTATAGCCAATTTGCTAATTCTTAAGGTTTTTTTGGAGCCCATATTCTTTTTGTTGGCATTACAACCCATATTGTGGCCACGGTTAAAAAATTATACGAAATTATTTCGGTGCGGCTCGAACTGTTTTTAATCCCAAAATTTTGAGTCACATTCAAAGTGATTTTAAAAATAAATGTATATCAATATAAAATCCAACAAATTGTCCACGCATAAAAATCAATGCAATTTAAAATCTCGAAATGAGAAAAAGAAATTTGAAACTAATTGTCGATTTGATGTGTTTTAAAAATGTGCAAATATAAAGGAGTTTCTCATGACAGTAGCACGATACAAATAGAGATGACAGCAAACTAATATGGATGAAGACGTTAGGCCCGTACCAACCTAAGGAAAAAAGCTTATTCATGTAGTCCCATAAGAGATGATAAAGCACTCACTGGAATCACTTAATAGTATATATTTTTGTGCACTTCAAATGTATGGTTGAAATCACTCTTGTTTACCAGTGCTGAGATTATATCGAAAGATTATCAAGAATTTCCAGCAGAATTAAAGCACAGGCTGGGATACATTTCATTGTATTGTCCTGTGTAGTTCCACTAAAATGTATGATTGGCACAACATGATCCCTATTTGCACAAGTAGGAACAAGGTGAAACCTTCATTATCTTAGTGAGAAAATATAGAAAGACATTAGCATATTACTCTAATAGTAGCATCAAATTCATGTTGGACGATACGCAAAACATTGCCTCATTAAACCAATGGAAATAAATTGACATGCAAAACAATAGCACTATTATGTCATGAAACTAATAATATTCCCTCCCTGCTCCACCACATGTTTCACCTCCATAGACAAACATACACACGTACATGATTCAGCATAGGGTGCTACTAAAGATTTGTTTATCTCCGACAGGAAAATTAGGTAGCAAAAATTAGTGGTACTTAAGTACTCCTAATTAATTAAGTGCGACAACAGAAGTGGAAGGGCACCCTGGAAGATCATCTCACATGTAAGGTAGTCGTTGCCGGAGCCCTTGAATGGCCTCGACTGAGGCCTCTGGCTTCAGCAAGATCGCCTTTGCACTATTTATTATTCTTCTTCTTTCTCTTCATGCTCTGTTTCTCATTCTCCTCACCAGCTGGTGAAACCAAGTACATGATTGGCTTTCTATTTCAGAATTGGTTTTGTCAGTGAGGGAGTATATGTGTACTAGTAAAAAATAGCATTATTTTCTCATGGCAGTCGCAAAATAGAGATGAACACATGCATTAAATATCATTCTTACGTGAAGGAAGGTTATGGTGCCAATATGGATGATGAGGGTTGGAACACATATCTCCCTTTGTGAAGTTCCACCAAAATGAACCAACTATTCCATTATGACATTCTAGTTAAACAACACAAAAGTCACTTCTTTTAAAAAGAGTTTTGTGCAGTGCACCAAAAGGTCACAACAGCAACCAGGTGAAATGGATATCCCTGTTTACACAAAAAGCTACAGAGGAAACAGTCAGAGTCTCAAACAATTGTAGGCAAAACCATTTGGCTAAACTTGTCATGGCTTATAACAGTGGCATGGCTTCATTTTTACCAGGGGCATTAGATTAAGAACAACTAAATATTTGGTATAAGGGCATGGGACAGTGGGTGCACCAGCAGTCCAGCATAGCACATATTAATAAAGGTTCCACATAGAAAATATCAAACAGTTTACACATAGATATATAGGTTGGAAATAGCAAATAGCAAACTTGTCCACATAGTTTGACAAACCCTACTAAAACATAGATGAATATGCAATAGACATGTTTATAGGGCGGTTAAACCTCCCCCCTCGTATGTTACGCCTGGCCGTGGAGACATATAGGGCAGCGGATCCATCGGTTCAGGCGGAGGTGGAACACTGGTCGGCATCCGACTGTTCAAGCACTCCCACCTTGCCTTGCCCGCTAGAGTTTTCGCCTCCGCCCTTCCCCAGCTGATGATATCGAACACTAATGCACTTGGGGGCGGCATCCTAGCTCTCTCCTCCGCATTGCTCTCGAAGTAGATCCACCGGCCCAAATTGCACAGCTCCCAGTTGGAGTGCTGCTTGGCAGCATCAATGGTCCCTTTCTGGTGTTCACGGGAGATAGTTGGATCTCCCTCCATCTCTGCAATCATTCTTTAGAACTCCTTCACACTCTGCGACCAACACTTCACATCGTCGGCGATCCGTTCTGCCCTCTCGTGCCACCGCACTGCCCTTGTCTCCTATAGGAACTCGTCTAAAAAAGCTCCCACCGGCTGTAGAAGCTCGGGGAAGGACTCGTACACGTAAGGAAGTGGCAAGGCAGAAGGGTCATGTTGGAGATGAATGGGCGATGGTTGCGCCATTGTTGCACACCTAAACATATGGATCAAATAAATAAAATACATATATCAACATGGTAGGAACTCGTCTGACCAAGTGATGACGTGTATAAGCACCCTACCGCCAGGGGCCCTGGCGATAGCCTGTCCAACCCTACCGTCAGAGCCAGTGGCGATAAGAAAAAGGGTCAAATCTCAAAAAAATCAAACAGGGGTCACATCCTGAATTTTCATCCAAAAAGGGTCAAAACATGAAAATTTGTCGCACCATGTACCTAAACAGGGGCATAAAGTGGTGATTCATAGTTTGTTGCCTCAAGAAACAAACATCCGAGAAACATATCTGGGTTGGTTCCATTTTTGTTGTCTCTAGCCACCTACTCCTCTGTGTGGATAGCAAATCTAGTCCTGGTCATACCACTGTGTTCAGTGTTACCCCTATATTTCCCTTTTCGACCAAGAGACCGGTTGGATGACCAGTCTGTACTACTTTCACCCCCTTTCCTTCATGTTTGTACCAAGTCCGATGTACTACATACTAAATTCCCCCACCCCCATTTTAATTCTTGTTTGAACCAAGTACAAGATTCGACTCCATGAAGTAGCTTTACCTCTAACAATAGAAGAAAAAAATAGGTGACGTTGGACCATCTGATCGAGAGGGGCTGAGAGGTAGAAAATGATGCACATGCAGCGACGTAGCGAGCTGGGGAAGTAGAGCTAAGGCGGTTTTAAAGGAAGATATACCTGAAGGTCGTCCGGATGTGGATAGGTGGGCGGCGAGAGGCCGGATCCGCACACACTAGGGCAATGACGAAGGCATCGGAGGACCTCCCGCGCCGGTGCTCGGCCAGAGATAACGATCCGGCCGGAAGTGGGTCTCCTCCCTCGCTGTCGACGACGGCCTAAACGTAGCACCTCCTCCCCTTCACCGGCGGAGGGGGGTACGTCCGGATCTGTAACCAGCGGTGAGGATAGAAAGACAATGTTTTTTGAACGGAGAAAGACAGTGTTACCACCCCTATCTTGTTAGATCTGGAGAGGATGAGATTGTGTGAATAGAGCAACCCTAGCAAGCAAGCGCGGAGGCTCCGGCCTATATATACGTAGTGGAGTAGTTTTCCTTTTTCACTCCATCAAAACAATCGTTTAAAATTGTGTACTACGTGCCAGGTCGCCATTTTTTTAGCTGTTGATTGTTTTTTGAGATAGCTACCCGCTTGTTCCAAGTGGTGTTACGGTGTGCCAGGTCGCACTTTATATCGTTCGAGTCTGGTACAAGTCCCTTAGGCTAGCCAAAGTGTGTCTAACAATTTGAGCAACTCAAGTTAGGCAAGTGTGGCAAGTGTGGGAAAAATAATGCGGCAACATAAGAAAAACATAGTCACAATCCAAACAGCCCCGTAATTTTTTGTGACATGCATGAAAATTTGGTTAGTTAAATTTATAGTCAAAATTTGGCAAGGTGCATCAAATTAACACATGCAAGTATCAAAAGGGAAGTCACGGCATGCATGCATGCGTTGTACTCCCTCCGTTTCCAAATATAAGTCTTTTTAGAGATTGCAACAAGTGACTAGATATGAAGCAAAATATGTCTACATACATCCGTATGTAGTAGTCCATTTGAAATGTGTAAAAAGACTTATATCGAGTGTAGTGCTTTGATGTGTCGCGTCAACTCATACAAGATCGAGAAGTTTGATTACTACAACAACCTCTCCCTCGCGGACTGAGCTCCGGTGCCTTAACTGCACATGCCTTTGGCTACGTGACGGGTGGGCCAACCACATGTTGGGCCCACCTATCATAGACGTAAATGCAGGAGTAGTAAGTCAATGAAGTTGCGTCCCTCCCTCGCGCATGAGCGTGGTGGCTGGCAGGACTAGTAGGAGCTTTCGCTACATGCTTCTTGACGGCGGCGAACTTGCGGATTGAGTTGACCATCATGTCGTCCATGCGAGAGGCGAAGCCGGCATCGGCGAGAGCTACGACGCCAGCGGTCGCCAGCACCGTCTGGAAACGATGCGCGTTGCGGGGCCGCAGGCCGGCGCCTTGGATAATTTGGCACAGCCGACTACCGCTCGCGACCATCGCCTCCACAGGTGCTTCTGGCTTCTGGTCACTTTGTCTTGGATTGGAGTGAGCAGTGTTGCGTAGTGATTGAGAAAGAACATTTAGGGGTTGTTTGGTTTGTGACTAAGCCTAAGGTTAGGCATGTTTGACCAACTTAGGTGTGTGTTTGTTAAGATTCCCTTAGGCAAGTTTGGCAACAATTGTATGGTAAAGTGTGGCACTCCTAGGCCTAGAACCAAACAACCCCTTATTGTCAATCTAACCCTGCCATCCATGCACCTCTTTGGTTTAGAGTTAGTTCAAGGTTAGAATCTAACTCTAACCTCTAACTGAGTTAGTAGAGTAATCCTCGTCTCGGTTCATCGCCATCATACTTTCCCCATTTCTGTGTTTTCTGTATCCTGCAAATCAAAGAGGCGCTTAAACTGGTTTAGGTCCGGTAGTTTTTTATAAATGTGTCATGTCCAAAGTTTAATGAACGTGCTCCGGTTTCTACAAAAATAATCCGGTTTCATGTAGTAATTCATTTATTTATTTATTCTTCTGCGGGGGGTTTGCATGTAATTCATGAGGTCTGAAATGTAAAGTACCCCGGCATATGCTCCGAGTCGTGCATGCACTAAGACCCAGATGCTCTATGTCCCACATGTCGGTAAATTGGAGCACGTGGAAATAGCCTAGGAGTACATATAGGAGGATAAATGTGTGAAAAAATTTGTACGGTGAAGCTTAGCTGCGGTTCGAAAAAAGACCTAAAGTGATGTAAGGTATAGGTCGCACACACCGAACTAGTGGTAGTACTAGACGTACGACTGCTTTTTCCCTTAAAAAAGAGGTACGAGTGCTCAGTACTCCTATTCTATCAACGCGAGTCCCATCTGACAATAGCGTCTGTGCTACAGCTAACTCTCCTGCCTCGTTTCTCTCTTCTAATTCCAAAATCAGCCGATGCCCGGTGGACGGGGTGGGGAGTTGTCGATAGTCGGTTTGCTCAACTACGGCCACACCTCACATTGAAAATGTTACTACTGGAATAAAAATGCCATATAGTCCTATACTAATAAAACATTAAGGCCACGAGGCGATGCAGTGCTGGTTACAGGAGGCAAGAAGAAGAGATGCATCCATCGACGACATCCACCTCCTCGACTGAGGGCGTGAGCACACCGAACAGCGGCTAAGTAGCAGCGGCTTTTTGTGTCCAGGTCGACGTGCTTCTGAACAATGGCGTCCAAAGATTCGAGCCGCTGGAAGAAGGCCAACGTCTTTCTGTCCTTGCTGGCCTTGTAGTGGCCTAGGTAGACGATTTTCTCGTAGACGTGGATGTGTAGGTCGACGGTTTCTTGCATGGCGAGGCGCTGCACGACGAGCGCAACCTCGAGGTGCACATTCTTCATCGCGACCTTCGGCAACTGCACGGCCACCAAGGCTTGAAAGAATTCGTCACCATGGAGGCTGATGAGGGTGGACGGCAATGAGGAGCCTGGGCGCGCGAGCGGGAGCAGTACGGCAAGGTCGTCCCCGCACTTCTTGACGGGGGCGATCTTGCGGATGTAGTTGACCATCATGTCGTCCATGCGAGAGGCGAAGCCGGCATCGGCGAGGGCTACGACACCGGGGGTCGCCAGCACCGTTTGGAAACACTGCGCTGTGTGGGGCCGCAGGCCGGCGCCTTGGATGATTTGGCACATCCGACTATCGCTCGCATCGATCGCCTCCGTAGGTGCTTCTGGCTTCTAGTCACTTGGTCTTGGATTGGAGTGAGCAGTGTTGCGCAGAGACTAAGGAGTAGATGGATTGGAGTGGTGGGGCGCCTTTATATGAGAATCCAAACTCTGTTGCATTCACATCGTGCTGGCTTTATTATGCTTCTCTAATTAATTCCCTCTGCACGTAGAGTAATTTGAGGATGCATCATTGACTTTTCAATGTCTCGGTAACCGCTACCCTCCCCCTCCTTGGCATTCAAGCACCTATGGAGGCGACTGCCGCTCGCATCTATCGCGTGTCAGGAGATGTTCCCGTCAACGACGAGGTGCCTATCGTGACTTTGTAAATTTCAAGATGATACTAGTATACTCAATATTGTGCACCGAGACCAAGGCCGAGAGGAAAACGAGAGAACTACGTATTTATTTACGGTGTAGATTCACTCATTTTGCTCAATATGTACTCCGTCTCGGTGTAGTCTAGTCACTTGTTGAAATCTCTAGAAAGGCAAATTCTCCTTTCTGGTTTATAGGGCTATACTAGCAAGTAGTACTACAATAGTGGGCTCACATAGCAATTTTGTCTCATGAAAGAGCCTGGCTATATGCGTGCTCCAAGGTTCGCAACTGCCACGTTCGGATTGCACTACTGCTTCTATAGTATCGAATCCACTGCTGCATGTCCATCCACCGCGAGCGGGAGGGATAGCTTGTTGTAGTACTATAAGCAAAAGCATGTCGTCGTCCGCGAGCCACCGTGCGCAAGGGTGAGGGAGAAGGCATGTAGTAGTAAAATCAAGCTTCTCCTCGTTGTACGAGTTGATGCGACACATCATAGCACTGGCCCCACATGGTTGCCTCTAAACTTGGCTGAAAGACCCGCAGTGTACAATACTCCATTTGCTGCAACCTCTAACATTTGCCCCACCACAAATTAAAATATATATTCCTGTCTTGACCAGATGAGCGTGCAAACTAGAATCACCAGGATAATTGGTAGGGCCAAAAGATTATTTTAAGAACATGGTTAATAGTATAGCCAGCTGCTGGATATAAGCCAATGCCATGTCATCTACAACCCATCTTATAGCCTACATGTACAATAGTAGAACAAAAGAGTGTACTACTTTTTTAGTATGTGGCCCACCTTTCATTGTCACAAAGTGCCTAGGAGCACGTGCTAGAGCTGGCTCTTCACGTAAAGCCCGCTTACCTTCTCTCTCCTCTTCTCTTTCCTCCAACTAAGTAGAAATATACTAGTTTATTCCTTACAGCCCGCTGACTCAGCTCTATTGTACTTGCTCTATGCTTTACAGGCACGGTACACGCTATCCTAGACTACTCTACACATGAAACTGCCACACGAGCGTCCGGGCTGCGCTTGGCTTTTCGCCTCTTCAGGAGTACTACTGAAGTGGAGGAGTACTATAGTATGCTTCTGGCCATCTGACACCGATTGAACTACTGCATGTCCACCGCGTACGAGAGGGAGAGCGTGTACTGAACGAAAGCTTCTCCTAGTCCTGCCAGCCACCACGCTCATGGGCGAGGGAGGGACGCAGTTCCATTGACTTACTCCTCCTACCTTTCTGTCCATGACATGTGGGCCCAACAGGTCGGTGGCCCACCTGTCATGTAGCCAAAGGCAGGTGCGGTTAAGGCGAGAGGGCGTTGTAGTAATCAAACTTCTCGGTCTTGTACGAGTTGACGCGACACATCAAAGCACTGCACTCGATATATTTTTCTATAATTTGCGTTTACCGATGCATTAATTACAACGCATGCATGCATGTCGTGACTCTCCTTTTGATACTTGCATGTGTTGATTTAATGCACCTTGAAGTAGTATGAATATGTGACGGTAATGCTTTGTAATGCCCCGGCCCTAATAAAGCGAGAGATGG
This sequence comes from Secale cereale, assembly GCA_902687465.1. NCBI lineage: Eukaryota > Viridiplantae > Streptophyta > Magnoliopsida > Poales > Poaceae > Secale > Secale cereale. The sequence continues at coordinate 354,861,965 of LR738710.1, forward strand.
TTGTGCACGAGGAGGGCGAAATCATGCACACGGAACAGGACCCAACGATGGGGCTCTCTATGGTCTCGATGGACCTCACCTTGCTCCACTGCCCCTTGTGCCTCCGCCCCTTGAAGCCTCTAGTGTTTGAGATTCGAATACACCTCGTACGTTCGGCCGATCGAGCAAGGTGCAGGTTTCTTGATTGATGTGTTGTTCGATTGATTTGTGCAGTGCAAGGGAGAGCACATGGCTTGCGCGGACTGCCGCTTCGAGCGCCCCGGGAACGAGCGGCAGTGCGAGAAGTGCGAGCGCCGCAGTGGCTTCGACGTGCGGAACACGGCGGTGGACGCCGTCCTCTCCTCGGTGAGGGTGGAGTGCCCGCACGAAGTCTGTGGGCTCTACGTCACTTACCACAAGGTCGTCGATCACCAGAGAGTGTGTACGCTCGCACCCTGCAAACGCCCTGTGCCCGTCTGCGGGTACGAAGGCCCGCCACCGGTGCTCTCTCACCACATCAGCACCGTGCATCCCATGCCTGTGCACAGGATCCAGTACGGCAAGGCGCTCCAGCTGCAAGTGCCACTGTCGGATCCATGGCTCTTGCTGTTCACGGAGGAGGACGGCCGCGCGTTTTTCTTGGTCGGCGACGTGCTCGACATCAGCGCACCTATCGCCATGTCAGTCGTCTGCATCAGAGCAGGGGCGTCCCCACTGCCGCACTATGTGTCCAAGCTGTGGGTGAACGGCCCACCAGGGGAGCCCAAAGGCAGGACCCACGCTGTTAAGGCGGAAATGGATGTGACAAGCAGCAGCGATCCCGGCGACGTCGCCGTGCAGGAGCTGACCTTCTGCACAGTTCCGCCCAAGCTGCTGGCCGGGGCTAAGCTGGTGTCCCTCCACATTTAGATTGACAAGCTCAGGTCCTAAATGATTCTACAGTGCCTTATGTTTATCTTAGTAATATACTAACATAGTGTTAGCTCGGTCTACTTTGGCTTAAGAGATGGTGGGTTTTGGTGGCGATGCAACAATTACCTCGACATCAGATCAGTCGTGAAAGTAATTTCGAACAGTCGAATGGATATTTTATGTCCGTTGGATATAAAGATCCTTTGGGTAAGAAGTAACAACTTATATGCTTTTTTTTGAAACTGAACAACGATACTAGTATAATTTTTGTTGACATGCACTAATATTTTCGAAACGGACGTCGGGCTATAGCTAGAAGGGCGATTGGGACGCGTCATCAGCCCATACCACGGTGACCCCCAATTGGGACGCACTGACGGTGGATTTTCTCCCTCGCTGATGTCGACTGTGTCTACGCAGAACATTGTTCCCTTCCCCCAGCTGCGGGATCAGGCCAGATATGTGACCAGTGGTGTGGCCACCGTCATTCTATGCTTGTGAAGAGAGCAACCCAAGCAACCAGGCTTGTAGCTTAGGCTCTTTTTCTCTCCATATTAACCATTTTATATTGCGTACGTGTCATTGAAGAGTGAAATGATGGTTGCTTCTTCCGACTAACATACTGTGTGATTTGACTACTCCTTTAGTGGCCCCTACATGTACTCCCCCTACATGTATGCAATAGTCACACGTACACATGGATGCAAAAACGCGCGCGATGCCCTAATGCATGCATGTCCGAGCACACGACGGAACACACACGGTCACGCTCAAGTGCTCAATCTACACGTGCATGCACACACATGCTCAGCCAGGGTGAGCTAGTGACCGTATAAACACCAGAAAATGTACATATTGAGCGCAATGAGCGTATTATGAAGTCTAGTAACCGTATTTTGACAAATATACTATGACAGACAGTGTATTTATCTCATTTTAAATTAAGCCATATTAACTGGAGAGGAGGCAGTATGGACTAGCATTACTTTGTTGAGTCCCATCAACTTGCCGAATGAGGAGAAGCTTGCAGGACGGGAGAAGCTTGCGTGCGGTGGCTCGCAGGACAAGGAGAAACTTTTGACTAATGCAAGTTGTCCTTCGCTTAGGCGGTGGGCATGCAACAGTTAATTCGGTGTCCTTCGCTCCATCCTGGTTTATTGGTCCTCCTTGAAATTTATGCCCAAATTTGACTAAATAATTTAACTAACAAAATATTAATGCATGTTAACAAAAATTGTATCGTTAGATTTGTATTTAAACATAGTTTCCAATGATATTTTTTTGTGACATGCATGAACATTTTGTTAGTTAAATTTATGGTCAAAATTTGGCACGAAATACGGTGAGGACCAATAAACCAGGATGGAGGTAGTAGTAGTACTAATATTGTTGCACTTCCCGAAAAGGTGAACAACCAAGCACAAACCTCATAGTAGTCTATAGAGGTACACTAGGAACCGGATGGAGGAGCGTCTGCACTCTTATTATATTTTTTAAATGTGATAAAGCAATCTTCAACACATTTGGTTCTCTTCGAGGGTTCTCGCATGTGATAATGGAAGTTGATTGCATGGAACACTTGCCACAATTCTCACTTAATTCTGGCTAAGATCCTGTTACAAATAGGACCGCTCGGTAATATTTCCTCTTTTATTGTTATTCAGCATGTAAACAGGTCGGCAAATCTTGCGCCGCATCTTTGTGCGAACCGTGCTTGCTGCACTTTGAATGTGGCCGAGAGCTAGCTTGATGAAATACCTTGCTTCCTAGTTCTTTTTTGCGGGGTACCCGCTTCCTAGTGACCAGTGTCTTGGCTGATCATCCTAAGAATGCTTATACATGAATAAAGCTCTCTTATTTACCCGCAAAAAAAAAGATTAAGCCATATTAACCGAAAAGGAGGGAGTATGGACTAGCAATACTTGTTGGTGTGTCCCGTCAACTCGCAAAACGAGGAGAAGCTTGCAGGACAAGGTGAAGCTCACTTACGCCTTTTGACTAATGCAACGTACCCTCGCTCAGGCGGTCGACATGCATCAGTTCGTTCGGTGTCAGATTGCCAGAGGCATACACTGTAGTACCGAACATGCAGAGTACCATCATTGTTCGACTTCAAGGTTTAGTAGTACGAGTAATAGTGCTACTAGAACCGCATGGTGGAGCCTTTGTACTCTTATTTTTCTTTAATATCTGATAAAGTATACATTTATTCCGAAGAAGGGCGGAAACGGCAGCCCAACATGTAATGATGATATCGATCAACCATGGTCAAATATATCTTGGCCTCCGTGCGAGCCCGTCTGTCTGTTCTCGCTCCTCGTCTCTCTCAAGGAACGACGGGTTGGCCATTTTGCCATCAATTGAGATCGGTTTGCTCACACTCGGGTCCCACATGTCTGTGATATGCCAAGAGGAGGTGCGTTGACCGACTGGCCATACGCGTACTTGGTTTTGCACCTTCATACTGCTCCTCCCTCCGTCCCAGTTTACAGGGCACGCTTCATTATGATGCATTTCTCTCAATGCATTTCCACCACCAGAGAGACTTTAGACGCATTTTGTTTAATGCTCAATTAATTAGGGCGTGGTAACCGCAATTTTCTCTCGATGTAGTACTACGGAGTGCAGTAAGTGCATGCATGTGTGTACCCGGGATGGAAGCACTGCATGCATGTGTGTACGCATTATTTCCACTAGTAATAGATGCAGTGCTATAGCTACCAATGCTATTTTTCAAGCCGATCGCTAGTCGCCTTGGTCCCAGAGATTTTCTATTTCTCTGAAGCGCGCTCTATAAACAGCGATGGATGGAGTAGTATGAGCGGATTCAAACAATAGCGTACTGATGGTTGCTTCTTTCGAGCAACTTACACTGGGAAAGGTGGGGCTTATGATTTGACTGCTCATTACTCACTATTAATGCGGCGCAACAACTGGTCTGAGCCTCCCATGCGGCTGTGCACTACTCCCTCAGTTCTTTAATATACTTCGGAGTATTTGTCTTTCTGGAGATTTCAACGAGTGACTATTCAAATATTTGTCTCTTTAGAGATCCAAATGGACTACTACATACAGATGTATATAAACATATTTTAGAGTGTAGATTCACTCATTTTGCTCCGTAGGTTGTCACTTGTTGAAATCTCTAGAAAGACAAATATTTAGGAACGGAGGGAGTACACATACGAAGGAAAATGAGTGAATCTACACTCTAAAATATGCCCATTTGAAATTTGTAAAGAGACAAATATTTAGGAACGAAGGAGTATAATTTTGTGCATGGCACATGGACCCGGATGCCGAAGAGGCTTCTGGCAACTCTATCAAGCTTCCAGCATTTGTTTACATAATTGACGTACTATACAATAATTTTCCAGCGACATGAAATTGTACAATGGTGTGAGCTTTTAGCTTTTGTTTCGTGTGTCTTGCCATCGATGCTCTTTCGGAAACAATAAAAAACTAACTTCCTTGCTAATCAGAGCTAATATTTACATCACAACTGAAGACAAACTTGTGAGAAGGTGTTAAATTAAAATTGATCCATGCTTTCATTGGCAGCAAACTGAGCGTCCATGTTCCAAAGATATTTAGTGTGATTACGATAATAGAGGACTGCTGATGAAACAATAAACACACAAATAGAAGTCAGTCACCTTTGCACTCTCTATTAAAACTAACTAGTTGGAGAAGATTAGGCTTGGAGTTGGATGAGGAGGACAGAGCAAAACCAATCTCCCTTTGTGCAGTCGCACTGAAATGTCGAGACGTTGCCCGTGTGACATTTTGGTAGAACTGCACAAAACACTCTTAAGAAAAAAGTGATTTGTGCAGTTCACCAAAAGGTCGCAATAGCAACGAGGTGAAATGGATAGCCCTGTTTGCAAAAAAAGGTAGAAAGGAAACAATTACTAGCCAATAACAGTTGATGACACATGCAACAACAAAAAAGAAGCATATTCCTTTTCCTAAGGGTAGATAACAACACAGTTGTGTTTGTCTAAAACGGTGTGAGGACGAGATTGCAATATGGAAAGTATGCCAGACGAGCTACGTTTTGGGCAAAGAACTATGGAAGATCCCCATGCAGCGACGTGGGAAGACGGTGCCGGGACCCCGACTCATAAGTCGTGATCACCGAATGCACGTGTACAGTGATCCCAGAGATCAATGCTCACTGAACACACAGAAGCTGAATAACAAGAGTCTTACATCCATACATACTGTATTACACAAATAGGACCATAATGGTCAAGTCTTGAGTATATCATCGCAGCGGAAATCTTCAATGACAACTTGGACCCATGCCATCTGCCTTAACCCTACAGGCATTCTGACTGGGAAGCGTCCTAGCTCGCATGCTCGTCACCAAGAAATCTTCATCATAACCTGTTCTCTCATGCCTGGCCAATAAAATAACCAGTGGCAAGCCAATGAGTACTTTGAATGTACTCGCAAGCAACCCAAGTGTGATGACAGAATAATTATGCAAGGCTCTACTGCTAAGTTGGCAGTTTTGCGGAAAGCTAGTTTTTCATATGCAAGTATGATCAATAAATAACATGGGCATGCATGTGTCTGCAACAAGTATCAGGAGGTCACAGACTTCATTATCGAGAAAGAGTTGTAATCAACTCATGCTAAAGCTCATTGTAACTTTCTCACAATCACATCGACAGATCCACCATACTATGTTGTTTTCCAGAAACTTATGGACATAGTCTAAGTAGCATCACCCAACCGTCCTTGACCGCGGACACGGCTATTCGAATAGTTTGACACTCTGCAGAGGTTGCACAATTTACCCACAAGATCCGGGGAACTTCCGTGTCATCCACGACCCGCGGTACCTCAAGTACCCGGGGTAAGCACCCGATCACTATCTTTCCCTAGACGACACTAACACGGAGTCCACTCGATTGGTATGAACCCCCGTGCCCCACATTTCACATCTTAATATTTGTGGAGACTCGCTCCCATATTCATCACATACCACAAGCACGGGGTACGAACGGTGTGTCCGGTGCCCTGTAAAGACAGTCATGGCTGCCTATCCAAGCACGACCCCGTCCCGAGAGTGACCTCATGTCACCCCCGTCACTAGTAATGCGGGCACCATGCTAGTATCGACCTAGGTAATCAATAATGCCCTTTCCCATATAAGGGTAGAGTGGTTGCGCATGTTTGGTTGGGACGGTAGTCACACATAAATCTAATCCATCTCTGTAAACAACACTCTCAACAAGCCTCGGCACACTACTTCTTCACCAAGTAGTGCCCTAGTTTCTCATCAACTCCCAGGGGCATTAGTGGCACCCACTGGGTCATTTGCAAGTATGTCAGACCACACTTGTTTCACTCAATGCATAACCCTGACCCATTTTGCGTAGCCAACTACTATAGCATACATCTATCTACTCCCACCCACATAACCCTCATAGGAAGGTAGGGTCATGTTTGATGCAGGTTTCAACAGTAAGTAACAAAGGTAGCAACCAAAGTGGTTTCCACCTTAACATGATTTCAATGCATCGATAATAAGGTGCTATGAGACATGCTTAAAAAGTTTCTCGAACATGGTCAAAGGGCTGCTTGCCTTATCCTTCCGAGTCTTCAAACCTTCTGGTCCATCTCCGAGTACTTCGTTTATTTCATCAACTAACGATGGAAATAATCATAATAAGCAACACAATCAAAGCAAAAATAAAAGTGCTCTAAAAATAGGAGTTGGACTTTTCTAGGATACTTCTGGTCATATTAGAAATGACCAAGGTGGTTTCATAGGTATTGGATCAATGGGTGATTTGGAACATTCCAATATGATGGAATCAAGGGGTTTATGGATTTGAAAGAAGTGTACAGAAATATATTCTTGAATGATGAGCAAAGGCACCCATCAACAAGTCATGATTTTAGAAACATTTAGGAGTTGGTTTCATTGGATTTGTAATTAAAATGAATTTCCTAGGATTTTGCAAAGCTGATAAATATGAAGAAATGGCTCAATATTTGGTGGGGTACAGAAAGTATTAATAAAAATGTTCCAAAACTAAGTTTGGATATGACAAGCATCTAGGAATTTGAACCACTGCATTTGGATCAAAAATGATCTCTCTGTGATTTTCTAAAGTTCATCACACAAAATGGAATATGGGCATTTGATAATTATGTGTGAAGGAAATGTCTCTGGAATAATGTGCATGTTGCACCATGTGATAGAGAATGATTTATGGAGTCACTGGAAATTTGAATCACCAAATTTGGAGTTCAAATGAATTATTTAAGCATTTTTGAAGTTGACTGGATAAAGAAAAAGGAAAAGGGAGGGGTTATACCCTTCGCTGCGCTCAGGGCGGTGGATAGCCTGTGGGCTCGCCCAGCGGCTCGGCTGAGCGGGCGGAGGTGGTGACGCCGAAGGCGTCCTGGCAGAGTGCGCCTCCGCGCGGGGGAAGCGGCGTCTGCTGTCCCACCTCCACTTAAAAATCAGCGGGCCTAGTGTTGGAGTCGCTGACTCGCGGGGCCCCCTGCCAGCTGGGTCACTGACGCGCAGGGCCCAGTGTTCAGGCCATCTTCAACCTCCCGCCGTGTGTCCTCGCCGTAGGGATGAGTGGCTCCCGTCGGCGATTTGCCGGGGCCACAGAGCGTCTCCGGCGACGCTCCGCCCACCGGCGTGCTCAGGAGGGCACGCCGCACCCATCCATGTATTGCACGCATGCCGGGGAGGGCTGAAGCGGCGACGGCTTGGATGACCGCGGAGGCGACCATCGGTGTAGTTTGGCACAGCGGGGAAGAGGCGGGGGAAGGAGGAGCTGGAGCTTGGGGTGAGTCTGGGACGGTGCTGAGGTGGTGCTGGAGCGGCTAGGTGGAGGGGAAAGGGCCTGAGGCGCCCGGTATTAGGCGGCTGCCGGCGGCTCTGCTCCGGCCGTAGTGATGGCTGGAGGGCACGGGAGGAGGAGTGGGACGGTCCAAGAGGATCAGGAGAGGGAGAGGGAGTCCTGGGCATAGAGAGGGAGGCTCGGTATGGCCTTATGTGGCGAGGCCCTGGTGCACCGTGGGTGGCATCCGCGGCCATGGCCAAGGCAGTGCCAGGGAAAGGAATTGGCACACAAGCCCTTGTCTAGGGTGTTCGTGGGCATGGTCTAGGACCAGGGAGAGAAGAAAGGGAGCGGAGAAACGGTTAGAGGAGTCGCGCGTGTGAGCTCGCCCACTGGAGCTCGGGGTCAGCCGGCGCGCGTGCGAGAGGGGCAGCAGGAGGGAGAAGGAGGAGGGGGCCGACAACGCTGCGTGACACGGACGCCGAGGCTACCTCGGGGGACACGAGGGGGAGGCCCAAGGCTGTTGGGTGCTCCTGATTGGAGGTGGCTACAGTGCGCCAGGGCACTATAGCGTGCTCCAGAGCGCGAACCCTGGATGCCATGGCATGACCAAGGTGTCATTGGCGTGTCCCCTCATGTCCAGTAGTGCTAGGGGTTAGTAAACAAAGGTGTGAAGGTCTTGGATGCCCTGGGGAGCCACTGGAATGAGGAGGGAGGTGAGGAAGAAGGAGTTTATTGCTGTCCAGAAGTGTGAATTGGGGTTTTACCCCCTCCAATGATTGAGCTGAGGCCATAGAGAAGTTACTGGGTGTAGAGGATGATCAGGAGAAGCTGTGGTAAGAATTTGAGGTAAAGGGAAAAAGTAAAAGGGGTCCAAACAGTGGTTTTTGTAATTTGACAGAAGGTGTTTGATCATGTTTTGGGCAAGTAAAATAGCTCCACTTGACATGATACTTAACAGGATGGAATGTCACACACAATTAGGCCCCTCCACCAAATTTGAGCTCATTTGGGGAGAGTTACCAATGTAACTTTGGTGAACCCTAGAAATCAACAGAAATGGTTTCACCTTGTTTGAGTTCAGCTAATCATCTCCCCTTGATGCACCACTTGGTGTAGTATCATCATTTGGGGTTATGATCATGCTCACAAAGTTTGAAGCCCCAGGTAAAAAGTTGGTAATGTAAAGTTGTTCAAATTTGAATTTGAACAGAAATGGTTTTGGGGCACTTAGATCAAGTTATGCTTCTCCAGAACTTGTGCCATTTGGCATAGATGCATAATTACATCATTTTAGCCTGTGCACCAAGTTTGAGAGAATTTGGACAAGTTTGGCAATGTAAAGTTGCTCAAACTTCAAAATGGACATAATTGGTTTTGAGGGGATTAGAGGATGTTCCCTTGATATTCAAGGCATGAGGCTTTGCAAGATAATCAAATATGTCATATATGACATGATAGAATTTCCCTGGAATTTTTGGAGAATATTTCCTTGTAAATATTTCAAAAGCTTGAAACATCCAGAAAGGGTTTTGGAAGGATTTGTCCAATATTTTGAACATGACCATGTGTTGAAACTCTTATATATGGACAATATATGTCCTATGAGTCTCCCTGAATTTTGGCAAATATTTTTGAAATAATTAAATAATTTTTCCCTATTAAAGACCATTTCTGGCCTTAAGAAAAAGCTTTTAAATAAAATATAAAAATAAGTTTTAAAATTATGCTTTTGTGGTTTCTGGGAGTCCTATACCTAATAGAATTCAAATATACTTTTTGAAAGATTTTTCACACCCTAAATAAGGTACTTGCAGTGCAAACCTCAATTCAAGGGTTTTTGGAAAACTAATTTTAGAAAATACTATTTGGCCAAAATATTTTTATAAGAAAATTCTATACTGGTCTATACACATGGCATGATCATTGGGAAAAAGGTTTTGGATCAAGGAGATGAAGTATAAGAGTTGGAGGATTTATTTGATTTTTAGAGCACTAGCAAACGGCAGACAAAAGTCAAATCAAGCAAAGTCAAAAACACTCAAAAGTTTTTGTAAATCCACATTTTTAACATGATAATTAGCTTAAGCAAAGTGACATGAAAATCAGGGTGTGACAGACCTACCCCCCTTACAAGAATCTCGTCCCCGAGATTCCCAGACTAGGCGTGGAAAGAAAGGCGGAGTCTTGGATACGGGGTAGTCTTCACTTCTTCTTGTTGGTTCTGCTTACGGGTGGTGCTCCACTGGACCTTGAAGTACTTGATGGTACGGCTTTGCGTCCGTCGTTCTGCTTTGTCCAGAATGCATTTGGGCTTCTCGCGGTAGGTCAAATCAGGCTGCAAATCAATGGCTTGGTGATCAACATCCTTGTAGAGATTAGACTTGTCCTGAACTTGGAGACATTTCTGGAGTTGTGACACATGGAATACATTGTGCTCACCGGATAGCTCGGGTGGTAGTTCCAACTGGTAAGCCACTTCTCCTCGTCGTGCAGTTATCTCAAAGGGTCCAATGAACCTTGGTGCGAGCTTCCCCTAGACGTGGAAACGCTTGGTTCCCTTCAGAGGAGTTACCCGCAGGTACACACGGTCCCCCACATGGAAACTCATGTCCCGACGGTGAGTGTCAGCATAGCTCTTTTGCCTTGACTTGGCTGCCTTCAAACGCTCTCTGACTAGTTGGACTTGCTCTTCTGCTGCGCGGAGAATATCCGGTCCAAAGACTAGCCCTTCTCCAATCTCTGACCAGTTGAGGGGTGTGCGACATCTGCGTCCGTACAACACCTCAAATGGTGCCATCTGAAGGCTCGACTGGTAACTGTTGTTATAGGAGAACTCGGCAAAAGGGAGACAATCCTCCCACTTGGCTCCATATGCCAAGACACAGGCTCGGAGCATGTCTTCGAGAATCTGATTGACTCGTTCTGTCTGACCTCCGGTCTTTGGGTGGAAAGCCGTGCTGAAAGATAACTTGGTTCCCAAGGCTTCTTGGAACTTCTTCCGGAACCTTGAGGTGAACTGGGTTCCTCGATCTGACACAATCTCCTTGGGAACGCCGTGAAGACTTACGATTCGGTCGATGTAGAGAGCTGCCAGCTGGTTGCCATCATAAGTGGTCTTGACAGGAATGAAATGGGCCACCTTGGTCAAATGATCGACTATGACCCAGATAGAGTCATGTCCTCTATCCGACCTTGGTAATCCAGTGACGAAGTCCATTTCGACTTTATCCCACTTCCACTCAGGAACCTTGAGTGGTTGAAGCAATCCAGCGGGTTGCTGATATTCAGCCTTGACCCTTTGGCACACATCACACTTTGCAACATAGGTTGCAATCTCTCTTTTCATCCCGTGCCACCAGAATCGTGCCTTCAAGTCTTGATACATGTTGGTGTGAGCGTTCCTTCGACACGGAAATGCTTGGTTCCTTTGAGAGGAGTGGTTTGCAGATACGCCCAGTCTTTGACGCGGAAGTTTACTTCTTGATGACGGTGGTCGGTGTAGATCTTCCTTCTTGATAGGGCGTTCTTCAAAAGTCTTCTATCCAGTTGTCCGTCTCTTCTTTGTCTTCGGGCAGACAAGTATGCCATCAAATAGTGATGTTACCCAACTTGTCCAATTACTCCATGAGGTCTATGGGGGTACGCAAGGTAAGCTGGGGTATTGGTGGTGGTCTCCGCTGAGTATTTGCAAGGTCTTCCGGACTTAGAGCGAATGCCCGTGGTCAGAATCTAACAAGGTTGTGACTTGATAGGGCTTAAGGGTTTCAAGGATTCTAGTGAGTGAGTGAACATATATCATCTTATCCTTAAGCACGGTTTCTGAGATGCCAATAGCTCTATCTAGTACTTCGAATGAAAAAGGCATCTTCTCGCATAGACCAACTTCAATCACCACTCATGCCATACATATCCTCATGACCCTCAAGAGACGGTCTAACAAAATTGTATTCGCCTACGATCCCCAAATCCATATGTATGTCTACCCCTAAAATCCATGGGTAGGTCATACAAGCTGCTAAGCTTAAACTAAACTCCACAATCCAAGCACTCAACCTATTCTTGCAAGGCTCACGATAAGGCATCTCTATTCTAAGGAAACACGTCATATGCCACTCCAAGATTTTGTTTCCTTCCTATAGGTCAACTCCAATAGCCCAGTAATTTCCATCAATCACCACATGATCCAACAATTCTACAAATCCGATGTCTACGGTGTTCCACAAGATCTCAAGTCCCTATAATACCCAAATACTTGGAAGGATTATGCATTACGATAGTAAGTCCACCAAATTCCCATCATCTGGGTCAAGTAAACTCCAAGATCACGATTATATAGACCCTTAAATCAACTCCGACAAATAATCCAATCTCCTAGGTTATTGTCCACTGAGAAGCATGATATCATAATCAGGATCTAAATCCAATCTACTCCCAACCATGCAGGCATAACTAGCATTTATACCAACCAGAATCACCTACATAAATCCAAATCTCATGCCCAACGGTACTTCTACATACTTCCCCAAAGTCATGATCCCACCAACATGAAAACCTCACAATCCATCAAGGTCTCAGATAATTCCTCGAAGTCACTGATATAAAGCCACCAAGTCATCTGTCTTATATCCACAAATTGGTCTATCTATGGCATCGTCAGTTCTTGTGCTATATTAGGATGAAAATGTGCTTGTTCACTGCGTCCACTAGCTCCTTTACGAACCTAGTGTTGTGCAAGGTTATAAGGGTTTAATAGGTTCCCTTGCAATACTATAGGTTAGGCACATGGTTAAGGATTCATGCTGGAGTATCTCGTGAAGTCTCAAAGGGTCTAGGAATGGGGTTACTGGTCTGGAGGGTTAAACATAACTCTACGGGGTTGCAATTGATCGTGGAGGTTGTAGCAGAAGTCTTCAGTGCAAGTTGGCAGCCGAGGTAGAATCCTTGGTGCATCTTGTCTTGCGGGTCTTCAGTTGGGGAGAGAGAGAATAGAGGGAAGAAGCAGCGTAGAGGAGGGAAATGCCTAAAGGGGGTTCTATAGTGCAGGTGCAACAAACGGGTGCAAAAAGGCCGAAACAAAAGAATCAAGGCAAGGAAGGTGATATAGCCATGTTCTTGTTACCCGGGGCAAAAGTGTGACTTATATCAAAACACAAACAAATAAAAGCAAGCAACTCACAATCATGGTTCTATTTGAATCATCATACGGACTCGACTGCGCATAGGGGGTACACGACTCATCCTACCCTAGGGGTTCTCGGACTCAGTGTCGTGACTTGTGCCTCATGCAGTCTACTGAGTTTTCCTCAGGTGTTGCTATGCCCCTTGTAGTTGCTTGAGGAACGATCCGGGTTGTGCCTGAAGAATCTCCAACAACTTCTCGCCTGATGAGGTGATGTGGTGAAGGTGCCTCCTTGTAGCTGGCGTTGACTTTTCTTCTCTTGTCTCTTTAATCATGACGATCCCTTGTGCCTTCTGGGGCGTCGTGGGTACCAGGTAGGCAATCCATATGTAATGACAATAAGAAGGCATAATAGAGGTCCAACATGTCGGTTTCGTTGATGAAAACATCGACACCAAGAGCGGGGGACGAAGAGAACTGTTTTCCTGCTCACTATAGTGAGGCGGACCAATGGCAAGGTTCTCATCCACCGGTGGTTGCCGATACAACAACGGTAGTGACAGGATTACTCTATTAGCGATGCATATCATGATTTTGCGTAACCTATACCCTGTTCATCATAGGCCAATGTTGCATCTTCTTGGGGCACTGTCAAAGGTGTCACCATCTTCTGGGTCTTCATGTCCTCATCCACCGAGGATGTAATTTCTGTTGGTATCATCTTGTCGTGGTGTCACCAATCTTGCGTTCAGAAGAGGTGGGTGAGTGTTTGGCAAGGTGCACTCCACGAGGATTATAGAAAATCCAGTGGTCAGGGGCATAAGGGTTTTAGCGACCAAGGTTTTGAAGGGGAAGAGATCAAGTATAGCCTAGTTTTCGAAAAACTGAGATGGGAAGAGAAGTATAGGCAGTTTGGAAAACTAGTTTTACCCTAACTAACGACCATGCTAACTAAGGCTTCCTACAGTCAGGATGGCTCTGATACCAGCTCTGCCGGGACCCCGACTCATAAGTCGTGATCACCGAATGCACGTGTACAGTGATCCCAGAGAGCAATGCTCACTGAACACACAGAAGCTGAATAACAAGAGTCTTACATCCATACATACCGTATTACACAAATAGGACCATAATGGTCAAGTCTTGAGTATATCATCAGCGGAAATCTTCAATGACAACTTGGACCCATGCCATCTGCCTTAACCCTACAGGCATTCTGACTGGGAAGCGTCCTAGCTCGCATGCTCGTCACCAAGAAATCTTCATCATAACCTGTTCTCTCATGCCTGGCCAATAAAATAACCAGTGTCAAGCCAATGAGTACTTTGAATGTACTCGCAAGCAACCCAAGTGGGATGACAGAATAATTATGCAAGGCTCCACTACTAAGTTGGCAGTTTTGCGGAAAGCTAGTTTTTCATATGCAAGTATGATCAATAAATAACATGGGCATGCATGTGTCTGCAACAAGTATCAGGAGGTCACAGACTTCTTTATCGAGAAAGAGTTGTAATCAACTCATGCTCAAGCTCATTGTAACTTTCTCACAATCACATCGACAGATCCACCATACTGTGTTGTTTTCCAGAAACTTATGGACATAGTCTAAGTAGCACCACCCAACTGTCCTTGACCGCGGACACGACTATTCGAATAGTTTGACACTCTGCAGAGGTTGCACACTTTACCCACAAGATCCGGGGAACTTCCGTGTAATCCACGACCCGCGGTACTGTAGGATCGAAAGTAGGTCTAGAGGGGGGGGGGTGATTAGACTACTTGACAATATAAAAAATCTGCCTTTAGATCATGCAATTCTTTTGGCAGTTTCACAATTAAGATCAATACAAGTAACACCCTACACATGCAATTCTAGAGTATATGCAGCGGAAAGTAAATTGCACATGTAAAAGAGAGGTGGAGAAGATCAAACGCAGTTTGGTGACACGGAGATTTTTGTCGTGGTTCCGATAGGTGGTGCTATCGTACATCCACGTTGATGGAGACTTCAACCCACGGAGGGTAACGGCTGCGCAAGTCCACGGAGGGCTCCACCCACGAAGGGTCCACGAAGAAGCAACCTTGTCTATTCCATCACGGCCTACGCCCACGGAGGACTAGCCTTACTCGGGGTAGATCTTCACGAAGTAGGCGATCTCCTTGCCCTTACAAACTTCTTGGTTCAACTCCACATCTCAAAGACGGAGGCTCCCAAGCGACACCTAACCAATCTAGGAGGCACCACCCCCCAAAAGGTAATAGACGGTGTTGATGATGATGAACTCCTTGCTCTTGTGCTTCAGATGATAATCTCCCCAACACTCAACTCTCCTCACTGATATGGCTGTGGTGGAAGAAATATTTGAGTGGAAAGCAACTTGGGAAGGCTAGAGATCAAGTTTCATATGGTAGGAATGGAATGGCTTGATCTCAACACAAGGGTAGGTGGTTCACTTCTCAGAAAGTGTATGGTAGAAGTGGTGGTACTTTCTGATGGCTCTCCTCACGAATGAGGAGGGGGTGGAGGGGTATATATAGCCTCCACACAAAATCCAACCGTTACACACACATTTGACCAATCTCGGTCAGACCGAAGTGAAAACTCGGTTAGACCGAAAGTTCAAATATAGTGAACGTTGGGATTTTTGGTGGGACCGAAAATACCATCTCGGTGAGACCGAAGTGAGTCAAAGGTTAGGGTTTGCCATTTCGGTGAGACCGAAAATATAAACTCGGATATTCCGAATTGATGTCAACTGATCACAGAAGGTTGGCAGCCCTTTTTCTGTGAGACCGAAACTCAGAATCGGTTTGACCGAGAAGCTAGGGTTTGGAGAAACAACTGAAGAGGTTCATCTCGGTGGGACTGAGTTGGAGAAATCGGTGTGACCGAGATGTTAGGGTTTGTGTTAAGTAGTGAATAGTGCTGATAGTTGAGGGAGTTAGATCACCAAGCACTTGAGCAACAAGAACATTAACACAACCTCATCCCCTTTTAATAGTATTGGCTTTCCTATGGACTCAATGTGATCTTTGATCACTAAACCAGAAATGGAGTCTTGAGCTTTTGCCAATGCTTGCCTTAGCATTTGAGGGGTCCACTTCTTCAGTCATCTTGCCATACCAATGTGATTGGGTTTCCTGAAACATACTTGATAAAAGTATTAGTCCAACCACAAAGTATGTTGTCATTAATTACCAAAACCACCCAGGGAGCAAATGTGCTTTCAATCTCCCCCTTTTTGGTAATTGATGGCAACACACTAAAATTATACTAAACAAGACATCAAAGCTTATTGAAAGAAAGACAGAATTATCACGAAAGCTTTGACAAGCATGTAGTACACAGGCTCCCCCTACAAGTGTGCAAGATTTTCATAGATTATGGTTTTGGACTACCACAAGCACACAAGAGAGATAAGCAAGATGTGCTACATGCAGCTTGGCTATATGCATCAGAGCAGAAGAAAAGGAATTGAGTGATAATGCATATGTGCATGGTGATTTCTTGCAAACAAGTATTTACAAGCAAGTCACCATCATGCACATTCTGCAAGATGCATATACTTACCTTGAGGTTCCTTGACATTGTACCTGAAGGGATAAACTTGAGAAAACAAGGTTAGATAACACAAGAGTATTCCTTCAACCAACTGCAAGAACATCAAGAGTACCAAGCCAGGGAGGACATGTATAAAGAGTGTCTCATATTTGAGCACAGGCTTGAATCAGCAAACATGTCTCCGAAGCTAAAAGATTTTCAATGAACTCTGAGAGATTTTGCTTTTCATAGGATATCAATTGTGAAGATTCCTCTAAGTCTTCTCCCCTTAAGCTAAAAGATTCCATGAGATACTGTAGGATCGAAAGTAGGTCTAGAGGGGGGGTGATTAGACTACTTGACAATATAAAAAATCTGCCTTTATATCATGCAAAGTTTTTGGCAGTTTCACAAACAAGATCAGTTCAAGTAACACCCTACACATGCAATTCTAGAGTTTATGCAGCGGAAAGTAAATTGCACATGTAAAAGAGAGGTGGAGAAGATCAAACGCAGTTTGGTGACACGGAGATTTTTGTCGTGGTTCCGATAGGTGGTGCTATCGTACATCCACGTTGATGGAGACTTCAACCCACGGAGGGTAACGGCTGCGCGAGTCCACGGAGGGCTCCACCCACGAAGGGTCCACGAAGAAGCAACCTTGTCTATTCCATCACGGCCTACGCCCACGGAGGACTAGCCTTACTCGGGGTAGATCTTCACGAAGTAGGCGATCTCCTTGCCCTTACAAACTTCTTGGTTCAACTCCCCATCTCAAAGACGGAGGCTCCCAAGCGACACCTAACCAATCTAGGAGGCACCACCCCCCAAAAGGTAATAGACGGTGTTGATGATGATGAACTCCTTGCTCTTGTGCTTCAGATGATAATCTCCCCAACACTCAACTCTCCTCACTGATATGGCTGTGGTGGAAGAAAGATTTGAGTGGAAAGCAACTTGGGAAGGCTAGAGATCAAGTTTCATATGGTAGGAATGGAATGGCTTGATCTCAACACAAGGGTAGGTGGTTCACTTCTCAGAAAGTGTATGGTAGGAATGGTGGTACTTTCTGATGGCTCTCCTCACGAATGAGGAGGGGGTGGAGGGGTATATATAGCCTCCACACAAAATCCAACCGTTACACACACATTTGACCAATCTCGGTGAGACCGAAGTTAAAACTCGGTCAGACCGAAAGTTCAAATATAGTGAACGTTGGGATTTTCGGTGGGACCGAAAATACCATCTCGGTGTGTCCGAAGTGAGTCAAAGGTTAGGGTTTGCCATCTCGGTGTGACCGAAAACAACAACTCGGATATTCCGAAATGCTGTCACTTGGTTACAGAAGGTTGGCAGAACATTTTTGGTGAGACCGAGACTCAGAATCGGATGGACCGAGAAGTTAGGGTTTGGGTAAATAACTGAAGTGGTTCATCTCGGTGGGACTGAGTTTGCAGAATCGGTTTGTCCGAGATTACTTATGAGTGTGTTGAAAAGTGAAGAGTGCTGATAGTTTAGGGAGCTAGATCACCAAGCACTTGAGCAACAAGAACATTAACACAACCTCATCCCCTTTTAATAGTATTGGCTTTTCCTATGGACTCAATGTGATCTTTGATCACTAAACCAAAAATGGAGTCTTGAGCTTTTGCCAATGCTTGTCTTAGCATTTTGAGGGGTCCACTTCTTCAGACATTTCCATACCCATATCATCGAACTTTTCTGAAATGATTCTCAAGAGAATATTAGTTCAATGATATATATGTTGTTATTAATTACCAAAACCACCCGGGGATTAGTTGCACTTTCAATCTCCCCCTTTTTGGTAATTGATGACAACATATAGATCAAAGCTTCGACAAAAGATATAATCAAAGAATAATATCGTCGCTTTGAGAAGTATGTGATAAACAAGAGCTCCCCCTAAATTTGTGCATTATTTAAAAATTTGCGTTTGAATGCAAATGCACAATCGATTAGGATTATGGGTCACTCTTCCATGTCACATACATCTTGGTGGAGCGCACAAAATGATAAGAATGAGTAACATGCACTCAATCACCAAGCCAAGAGTAAATAGCCATACAATAAGAAATAGCATATGATAAGCAATAAGCACACATTAAGGCATAGTATGACTAAGCACTCATTAAGGTAGCATCAAACGTAGTAGCAAGCACACATAAAGTATCTGGAACCAAAAGAAACCAATGTATCTCAAGGAAAACCGGCAAAAGAACGAAAAGACGAAAGAGCACTCTCTCTCTCGAAGCCCTATGATCTATAACAATTTCTCCCCCTTTGGCAACAAGTTACCAAAAAGTTCGAAAAGGTATAGAGCTAAACGTCACTGCGGGCTCTGCTGGCGGCTCCCGTCTGGGTAGATGTCGGTGTAGAGATAGCTGCATCTGCGAAGACTTCTGCTGAAGTCTGCGGTGGAGGAGTGGATGCTGGAGCTGGAGGAACTGCTGGAGCTGTAGCTGGTGCTGAAGTGGTAGCCCTGGAGTCTGTCACTGGGATAGCTGCAGATCTGGATCCTCTGGGAACCTGAGCAGTCTGGCGATGAGAGTCCTGGACTAGATCATCCT
>LR738710.1:354880931-354903321 GCA_902687465.1 Secale cereale
GTCAGCTTCACGTCCAGAGCGTGGATCTTGTCCTCGACAATCCTCTCAAGGCTCTCCTGAGATTGCTCAATGCTGGCCAGGCGTTGTTCAATCCTTTGGGTAGCTTCAAGAATTTGTTCTCCAAAGCTCTTTGGCTTAGCTGCTGCTGCTGCTGCCTCTTTGTCAGCTTTAGCTTTCTTCGCAGCTTCAATTTTGGCTTGCCCTTCAACTGAGGTAGGATCCTCTTCATCCATCACAACTACGTTGTCCTCATGCTCTGGCTGCAGTGGCAAGTGCTTCCTATCCAACATGAATTTGCCCGTGCCAAACTTGGCGTTGATGAGCATCTGTATCTGCGGTGCAAACCCACATGACCTCTTCTGGTCAGCTGCAGTCCTCTTAATGGTTTCTACCATCAAGTCCATCACCTTAAAAGGTGCCTTCTCATCGAGAATGTGCAGCATGTTGATAGAATAGCCTCGAATCATCCGGTGGTCACCTGACTTAGGCATCAATGTATGCCTCAGAATAGTGTTAGTGGTGGTCAGACCTGCCTGGAGATAGTACACTGAGCCAAGCTTCCATCCTTCCAAATCAGCAGCTGGAATCTCCTTGTACATATTTTTCATGGAATCATGACTCTTCTTAGGAATCCCATAGACATCAATGTCGTCCTCTCTCTGCACTAGAGCGTTCAGAAGTTCTGCCCATTCTTCAACAGTCGAAGAAAACCGTTGACCTTCAGTCATCCAGGTGATTTTGCCATCAGGGTAGAAGTGGGCTGTGGCATAGAACTGCAGGATCATCTCGTCGTTCCATGCTGTCAGCTCTTGACCCACAAAGTCAGCAACTCCACATGCAGTAAAGCTCTCATGCACATGGGGAAAGAAGTCCCGGTGCTCTTCACTGTCAATGTACTCCCAGTCAACATACCTGGTGTCAGCAACAATGGGCTTCTTATCCATCAGCACGGTCTCATAGAAATCCTGCTGCTCTCTGGTGTGGAATCTGTGGTCCACAGCAGTCCTTCTCCTTACGGCATATGGATCAGACTGTCTCCATAGCCTGAGACCTTTGTCCTTCCTTGCCTTCATGTCCTCAGCTTGAGGATGAGCATC
The DNA here is from genome assembly GCA_902687465.1 of Secale cereale. Lineage (NCBI taxonomy): Eukaryota > Viridiplantae > Streptophyta > Magnoliopsida > Poales > Poaceae > Secale > Secale cereale. The sequence continues at coordinate 354,882,029 of LR738710.1, forward strand.
ATTGTGGAGTGGCAACTTGGGACGGAGCTTAAGCAACACATGCTCTTCATCTGATTCAGACGGTGGCATCTCTCCTTTGTTCTTCTCAGAAGCTGGAATGCTTCTGGTTGTTCTCTTGGGCTTGGCTGGAGCTGCCTTGACTGGAGCAGGCTTCTTGGGCTTAGAAGAGACTTGAGCCCGAATAGCATCACCCATGAACTTAGCTTTCTGAGGAGAAGGCTGGGGAGCATCTTCTTCTTCTTCTTCAGCATCAACTTGAGGTTCAGCATAAACAACCCTCTTCCTTTTGGAAGTCTTCTTCACCTTGCTTGGAGCAGGCTCTTCCAAGTTGAGCTTTTTAGCGACTGCAGACTGCTTCACTTTGCTTGTACCTTTCCTTGGTTGCTGCCCTTGGTGCTCTTTGGCAACCACATTCCTCTTGGGCTTGGAGGTAACTTCCTCAGCAACAAAGTCGGAGTCCTCATCATCAGAAGTTCTCTTCTTCCTGGTTCTCGTAGCTGCAGGAGGCAGACCACTAGGGGTGCTCCTCTCACCATCATCACTAGAGCTGCTTGCAGGACTTGTATCTGCCTCTGGAATTTCAGCAAATGGTGATTCAGACCTGTTCTGGCTGTCACTGACATCTGACATGGCTGAAAAACCTGTGAAAAGATAGGGTATAGGCAGAGTAGAAGAGTTATCACAACTGCAGAAGTTTTGAAAAAAATGAGTTAAAAACTTAGTTTTGAGTTTTCACAGAATGTATTTCGGTCAAACCGATTTCAGGTTTCGGTGCAACCGAAGTGCTCAACAGAAACCTACACACCACTTTCGGTCAGACCGAAATGGGTTTCGGTCCTACCGAAAACTTAGGGTTTCACTGAAACTTCTTTTCGGTCGTTCCGATTGGCACAACTCGGTTAAACCGAACTATGCAGTGCAATGGCCAGAGGCCAAATCGGTCATTCCGATTTTCAAAATCGGCTTCACCGAGATGCATTCCGTGGAAACCTAAACCTAAGAATTTTCCTCGAAACTAGACGATCTGAACTATTGTGTGGGGAACATATCAAACATGGATTGAATCATGGCAGCCTATCGTGCAAGAATCAGCAGTGGAGCACGAAAAGGGATCGGGACACACCCTAACTTGGTGGTGTCCCTCTACGGCGGCAACGGTGGAGATGATTACCGTTGACGGCGGCGGAGACCTGCGGCGAGGGCGCACAGGTGACGAAGGCGACGATCCGTAGACCAGGGCGGCGGCAGCAGGGGTCTTGGTGGCGAACGGTTTGAAGAAAGAAATCGCGCGCAGCCCCTCAGGTATATATAACCCCGTGCTGTCGGTGGGACCGAGTTGAAAAACTCGGTGTCACCGAGATGTATATCTGCTTGCAGTTACACATATCGGTCAGACCGAGAGTTTGAACTCGTTTCACCGAGATGAAACCTAGATCAGTCTAAGCGTTTCGGTTGGACCGATATTGAGAAACCGGTCAGACCGAAATGGACTTAGAAGGTTTTGGAAGTCAGCCTTAGACGAATCGGTGGTTCCGAGTGCTCCTCACTCGGACTGTCCGAAAAAGACTTGTTCAAAGTTGTGATATGAGCATGAATAGAATTTTGAGACAAGAAAGCATAGATAGCTAGGGAAAGGTGCTTAGGCATTCTTGTCCATCCATTTGGCCAGAAAAAGAAACCAAAACAATCAAAACAACAAATGGATGTCCTTGAACGAATAAAATCATGCATTCAACATGCTCACACAATAAGATAGCAACTGAAATATGTGTCAAACATGCACAACCAATCACTCTAGCTACTAGCACACAATTTGTCGATGACTAGGTCATCTATATATGAGTATATTGACTTAGGAGCCAAATGAGAACATTTGATCATAGGTCATACTCATCGTTTAAGCACAAGTGGGGTTACCACTTTTACATAAAGCATTTATGTGTTCACATCATTTGAAGATGCTTTAGCTCAATTTTTAGAGCAAAGCTCCCCCTAGATGTGAGAACCCCTTTTAAAGGGTCAAACTAACCTTGGGTTGTCGTAGAAGACTTCATGTAGATGTTGAAGATGTGGATGCTCAATGTTGATGTAGATCATCAAAAGTTGGGAGCAATCCTTTGGATTCGGGCACTTTCAATACCTACATGGGTTAGTCCCACAAGGAACAAACAAGAATATCCATAGACATAGAGTGAAGTTCACAAAAGATGATGTCCATGAAAGCAATGATTACCTTGTCCCTTGACTTACCAACAAGAGGGTTTGTGACTCCATGAACTAGTGCATGATGTGGAAGTTGATTGCACAAGTTCTTGCCAAAATGAATATGAGTGAAGTTTGTTGGCGGAGTCACCCTCAAGAACCTACTAGTTCTTCTTCTTTGGGATCCACATCATCTTGATGGGAATCCTTGGTGTTGTAGTTGAGCTTGACGAAGTAGAACTTGATGTGTCCTTGGGAACCCACTTGACCATGGCTTGGGGTGCTTCAATGAATGCATCAATCTCCTCTTGAAGCTTGTCCTTGGCCTTTAGCTTGTGGTCTTGTGGTGGAAGGTCATCTTGAGCTTGTTCCACATTGGAAGAAGTAGGATCATACTTCTCCTTTTGTGAGACAAACTGTGGAGTAGGGTATTGACCTTCTTCCCACTCAACACCTTTGGCGTTGAACTTTCGCTCAAAACCAATCCCTTGATTCTTCCGGTGTCTTCCTTGTTTGCGAACAATCTCCTCAAAGTTCTTGCTTCCGGCAAGACTTTTGTAGACACCTTTCTCTATGATTTCCTTCAATAAGCTATTTTCTTGCTCAAGTGTAACTTGGCTTGAAACATCGTTAGTGAAATCAAGAGAACTACTAGAAGCAACAATATTGGATTTAACATTGTTATTGTTACTACTAGAGGAAGAATTTTTCTTATGCTTGTCATGCTTAGTCTTAATAGGTGGCAAAAAATTAGACAAGAGAAGTCGTTTGGCAAGATATGAAGAACTCTTCTTTCGAAGATCATCATTGATCGCTTTTAGAAACTCATGTTCTTGCTCTAGAGTGAGCTTCTCGAAGCGTAGCTTCTCATGAGATCTTAGGAGCTCTCTATGATCTTCTTGAGTTGTTTCATGAGCTAACTTAAGAGTGTTTAGTTCTTTAGTTAGACGCTCAATCTCCTTCATAGCATTGTCATTCGACTCTTCTCGACTATAAAGACTACTAGCATTTTCATCATTACTAAGCTCACTAGATTTATCATGCAAGAGCTCATCTTCACCAAGCAAGTCATCCTCATCACTATCAAAGTCAATGAATTCAGGGTGTGTTACCTTGGGACCTTTAGCCATGAAGCATCTTCCAATTCCCTCATTCGGTGAATCAAATAAGTCGTAGGAGTTGGAGTTGGAGGATACGAGTGCAAGTCCAGCAACACCTTCATCTTGACTATAGTCGGAGTCGGAGTGATAGCTTCCATCGGATTGATTGTCAGAGTCGGAGCCGGAGACCCATTCACCAACATGAGCTTGATGTCTTCTTCTTGTGTAGCTCCTTGATGACTTGTCTTTTCTCTCCGAATCCTTGATTCTCCGAGAAGGTCTTCGTTCATAACGATCATCTCTACTCCTTCTCTCTCTCCGAGGTGACTCATCTCTTGCTCTTCTTCTTGGAGATTCTTCTCTTCTCTTGTGGGGAGCCGTACACTCATTTGAGAAGTGTCCGGGTCTTCCACAATTGTAGCAGTTTCGATCACGACTAGAAGATCTCTTTTCATCATATGATCTAGACTTTGAGCTTCTTTCTTTGCCTCTGTTCTTGTAGAACTTGTTGAAGTTCTTGACCATTAGGCTTATCTCTTCATTGGAAATTAGCTTGTCACTTGAGGTAGTAGGAGCATCACTTGTAGCTTTGTAAGCACCACTTGACTTGTTGTGAAGCTCTTCCTTATCCTTAAGTGTCATTTCATGAGCAACAATTCTTCCAATGACTTCAGTTGGCTTGAGAGTCTTGTAGTTTGGCATCATTTGGATCAAAGTGCACACGGTGTCATACTTTCCATCCAAAGCTCTGAGAATCTTCTTAATGATGAATCGGTCGGTCATTTCTTCGCTTCCTAAACCTGCAATCTCATTTGTGATGAGAGCAAGCCTAGAGTACATTTCAGCGACTCCTTCACCATCCTTCATCTTGAACTTGTCAAGTTGACCTTGAAGAATATCTAGCTTTGATTCCTTCACAGATTCAGTACCTTCGTGCATTTCAACCAAAGTATCCCAAATCTCCTTAGCATTCTCAAGACGACTGATTTTGTTGAACTCTTCGGGACACAAAGCATTGAAGAGAATGTCACAAGCTTGAGCATTGTTTTGCAACATCTTCAACTCTTCGGGTGTAGCTTCGCGATCCGGAACTTTTCCTTCTTCAAAGAAATCACCTTGCATGCCAACACAAATAATGCCCCATGCGGCTGGGTTATGACCAAGAATATGCATTTTCATTTTATGCTTCCAACTAGCAAAATTTGTACCATCAAAGTAAGGACCTCTACGATAATTACCCTCACTAGACGCCATACTCTCCTAGGTTGTGAAACCAAGCTTATGGAGTCCAATGCAATGGAAACCAAGGCAATGGAGACCAAAGCTCTGATACCACTTGCAGGATCGAAAGTAGGTCTAGAGGGGGGGGGTGATTAGACTACTTGACAATATAAAAAATCTGCCTTTAGATCATGCAATTCTTTTGGCAGTTTCACAATTAAGATCAATACAAGTAACACCCTACACATGCAATTCTAGAGTATATGCAGCGGAAAGTAAATTGCACATGTAAAAGAGAGGTGGAGAAGATCAAACGCAGTTTGGTGACACGGAGATTTTTGTCGTGGTTCCGATAGGTGGTGCTATCGTACATCCACGTTGATGGAGACTTCAACCCACGGAGGGTAACGGCTGCGCGAGTCCACGGAGGGCTCCACCCACGAAGGGTCCACGAAGAAGCAACATTGTCTAGTCCATCACGGCCTACGCCCACGGAGGACTAGCCTTACTCGGGGTAGATCTTCACGAAGTAGGCGATCTCCTTGCCCTTACAAACTTCTTGGTTCAACTCCACATCTCAAAGACGGAGGCTCCCAAGCGACACCTAACCAATCTAGGAGGCACCACCCCCCAAAAGGTAATAGACGGTGTTGATGATGATGAACTCCTTGCTCTTGTGCTTCAGATGATAATCTCCCCAACACTCAACTCTCCTCACTGATATGGCTGTGGTGGAAGAAAGATTTGAGTGGAAAGCAACTTGGGAAGGCTGGAGATCAAGTTTCATATGGTAGGAATGGAATGGCTTGCTCTCAACACAAGGGTAGGTGGTTCACTTCTCAGAAAGTGTATGGTAGGAATGGTGGTACTTTCTGATGGCTCTCCTCACGAATGAGGAGGGGGTGGAGGGGTATATATAGCCTCCACACAAAATCCAACCGTTACACACACATTTGACCAATCTCGGTGAGACCGAAGTTAAAACTCGGTCAGACCGAAAGTTCAAATATAGTGAACGTTGGGATTTTCGGTGGGACCGAAAATACCATCTCGGTGTGTCCGAAGTGAGTCAAAGGTTAGGGTTTGCCATCTCGGTGTGACCGAAAACAACAACTCGGATATTCCGAAATGCTGTCACTTGGTTACAGAAGATTGGCAGAACATTTTTGGTGAGACCGAGACTCAGAATCGGATGGACCGAGAAGTTAGGGTTTGGGTAAATAACTGAAGTGGTTCATCTCGGTGGGACTGAGTTTGCAGAATCGGTTTGTCCGAGATTACTTATGAGTGTGTTGAAAAGTGAAGAGTGCTGATAGTTTAGGGAGCTAGATCACCAAGCACTTGAGCAACAAGAACATTAACACAACCTCATCCCCTTTTAATAGTATTGGCTTTTCCTATGGACTCAATGTGATCTTTGATCACTAAACCAAAAATGGAGTCTTGAGCTTTTGCCAATGCTTGTCTTAGCATTTTGAGGGGTCCACTTCTTCAGACATTTCCATACCCATATCATCGAACTTTTCTGAAATGATTCTCAAGAGAATATTAGTTCAATGATATATATGTTGTTATTAATTACCAAAACCACCCGGGGATTAGTTGCACTTTCAGGTACCTCAAGTACCCGGGGTAAGCACCCGATCACTTTCTTTCCCTAGACGACACTAACACGGAGTCCACTCGATTGGTATCAACCCCCGTGCCCCACATTTCACATCTTAATAATTGTGGAGACTCGCTCCCATATTCATCACATACCACAAGCATGGGGTACCAACGGTGTGTCCGGTGCCCTGTAAAGACAGTCATGGCCGCCTATCCAAGCACGACCCCGTCCCGAGAGTGACCTCATGTCACCCCCGTCATTAGTAATGCGGGCACCATACTAGTATAGACCTAGGTAATCAATAGTGCCCTTTCCCATATAAGGGTAGAGTGGTTGCGCATGTTTGGTTGGGACGGTAGTCACACATAAATCTAATCCATCTATGTAAACAACACTCTCAACAAGCCTCGGCACACTACTTCTTCACCAAGTAGTGCCCTAGTTTCTCATTAACTCCCAGGGGCATTAGTGGCACCCACTGGGTCATTTGCAAGTATGTCAGACCACACTTGTTTCACTCAATGCATAACCCTGACCCATTTTGCGTAGCCAACTACTATAGCATACATCTATCTACTCCCACCCACATAACCCTCATAGGAAGGTAGGGTCATGTTTGATGCAGGTTTCAACAGTAAGTAACAAAGGTAGCAACCAAAGTGGTTTCCACCTTAACATGATTTCAATGCATCAATAATAAGGTGCTATGAGACATGCATAAAAAGTTTCTCGAACATGGTCAAAGGGCTGCTTGCCTTATCCTTCCGAGTCTTCAGACCTTCTGGTCCATCTCCTAGTACTTCGTTTATTTCGTCAACTAACAATGGAAATAATCATAATAAGCAACACAATCAAAGCAAAAATAAAAGTGCTCTAAAAATAGGAGTTGGACTTTTCTAGGATACTTCTGGTCATATTAGAAATGACCAAGGTGGTTTCATAGGTATTGGATCAATGGGTGATTTGGAACATTCCAATAGGATGGAATCAAGGGGTTTATGGATTTGAAAGAAGTGTACAGAAATATATTCTTGAATGATGAGCAAAGGCACCCATCAACAAGTCATGATTTTAGAAACATTTAGGAGTTGGTTTCATTGGATTTGGAATTCAAATGAATTTCCTAGGATTTTGCAAAGCTGATAAATATGAAGAAATGGCTCATTATTTGGTGGGGTACAGAAAGTATTAATAAAAATGTTCCAAAACTAAGTTTGGATATGACAAGCATCTAGGAATTTGAACCACTGCATTTGGATCAAAAATGAGCTCTCTGTGATTTTCTAAAGTTCATCACAGAAAATGGAATATGGGCATTTGATAATTATGTGTGAAGGAAATGTCTCTGGAATAATGTGCATGTTGCACCATGTGATAGAGAATGATTTATGGAGTCACTGGAAATTTGAATCACCAAATTTGGAGTTCAAATGAATTATTTAAGAATTTTTGAAGTTGACTGGATAAAGAAAAAGGAAAAAGGGAGGGGTTATACACTTCGCTGCGCTCAGGGCGGTGGATAGCCTGTGGGCCGGCCCAGCGGCTCGGCTAAGCGGGCGGAGGTGGTGACGCCGAAGGCGTCCTGGCAGAGTGCGCCTCCGCGCGGGGGTAGCGGCGTCTGCTATCCCGCCTCCACTTAAAAATCGGCGGGCCCAGCGTTGGAGTCGCTGACTCGTGGGGCCCCCTGCCAGCTGGGTCACTGACGCGCAGGGCCCAGTGTTCAGGCCATCTTCAACCTCCCGCCGTGTGTCCTCGCCGTGGGGATGAGTGGCTCCCGCCGGCGATTTGCCGGGGCCACAGAGCGTCTCCGGCGACGCTCCGCCCACCGGCGTGCTCAGGAGGGCACGCCGCACCCATCCATGTATTGCACGCATGTCGGGGAGGGCTGCAGTGGCGACGGCTTGGATGACCGCGGAGGTGACCGTCGGTGTAGTTTGGCACAGCGGGGATGAGGCGGGGGAAGGAGGAGCTGGAGCTTGGGGTGAGGCTGGGACGGTGCTGAGGTGGTGCTGGAGCGGCTAGGTGGAGGGGAAAGGGCTTGAGGCGCCCGAATTTAGGTGGCGGCCGGCGGCTCTGCTCCGGCCGTAGTGATGGCTGGAGGGCACGGGAGGAGGAGTGGGACGGTCCAAGAGGATCAGGAGAGGGAGAGGGAATCCAGGGCATAGAGAGGGAGACTCGGTATGGCCTTATGTGGCGAGGCCCTGGTGCACCGTGGGTGGCATCCGCGGCCATGGCCAAGGCAGTGCCAGGGGACGGAATTGGCACACAAGCCCTTGTCTAGGGTGTTCGTGGGCATGGTCTAGGACCAGGGAGAGGAGAAAGGGAGCGGAGAAACGGTCAGAGGAGTCGCGCGTGTGAGCTCGCCCACTTGAGCTCGGGGTCGGCCGACGCGCGTGCGAGAGGGGCAGTAGGAGGGAGAAGGAGGAGGGGGCCGACAACGCTGCGTGACATGGATGCCGAGGCTACCTCGGGGGACACGAGGGGGAGGCCCAAGGCTGTCGGATGCTCCTGATTGGAGGTGGCTACAGTGCGCCAGGGCACTGTAGCGTGCTCCAGAGCGCGAACCCTGCATGCCACGGCATGAACAAGGTGTCATTGGCGTGTCCCCTCATGTCCAGCAGTGCTAGGGGTTAGTAAACAAAGGTGTGAAGGTCTTGGATGCCCTGGGGAGCCACTGGAATGAGGAGGGAGGTGAGGAAGAAGGAGTTTACTGCTGTCCAGAAGTGTGAATTGGGGTTTTACCCCCTCCAATGATTGAGCTGATGCCGTAGAGAAGTTACTGGGGGTAGAGGATGTTCAGGAGAAGCTGTGGTAAGAATTTGAGGTAAAGGGAAAAAGTAAAAGGGGTCCAAACACTGGTTTTGGTAATTTGACAGAAGGTGTTTGATCATGTTTTGGGCAAGTAAAATAGCTCCACTTGACATGATACTTAACAGGATGGAATGTCACACACAATTAGGCCCCTCCACCAAATTTGAGCTCATTTGGGGAGAGTTACCAATGTAAATTTGGTGAACCCTAGAAATCAACTGAAATTTGGGGAGAGTTACCACTTGACATTACTAGCATCACAACAAAGCAAATAGTGTTGTTGTACATGTAGACCCGTGGTACCCATCTGAAATCTTGTTGTGCCATGTAGTTTCCCACGCTTTTTATTCTTTCACTTCTGCTTTGTCTTGAACTGATATGATTTGAATCGTGTCTCTATTTTGATCTGGCAAGACAATGCAGTGACCATAGGACTTAGATATATGTTTATTTGATGCTTTTATTATGTATTAGTACTTGGCAATTGAAGACTTGGTAGTTTAACCCTATCCACCTTACTAATGAACTGGTTCACCAAAATGAGTTTCATATACTAGTACATGCTAAACTGTTATGACTCTGCTTGTTTCTTGTTTTAGAATGCTGACAAAATATTGGGGAAGAGTGCCTTATTAAGCAATGGTAAAGGATATAATGCAGATAAGGTTCAGGATAGTGACACATCCTTGTTGGTCTCCAACAAAGCTGATAAAACAGCTAAGGAAGACTATCTCGAAGAAAGTGAGACAACCCCAAAGTCCTGTCTTGGTTTAGTGTTGGAGTTACTGGCCACTACCACTTGCACAAGCTATTCAAACTCACTGTCTGAATCAGTTCAGTTTCTTGAGTATCAACTACAAGCTGAAAGACATCGATCAGCTGTGCTGCGACAAGAAGTGGAAGGACTACGAAAGTCCATGGAGCATTCAGATGCATACTTTCTGGTGCAACAGCAAGCGTTGGAGGATTTTAGCACCAAACCGGACAAAGCTAATAAGCTTGCTAAGCTTATTGCCAGCATGGTGGATACCATGTTTCTTGAGCTCTTCTGAAGTTGTTTCAGTTATGCTCATGTTTTGCTGCCGCGTTTATTTGCACTGGTGGCCAATTTTAATTGCTAGTGTATGTAATATGTTGTTTTGTTCCCTATATTTGCAATGGTGGCGAACTTTGATCCCCAGTGGATGTAATATGTGTAATAGCGGTAATAGGCTAGCGTTAATTGCTTTCTTATTTATTTCCTTATTGTCTTGCTTATTTGTTTTCTTGTAGTCAGTGCAGTTCATTTTCCGCGGTTTGCTAGTGGCCGGAATAACCTATTTTTTAAAACTAGGCCACATTAACAATGGGCTACATATTTACTGTACTTAACATGGGCCTCCTACGGGCCGTACAAACAATGGGCCTTCTAAGGGCCGTAGAAATAATCGGCCTTCTGGGTCGTTGACACAATGGGCCATCTACGGGCCGTATCATCAATGGGCCTTCTACGGATCATATCATCAATGGGCCTTCTACGGGTCGTATGATCGGTTGGCCAAACATGGGCCAATAACAGACCACATTATGGTCGTAAATGGGTTAGAGTTGAAATCGTCTGTTCATGGGCCGACCATAATGGTCCTTCGTTAATAGGCCATATTTGATGACACTATGAAAACGGCCCAACGTATTAACGGGCCGACTATAACCACGGGCTGTATTTGGCCCACAAGCAGAGAATGATAGTAACGGGCCAAAAGTAAACGAATGCTGGAAATGAGCCCAAGAATAAATGGGTCGTATTTGATGACGCTATGAAAACGGCCCAACGTATTAACGGGCCACAAACGGGCCGACTGTAACCACGGGCTGTATTTGTCCTACAAGCAGAAAATGACAGTATCGGGCCGAAAGTAAACGAATGCTGGAAATGAGCCCAAGAATAAATGGGCCGTATTTGATGACGCTATGAAAACGGCCTAACGTATTAACGGGCCACAAACGGGCCGACTGTAACCACGGGCTGTATTTGGCCCACAAGCAGAAAATGACAGTAATGGGCCGAAAGTAAACGAATGCTGGAAATGAGCCCAAGAATAAATGGGCCGTATTTGATGACGCTATGAAAACGGTCCAACGTATTAACGGGCTACAAATGGGCCGACTATAACCACGGGCTGTATTTGGCCCACAAGCAAAAAATGACAGTAACGGGCCGAAAGTAAACGAATGCTGGAAATGATCCCAAGAATAAGTGGGCCGTGAGAAGGCCGAAAGATAACATGGGCTCGAAACGGCCCAACGGAATAATGGACCATTAATGGGTATAAAGTGATACACTCTTCATTACGGGCCAGTTTTACCACGGGCCTTTAATGGGCCGAGAGTAATAAGGGCCTCATATGGGCCAAAGACGTCATGGGCCATACATGGGCCGGAAGTTAAAACGGGCTGGAATTATATTAGACGTCCCAGATGACACTACTGGGCCTAATTTGGATAGGCCGTAAACGGGCCCTGGGTTAGCGGGCTGTAAATGGGCTATATGCGAACATGCCGTTAACAAGCCTGCCATGGTCCAGTCCTCCACCTTTTGACCAAGTCAAACGGTCCGGCCTTTTCACAGGAATGGGCCTCTGTTGGGCCGTGCCACGTGTTTCCTACAGCCAATGAGCCGACACGTGTTTTGGGTCCAATGATGAGCCGCCACGTACCATAGGCGCTTTGAGTCCAATGACTAGATGACATCAGTCCCAACGGTGAGCCGACATGTGTTTCCTACAACCAATGAGCCGACACGTGTTTCCTACAGCCAATGATGATTTTACACGTGGAAAATCCCCATTAGTCGGGGATGTTAACGGGTTATCGGATCCAAAACCGGACCCGATAGCTTAACGGCGTTACGTTACGGTGGATGCCACGTGTCGGTCACCCTTGATGAAAGGACTTCTGTGACGCATGATTTATCGTCATGGAAGTGGACACTTTCGTGATGATAATTTCGGTAATGTCATGGAACACTTCTACGACAGCACATGTATGACTATCTTGATTCTGTCATAAATTTGTCATGGATGTACATGCATGACTGAAAACGTGACCTACTGTGAAAAACACGTATCATCACGGAAGTGTATTTTTTTTGTAGTGCATCCCATGGAGGATTTTGCGAGGTCAACAACCAGCAATGGAGTTGCCATGCACCGACGAGCAACAGGATGTCGACGGCAGCACCGTCATCATTGGAAACGTTATTGCTAAAGTTTTTTGCAACTCAATGCTCTCCTATCTTGTGATATATGGGAGATTTTGTATAAACTAGCATAAACCGTGTTTTGTTGCATTTGTACAATTTAATTTTTTTCTTCATAAACTAGCTTTATTATTGGCACTTGTTCTAGAACTAGAAATAATTCACTAACATCCATTTTGTACAATTTAGTGTTCTTATTAAATTTTGACATACATCAGCTTTATTATCAACATCTTTGCTATAATTGGAAACAATGTACTGACCATTACTATGAAGACTTTACATTTCTTATTAAAAGATTCATTAACTAGCTTTATTGTCATCAAGGAGATTTATCTATTATAAATGTTTGCTCTAGATAGCTTCTACTCATCTAATTTATATCTAATACCCAGTCCAAAACATTAGAGCTAGATCAACAATTTGTGCATGAGCCCTATGTACAATATCATTTCTGCATGAGAGCACTAAGTTGATGGCATCTTGCATTATTTTGTCAGCTCCCAAAAATAGTGTTGCCCCTACAGCAGATGTCTCAAGCGTGGCTGCAGCTGCCATGGTCACAAGTTCAACTCCACAAGAGGATACCAGTGTAATGCCCAGGATGGGGCTATACCTCCTACGTGTCGAGGCACGACTTAAAGGTATAAGCCCATCCTAGAATGATCTCAAGTTTGGTATCTTTGCACGACTCATGTAAAAGAGGGATTAAATTGCAAAAGGAGATAGTTGGCTTACACTCTCCACTTCACACAATACATTACATAAGCAGAACATCATTCAAAACATCACAACCCGACTACGGGTGAAGATCCAAAAGAAAGATACCAAAACAACATAAAGCCACAGGTCAAGATCGAATCCTAGTAGAAACCACTACTGATCGTCGAAAACGTCACAAGCATATGGCCACAGTCTTCATCGAGCTCCCAGAGAAGAACTTGAACCAGCTCCTGCTTCATACTCGGTTGAACCTGCATCTGGTGTTGTAGTATCTGTGAGCCATGAGGACTCAGCAATCCCATAACCATGGGTAACAAGACTAGCAAAGCTTTGTGGGTAGGAAGAGGTAAAGTGGTGAAGTTGCAGCATCGACTAAGCATAATATGGTGGCTAGCTTACGAGTACAAGAATAAGATGAGCATCTACGCAAACGGTCGCCAAAGGTGATCGCTAAAGATCCTGAACTACATACGAGTCAAACATAACCCCACCGAGTTCTCTTCTCAAAGTGAAAAGAGACAGTCACGGTTACTCACACAGTTGTGTCTTTTACTTCGGATCCTCTGTCAAGTTTTCTACAACCGGACATTAACAAATTCCAATCTGCCACATAACCGCGGGCACAGCTTTCGAAAGATCATAACCCTGCAGGGGTGTTCCAACTTAGCCCATCACAAGCTCTCACGATTAGCTGAAGTGATAAATATAATATCATCACCCCTTATCTTAGGGAAAACCGATCAGGCTCGGCATCCCAGTAGCACAAGACATTTCGACAATGGTAAAACAAGTCCAGCAAGACCTCCCGGTGTGTCGACACCCTGATAGTAGCCGCGCGTATCTCGTCTCAGGCCACAACCGGATGGGCGATGCTACGGGAGCCAATCCTCGAGTTTCCCCGTGGTGGCCCCGCAGGACCCCCGTTTGGGACCAACACCATCAGCACTGGCCCCCCCTGCTATGTAGAATTAAGAATCCTTGGGTAGCGCTAACTCCCTATGCAATTTAATTAATTAATTAAGTTGTTATTATGAGCAAATTAAAACCAATGTTGGGCCTTGCTGGAGGAGTTTTATTCAAAGTCGAACTGTCAAGGGGTCCCCATCCACCCATCGTGTAAGGAACGCAAAATCAAGGAACATAATGCCGGTTTATCGGCGCCTAAGGTGGCATGAGTGGAACAAAACACCGAGCAAAAGGCCAAGCCTTTCACCCATGTCCGGTATATAGGTGTGTTAATAATAATTATAGATATTGTGATATAACAACAACGAGTTCCCTCCTGGAACGAACTTCATCTTCACCTGCAACTAACAACGCTATAAGAGGGGCTGAGCAAGCGGGTAACATAGCCAAACAGTGGTTTTGCTAGGAAGGTGTCAAAGGTTAGAGGTTTCATGGCAACAAGGAGAGGCTGACATAAGGATGGGTAGCGCGACATGTAACGATAGCATCGAGACAACTAAGCATGGCAATGGTAGTAAAGGTATCCAAGGGTATGATCATCTTGCCTGGGATTCCGCAAGGAAGAAGATCAAGTCCATGAAGTAGACGGAGCAACACAATCGAGCGAATCCTCACAACTCCGGAACGAAACCGAAGCTAACAAGAGAAGCAACCGGAAAGAAGCAAACAACTCGGTAAACACACAAGCATAAGCATGTCATGATGCACAAGCAAGCATGATGCATGTCCGGTTTAATTATGCATGGCAAGAGGTGAAGCATAAAGAAACTACACTAATTAGACATTTTAAATGAGGCCGGAAATAACAACAACAAATCCGGGAAATCCCCATGAGCAAGTTTAGTAATTTAAGCAAACAACGATTCACACATTTAATGTTGTTAAATGATGCGGATGGCATGATCAAGTTTATGCAATTGTATTAAAAGTTGACATGAAGTTGATAAGGAGAATTTGTCACCGTGGTGGAAGGAAAAAGGTGCCACGGCAACGATCCGAAAATGATGCACGGCAACATCTCAGTTCCGGTAACTCGCTGCGAGTCCGGTGCAAAAGAAGAATCGACGTGAGCAAGTCGAACAAGATGAAAGTGGGTTGATCCCGTCACCGGGTTCCCACGAGTCGGCGACGAGGCAACCGAGGAGCACGACAAAAGACGAAACGGGCACGATGCAACAAGGGACACATTTCATACAACACATGCATTCATCCACGGGCATCGTCTCGGGGTTATACCTTCGGAACACTCGATTTCCGAGGCGTTCGAGATCGTAGTGGAAGTAGTGGTTCACGAGGTCGTCAACGAAGTAGTCGTTCCGTAGAGGGAAGTAGACGTTCCGTAGAGGGAAGTACTTGTACTCGTTTCTTCACCGAAAGTAGTCGTACACGTTTCCGAAGAGGTACTCGCCAGCGGGGTACTTGTCGAGTCGTCGTTGACGTAGGGGTACACGTTCGTAGAGGTACTTGCGGTCTCGGCGACAGTAGTCGTTCGGGCGTCGAGTTCGTAGATGTACTTGGCGCATCAGTAGTCGTACACTGGGCGACGGTAGCGGTACTCGCGGTCATCGTGGTACTTCTATCTTCGGTCTCGAGTCGTAGTTGAAGTAGGAGCTCGTCGGTCTTGCCAAAACCGAACTCTTCGAGGCCCGTCGTGGTACTGGCAAAAATTACAGCACAGGCAACACAAAACAAACAAAAGTGGCAGCACGGTCTTGGCGAGAAAGAGGCCACGGCGCAGCACGGGCCAGTTCCTGGCGAGCGAACTGCGGACCCCTGGCGACGCAGGCGCGGCCCTGGAGATGGAGGGAGGCCACGGCCTGGCCTGCTGCTCCTGGAGACGAAGGAGAAGAGGCAGGGACGCTGGTCTCCTGGCGCGGTCGAGCGGAGGCTGCGAGGACGGAGGAGAGGGCACTCGGGGCCGGAGCAGGGCGGAGGACGAGGCCAACTCGGGCGACTTCTGGCCGGCCTGTCGCTGGAGACAGCAGGGGGCGCGACCCTGGCGGACGAGGCACTGGCGAGGAGACGGCGCTGGGGCGTCGGGGTGCTCGAGGCTCCTGCAGCCTCTTGCCGGCGGCGGCTTCCTGGAGGCGAGGCGCTGCGACGCTCGAGGTGGCGGGCGCGCGACGGGGCGCGCGGAGGGCCGCGGCGGCCCTGGTGGCGCGGCTGGCTGTAGAAGGAGGCACGACGGCGTTCGAGGAAAAGGGGAGGCGACGAGCGGAGGGAGAGAGCGAGGAGAAAGGGGATCGGGCGCTGGGGAGAACCGGGCGCTAGGGTCGGGCTCCTGGCGATGGACGGCGGCGCTGCTGGAGGACGGGCAGGGATTTAGATCGATGGGGAAGAGGGCTCGAGCGGCGCTGGAGAAGAGCGATCGAGGGAGATGGGTTCGGGCTACGAGGGAGATGTGGTCGAGAGGTGCTGGCGGCGGGGGGAATCGAAGGAGCGATCCGGTCGGGGTTAGGGTTTCGGGACTGGGAACGGCTGCGCTGGAGAGGCCTGATGGGCCTAGGCCGCGACTGGGAATGGAATGGGCCGGCTAGGAGAGGGAGGCTGAGAAAAACTGGGCCTGGCCAGATGGCTGGGATAGAATAAAAAAAGGGGGTCTGCTGTTTTTAAATAAAAGAGAAAGGCAAAAGGAAAGGATAGAGGTGGAATATGGGCATAGGGTAAAATTCCCTGGACTCACAAAATGAGTTTGATCAAAGAAAAAAATAGAAGTGGTAGGATTGAAAATTAAATTCAAGTTCCGTTGAATTTAATTCAAAAGGCTTGATCAAAGACTAGGATTTTGAAGTGTCCAAAAATGTTCACATTTTCGGAGGAACCTCGAAACAACGGAAAATAATTATTGGCACGGTTTTTGAAGGAGAAACTCGAAGTAGGAAAAGCATGGGGAAAATTATGCACGTGTGTTGGTTAATTCCAAACAAATGGAATATTATTATATAGCTCCCTAATAATATTGAGAGGCTTTTATATGTTATAAAGAGAAGTCATTCTTCCCTCGATTTAAATGGACCGACGGTCCACACAATTTATTTAGGTTGAGATGCAAAAAATTAATGACATGATGGCATGATGACATGATGCAATGCAAAAAATAAATAACACAAGCACAACTGAAACACACGGGAGAACCCGGAACATCTGGAATCTTCTGGAATCTTCTGGGACGTCGGTCTTCGGGCGTCACAACTCTCCCAGACTAACAGAGGATCTCGACCCGAGACCCTAGAGATAGCACCGGGTAAAAACGGAAAAGGAGGATGTAAAACAAAGTTGCTTCTTTGACAAACGAGTGAAACTAATGAACCTTGAGAGGTTGAACAAAATGAAAGAAGAATGCAACGGAGATGAACGAAGTTAACATCACTCCATTAGAAAAAGAGGTACAAGGAACATCGAGAACCTTGTAGGTTAGAAGACATGAAGCAAGAGCTTACGAACCAAAAGAATATGAACCTGCAACGGTACAGCCAAGGAATAAGAATGACAGAATTCGGACAGCACTCCGTCTGAAAATGGAAGGAATTGAACAAGAGTTTGAGGAGATGGAGTGATACTTGATGAAATCAACAACACACTGCCTCTGAAACAATTAAAAGAATGGCACAAGGGGTAAGAAGGATTCAGACAGCACTCCGGTTAAAAGACAGGCAAAACTTGATAAGATGAGGGAACTTGAATGAAGAATACAACACTCCGGTTAAATGATAAGCAAGGGAAGAACATGATCTCGACAAAACGATATGATGGTCAAAGAGAGATCATCACAAAGCCTCCGGAATGAAAGAATAGCATATAATCAAAGAAAGACTTGAACGGAGAAGAAAAGACAACTTCTCCGACAAATGAATATGAAAACCATCCTTACGAAGAAGGGTTGAACGAAGTTGATGGAAAATCAACAACGAGAATAAGCTTGATGTGGGCTTATGGAAAACATCTCAAAATTATGAGGTGACAACTAGCCACTGACGGAAACATTTGATTGGATTGAGATCAACAAGGAGACGATAAACTTATTTCACCGAAAAGATAAATGAAGAACTTGGGACATTTATAAGCACCACAATACAACAATCCTTAGGGAAAGCTTTTAGGTGAATTATAACCCAAGATAACTCCAATGAATAATTGAATGGTTGAAAAGATCTCCTGAACAAGGAAAATGATGGTTTTAAATATCTCATTCCTGACAACTTGTGAATCATGAAACATGAAGGAATTGTCAAAAATGACATAACACCATCTGAAAAGATAAGGTAGAACGGATTGCACTTCAAAATGCAAGAAGAAGAATATTTGAGCTCCTCCAACAAGAATCTTGATGAAGACTTCGAGGATGAATTAAAACATGGTGAACCACCATGAAGAACTCCGGTAATGCAAGCATGAGAATTGAAAATTGAAAAGAATAAGATTCAAGGCCTGTGATGAATTAGATGGAGCTGATATGATATAATTGAAATAACTTGGAGCTCCGGAAAACAGAATGAGCAACTTAGAACCAAGAATATGATATGATGACCAAGCTCCCGACAAAAGAATTAAATCACCTTGAAGGAATAAGAATAAGAATTATGTCATGCATCTCCTTCACCAATTTAAATTGATGACAACCAAAGGATTTGGCATACTACTTATTCTCGTTGGAAATAATTAAGAGAGATCTCGCACAAACTTGGGTAAATATTCAACGAAGCACCGGTAAGGTTGTGAAAAGAACAATTGAATTAATACGATAACAAGGAAGAGTAAACTTGAAAGAACCACCGTAAAATATGGAGACGAACGAAGAGACATCAATGAAGAATAGTTGGAGGACGAAGTTGCAAACAGAGAACGAAGAAATATTCTGAAATGATGGCCTTCAGAGGATCACAAAGAAAAGAATTCATGAAAAGCTTTGGATGGTTTAAAATAATTCCTCACAATCTGAACAATAATGAGGATGGCATGAAGCTAGAACCACGAATCTTGAAGAGAACAGGCCAAGATTCAAGAGAAACACTTCTCCGGTCTTCAAAATCTGATAAAACGATGAGATACATCACCATGAATTGTATAGGCACTCCGTAATGAAGAATTAAAAGGTTTAACCAATGATGAAAGAATTTGAAAGTGATCTTGGAGAAGGCATGTAACTGATGGGAATCATTCTTACGTCACACTTTGAAAAGAATTTGAGTATAACTCCGGAAAATAGAAGAGTCAGGTAAGATCCTGGGAAAAGACCTGTGGGTTAGGGCCCACTCAAAAGAAACACCGTTGGAAAAGATTGCTGAAGAGATATTGCACCGGTTTAATTAAATGGCTTGAATAAGATAACAATCCTCAAAAATAATTTGAACGGATTAAGAATGGAAACACGAATCTTCTGAGATATCTTGAGCTCTCCGGATATGAATAGCAAGAGGAGAATGATTAATTGGTGTACCGGAATACGAAAGCATTTTAAAATGAGGAAAAGGATAAGATCAACACCGAATTCTTGAATTACATCCACCGGCAGAATTTGAGAACAAAAGAATGATGAACTAGAAGCTCTTGAGCATCTTCACGATAAATCACCGGATAAGAACATTGATGGAAAAGAATGAAGAAACATCACATGAATAAAATGGATATTTCATCTGAGAATTTCTTGCTCCAAGAAGAAAAAGGGTGGGAGGGTGGGGAAAACAAAGACAACTTGGGATGAATGAAACAGACAAATCGTCAGATTTCTGAACGGCATCCGTATGGAATAACTTGAAGAGAAGGCACACCGGTTGAAAGGATTACCATGAAAATCTTGATGGTCAAGAAGGACTAGCACTCCCATAGAAATATGAGAACACCGATTAGGAAAGGTATGGAATCAACATTTGACATCGAAGCAACTCGAATACCAGAATCAAAACAAAACAAAGGATAGATGTGTTTATGAAGAAGATTATGTTGCAACATATCTATCCGAACAGAGAATTGAAGGAATGAATTACGCAGGTACATCAGCTTGACGAGAAGCCACTAGGGAGAACAAAAGATAAATAAAAAGGAACAAGGAACAGATAGAACAAATACAAGACAGAAGCTTCGTTCGACATATTCGTGCTGAAAGCTCATGGAACGTGTTACAAAAGGGTTTTGCAATCCCCGGATCAGCATAGCCAAGGACCCTTTAAGATGCAACTCCCGATCAGAACAAGTCCATAAACCACTTCACTCAATGTAGAACCCCAAACTTCATATCATGCATTCGTTGGAAGAATGCCTAGAACTACTAGATGAACCCACCTATTAATTTCCGAAAGTTCCCAGTTATGCAATCAGGTGTTGGGGATACAGGGGAAGCACCGCGCAATCAACTCTAAACCTACATCCAGCTGTATCCATCCTTCAACACATAACCAGTCTTTCTCGGAAACCGTTTACCTCGGACCTTCGAAACGCATCTACTATACAAGCTATGGCAATACTCCCGAACTACCTCCCCAGTACTGGGTGATGTCGGGGTTATCTTGCCACTAACCGCATAGGAGAGTTTTCGATGTCGGCCATCTTAAGTATTCTAGTACTGCCGCGATGGATTTGTGACGACAACACCTCAGAGCTCAACTCCCCGGGATACTGCCACAACCCCTAATGTCAGGAGGCATCGAGAACAATGTTCTCGTCACAAAGACATCGAAACAATCCAAACAATACTCGCGAGATCCTAAAAAAAAATTTGTGCAATTTTTGAAAGTAGAAGAGATAAGAGTAATCGTCAGGATTCCTCACCACACTACTAGAAAAAAGGCTATTAGTGGCGCACCCAATATTGCCATTAGTGGCGCACCATGGGTGGGCCACTAATACCACGCCACTAATAAGAAATACTAATGGCGCACCTATGATGCGCCACTGTTAATCCCAATAACAGTGGCGCACCACTGGTGCGCCACTGGTATGCCCCCCGGGTGCGCCACTAATATTTTTTCAAAAAAAAAATTTTCAATTTTTTTTTTCAAATTTTATTCCAGAATTGCTACAGGTGCGCCACTAGTAACAATTTTTTTTTTCAAATTTTTTCCAGAATTTTTTTTTTCAAATTTTTTTTTTCAATTTTTGCGGGAATTTTTTTTCCTTAATCTCGGGTCACTATGGCTTAATCTCGGGTCAATATGGCTTAATCTCGGGTCAAATCGCACTCCGTGGTCAAACTTCCCAGAAGGTCACCCATCCTACACTACTCCAGCCCAAGCACGCTTAACTTCTGAGTTCTATCCAACCCCAGCACCAGCTCACTTAGCAGTCACTTGTTGATATATCTATCATATCAATCCTATTAAACCTTGTTAATGTCTGGGAGTTTGTTCATGTTCATGAGTGTGATGAAATTTTGAAAAAATATTTTCAAACTTCCCGGTCATTTTACATATCATATTTTTCAAAAAAA